>CM055958.1:50030461-50380461 GCA_029490685.1 Schizonepeta tenuifolia
ATCTCCTACTTTTCTCATTCGTGCATATCATTTATACTATTCATCGTCTTCCAATTTTTCTGCCTAACCCTTTTCTGCAAATAGATTTCTTCCTCTCCTATATATATTTCCTTTGCAGTGATTTAATGGCACCCAAAAGCAAAAGAATGGCATCATCCGGACCTTCCCTAGTGCCTACAACGTATGAAGAGTCGTTCGATATGTTAGTATTGAAGATTCACTTCGAGCAGATTCTCTCCGACGAGGATCTAGAGTCGCCGGTCCTAGCCCCTCTCGCCAACACTCTCCGCGAGAACGGACTTCTGGAATGGGCCAAGCTCTGCCCCTCTCACTTGCTCAGGCGTCAAGTCGGAGAATTCTACGTCAATCTTGTTCGCCCCCTTGACGGTTCAGAGAGAGTTTCTACGACGGTGTCATGCCGACAAAGGGATGTTCCGGCAAGGACAATACGTCGTGTCTCCTTCTCCATCGACGTGTCCGATGTCCTCCGATACATCATACCAATCAACCACACCGCCACCGAGTTCCTGGAGAATATTACCGACGAACAGGCGGATGAATTTCTACAGGATGCTCTGATCGAGCCAGAGCGGTTGAGGAGCAACATGCAAAGAACTAAGCTGAAGCCTGAACACCGCCTGCTGTTCAACGCCGTGTCGAAGGTCGTGTTCGGATACAGTGGCGCGTTCGGCGACATCTGCCGACCCAAGTTGAAACAGCTGTTGGCCCTGGAACACCAACATCAAATCAATTGGTTCCAATATTTTCTGAACCAGTTGATGATGGAGAAATCGAATATCTCTGAGACAACAACCGAGTCTGGAGAGAAGCTGCTGAGTGTGAAGGGCACGCTCAACTTCGGCTGCAAAATCTCTGCCCTCATCCTCCTCGCAACAAAGGACCGCAACATGGTCTGGGCTGACTGCGAGGAGACGCCGCTGAAGAAGCTGTTGCTATTCCCGACAACCAAGAAAGCACAGGAGGTGCTGAGGAGTGTCTACACTCCCAAGGACAAGAGGGAGTCGGGAAAGCCAGCTGAGTCAGCAGCTGAGGGGAAACAAGCTGCTGCTCGCCCCACAAAATCCAAAGCCTCACGTCGCCGAGCTGACGCTGAGAAGGAGGCGACTGACGAACCTGCCCAGAAAAAGTTAAGGGTAAGGTTCAAGAAGGCGATCAAGGTGCCAGCTGATGAGCCAACTGATGTTCCAGCTGACGAGTCAGCTGATGAGCCAGTTGAGGTTCCAGCTGAGGAGCCAGCTGAGGAACAAGCTCCAAATGAGGAGGGAGCGCAGGTCGAATCCACACCTGCTGAGGAGCATACCGAATCCAGCCGCTCAGCTGAGGCCGCATCATTCGAGATCGCAACTCGAGGCCCCGGAGCTGATGAGGCTGAGGGCATGGAGACGTCGGATGCATCCTCCTCATCTGAGGACCTCGAAGATGCTAACACCTCCCCCACAGCTGGAGTGAATGTTGTACCGCCCCCAGAGCCTCTTGCTCTCTCTACCCAAACCGAGCCAGAAATTCCGAGCTCTCAGCTCGATGCCAACATCGTGACCTCTTCTTCGGCCGATGTTGAGGAAACCATTCCACCATCCTTCCCCAACTGAATCCCAAATTCCGAGCTCTCAGCTCGATGCCGATGTTGTGACCGACTCTTTGGCCAACATCGATGAACCTCTTGAACCCGAACCATACAATCTCACCCCTCCCCGATCAACGAAGCGGAGGACCTGCAGGCTGTTGCTGACGAGCACGAAGGCAGGGTGGCCTACTGCTTTCAAAAGCTGTTGGGTCTGTTCCCTGCGGCTCGCGACATGCCCATCTTCGCCACACTGGGAACCGAGCTACTGTACCAGTTCCACCTGATCTTTAGCCAGTGGTATGTCAAGGAGGACACGATCAGGGTACTGAGCTGGGACAGGCTGAAATCTGATGAGTCCCGCATCCGAGCCTACTTCAACTATTCCAACTTGGAGGTAGCGTACGACAATCGGATCGCGCTGCTCACTAGACGGTTGGACCAGAGTTTGGCTGAAGGGAAGGACACAAGGGAGGCAGCTGGAAAGGAGTGTGTCGACTTCCTTGACAGCATGTTGGTGAAATCAGCCGACTTCCTTGAAGATGTCGATGCAGCAGCCGCCGCTGCAAAAGAAGAGGAGGAGAACCTGAAGCTGTACCTGGCAAACCATCAAGCCATGGTCACAGCTGAGCCTCTAGCTCCGTCTACTCAAGCCCTTCCAGCTGCTCAGCTCGCTCATTCAACAGAACAAATCTGCGAGCTAGTGGCTGAGAAGGTCAACCAGTTGAGGACCGAGCTGCTCGCCAACCTCCAGCACCAACACGATGACCAGCTGAGGGAGTTGGCAGCTCAGGAAGTGAAGTACAAACAACTGGTGGAGGAGAATGCCGAGCTGAAGATGAAGGTGAATGATCTCTCCTCCTCCACCAGTCAGGACATGTCGGAGCTGAAATCCACTCTGTTGGGCTTGAAGTCGGAAGTGAATGTCTTCAAGTCCTTGGCTGACTCAAATCTGGCCAAGTCCCAACAGACGCAGGATGCTGAATGGGAGTCCCGGTTCGAGTCGCGTTGGGCTGAGTTTGTTGCCTTTCAGACAGAGGTCAACGACAACCTCTTTGTCTTGAAGAAGGCAGAACAAGAGCGCCAGGACTCCGAACTGGCGAAGAAGATCGAACTGGAGTGTGCGGTCGATGAACTCTTCAACCGTGTTCAATCCACCGAAGCCAAACTCAACTCTCTGGACGGTTCAGTAGCAAGCCTTATTGCTGATGCCAAAAAGGGGGAAGAGAAAGAGACGGAGGATGAAGCACAGGAAGAAGAAGAGACCCAAGAAGAAGGAGTGCCAGCTGCTCAACCATCAAAATCTCAGCTGAGGAGAAGGAAGTCTGCTGCTGCCAAGACAACCGAAGTCGGTGGAGCCGAAATGTTTAAGGACTTGGAACAGGCAAAGAAGATTGGAGTTTCCTACAGCTCCATAGCCGAGATCGCAGCCGAGCTGGATTCTAAACTCAACGGGATAACAACCGAAGAGTGCATTGCAGCGGCCAAGGCTATGGATGTAGAGGAGAAGGACTACATGAACCCAAGCTGGATCAGAAAATTTGCCGCCAGCCAGGCGAGGAGGGTGAACCAGTTCAAGGTTGAGCTGAAGAAGGTTTCTCAGAACCTGGACCGCAACGTTGCCTCCCGCAGCCGACGCCGCATCAACAAAATCCAATCAAAGGCGGAAGCTCGGTTGAAGCAACAAAGGTTGCCTCTAAAGTCCAAGGTTGAGAGTCGGTTCAGGCATACCGACAAGTGGATGCCGACCGAGTGGAATGAGGATTGGGAGATGTTCAAGCAGGAGTTCGTGAACGACTTCTTATACAGAAAGGTTTACGCAACTGACGACCCAAGGAGAGCGTTTAAAGAGGCGTTGACTGAGTTGCACTCAGGTGACCCGGGCATGTTCAGTCAATTCAGGAGGGCCATGATTGACGCCAACCTGGACTTGAACACTGTTCCAGTTCCTAAGAGGGTCACTTATCGGCCACCTCTTCTCTCGGATTCCAGCAACCCGAACCGTCAGAAGATTGCATCTGAGGCGAGGCAGGTCTGCAAGGAGCATGGAGAAGACATCTCCAAGGAGTCACCTGCTAAGAGGGAAATTTTTGTAAGGATCTTTAGCAAGTATGGGCTACAATACTAGCTCAGTTAGTTTTCTAGCAACTGTTGTAATTTTCGGTTTTTGAGCCTATCTTTTGTAACAATCAGTTGTAATGAAAACTATTCAGTTATAAGATTCACCTTGATGAACATTCCCTCATTGTCCAAGCTCTGAATCACAAAGTCTTTTAAATATCATGTTATAACTGTGCTAACCCTTTTGATGTATTATCTTATAGACTGTCTAGAATTTCAGCTGAGATTTTAGGTCAGTTAGTGAGGTTTAGATCAGTAGTGGTTTCAAGTTGTAAGTGGTTTTGGCATCATCAAAAAGGGAGAAATTGTTGGGAAATTTATTAGTATAAGTTTTGATGAATTCCAAAACCGACTGACCCCAACCGAGTAGATGTTGCCAGAACCTAATGTTAGAATTTAGGCTCGCTGTTTGAGCAAAGTTAAGATTTTATCTTTACAGGTCTCCAGCTGAAGATGGCAACAAGGCGTCACTGAGACAGAACATCAGTTGTGAAGAAAGACAACTGAGAGTTCATTTGTTCAGATGCAAACAAGGGGAAGTCTTCAGAACATCAGTTGAGAAGGAAACCAACTGAGCGTTCATCAGATGAGAAACAGTTGAAAGGAAGAGAACATCAGATGAAAAGGAAATCATCTGAGGGTTCAAACCCAACTGAGTAAATACAAGGAAGACAACTGAGTGTTCAGTTTCAGAACCTCAGTTACAGAAACCGAACAAGGAGTTCAACTGTTTGAAGTTCAAAGTCAGCTGAGAGCTCGACAGATCGGAACATCAGCTGAAGATCACTCAGATGAAGGCCAAGACTTTCAACCGACAAACCGAAGTTGACTGTCAAAGATTTGAATTTCAAAAGGAAGTCACATGAGGGTTTGACCGTTCAGTCACTACCCCATCTGGCCCAACACAAGGCTGTCTCAGATGGAAAGCAGAAGAGCACAGATGCCATATCGGGAAAGTCTGCAGAGATGAGAGACAAGCCATCGCTTTCAACCGATCAGAGATCAACTACTCCTCCAACGGCTAGTTGATTCTCTCCGCCTATAAATAGAGGCATTCTCTCATTCGAGAAAGGATAGAAGAGATAGACGACGAAAATTCAAGAGCTTTCACGAGAGAAATCAAAGCAAAAAGCAATTCTGCAAAATCATCATCTAAGAGCATCAGCAGCTGAGAGTTCCAATTTGAGAGAACATTAGTAGTTGAGGGTTCCTAGAGATCGAAACTGTTTTTGATCTTAGGTTGAGTGTTTATTCGTTCAAGCCTTAGATCCAGCTCTCATTCGTGATCGAGCTGTAGTTGGAAATCCTACCCATTCTCACACCCTAAAAAGTGTGTTAGGACATTACTCTTCCTGTAATTGAGTAGTCAGGTCGTCAAGTACCCGCAAACTTGACTTAGGCTGTTTAGTGCCCGGAAACTAAACTGTAACGGTTGCTCAGCCCGCGTAAGCTGAGTGGAACTGTCCAGAAAAACTTGGACTGAGGTGTGTGGACTCACATCTCCCCGTGGACGTAGGAGTTCTCTCCGAACCACGTAAATCTTGTGTGTCGTGTTTATTTGTGTTCAGTATTTATTTGCATATCTCAACTAACAAACTAACTGCATACAATCTGCATACTTTCACATCAACAGTTTTGGTTTTGACCAACCGTGCATAAAAGCGTGAGTTTGATTTTACGAGTACATTTTCCACCACATTCCGCACAGCACCACTCTTCCAGCTGAGGTTGCTTACTCAGCTGTGAGATCCCAACTGAGTCCTTTTACTCAGTTGAAGTTGATTTCAAGTGTTAAGTTTTTCAAAAGTTGAAAAATCCTAACTGGTGTATTCCCCCCCCCCCCCCATACACCAGTAACTCGTATCGGGACCATCAAGTGGTATCAGAGCAGTGGTTCAAAAGACTGCTGACTTTGTTTCACGAGGTGTGAATTCGAGAATTTTATTTCAGTGGTCATCTGAACAGATCTTTTCACGCTAGTGCATACTTGCTCGTTTTTTTTTTGTCCTGTTTTTGTTTGTGCAGATGGACGTCAAGGACAAGATCGTAGTCATGTTCTCTGTTGTCAACTATACATCATGGAGAACTCGAATGAAGAAGATACTTCTGTCAAAGCATCATAGGATGCAACAAGTTCTCACATCTGGACCAATCGTCATACGAGACAGAATACTTCGCACTCCCACAAATCCCAATGATGGAGATGCAGTGGTGGAGTATGTGGAGAAACAGCCAGAAGACTACACTCCGGAGGAGGCCAAAGTGAGCCAGCTGGATATCTGGGCTCAGAGCACAATAATGTCCACGGTTGGACAAGATTATCTGCCCTGGATAGAGGAGTTGCAAAAGAGATGTGGGACATCCTGGCCTCGCTAAGTGAAGGAAGTGACGAGACAAAGGAAAACAAGTTCTCGCATGCATGTCAAGATTTCGACAATTTCAGTCTGCGACCTGATGAGACTATCGATCAGCTAGAGCTCCGGTTTATGGACATCATCAGAAGAATCCAGTCCATCCGGAAAGAAAAATACACTCTAAGAGAAATAAATCTCAAAGTGTTGCAAGCTCTACCGGCCGAGTGGGATACTTTCACAAATATCCACGAGACCATCAGAGTGCTATCCAGACGATCGGATTCTGAGTTAACCTACAGTGTGTTATCCAGAATTAAGTGTACAGCAGTATAAGTCTAACGAGTGTTTATGAAAAGATGCATGATTAATCTATACTAAGTATGAGATGTTTTCGGCAATGTGCCCACTAAGTGCTTTATGTACTTAGCCCTGCATGTTTGTTTTTAAATGTGCAGGTTGAGTGACGAAGGCGGATGAGGTTGAGTAAAGGTCGTACTTAAAGAAGTAAAGTTTAGTTGAGCCTCGATTTCACATTTGATATGTGATATCATTCTACGTCTTTCCGCTGCAAACTAATACACTTTTTGTTGTGTAATCTTTTCGGTTTAAGTTTTTCATACTTTAAACCTAGTCTTCTCTGATCACAACTTTGTCGAGCGATCTTTCGAGATTAACTCTCTTTTGTCTAATAAGAATCAGTTCATAGTATATTATCTTGGTTATAGATATTAAATTATTCATTTATTCAGTAATTCCCCTTTCTTTCCCGCCTCTTTAGTCCAACCCCTAGTCGCACCCCGGCTTGGCCGTCCCTCGGGATTTGGGGCTGTGACAGAGTGGTATCAGAGCATTCGATTTTGCTCTGTTCGTAAGATAATTTTTTTCTAGTGATACCACAGAGTGGTATCAGAGCAATCGTTTCTACTCTGCATATAAGTTTCTTTCGAGTAGTAAGATAGAGTATTTGTATATACTCTACACCTGAGTCTTCTTTCAAATTAAGTTAAGTCGTAACACTAAGTTTAAGAGTGTAGACGACAACTCAACCTCCCGCTACGTCGACTCAACCAAAGAAGAAAAGTAAGGAAAGAATTTCAGAAGTATGATTTCTTTTAAGAAGAAATTTTTTGAATAAGCATGCAAGAACTTGTGAATAAAGTATGCAAGTATGATTGAGAATAAAGTATGCCAAGTATGAAAGTGATTAAAGTATAAAAGTTATACTTTGTGATATTACATCAGTTATGTGAAAGCATGAGTACTAGACTTGTGAAAGTATGTGAAATTATTTAAGCTATAATTTCTGTTATTTTGAGAAGTATGTTGGTTTGAGAACCTAGACTATTTGCTCTAAGATTCTTCCCGATTCTTTGAGAACATAGACATTCTAAGAAACGATGGTTCCAAGATATCCAAGAGATGATCCGAACGGGAAGAATAGAATAAAGGGAATCAAAGCGAATAAGACGAATGTTACTTTCATATAAGTAACATGAACAAATTAGAGTCGTTACTTTGTTTTAATGGAAAAAAAGAGAACCGATTAAAAGTTTTCTTCAAAAAAAACTAAGAAGTCTAAAGTTAAGATGATTAAGGTAAGATGAGATGGTTAAGGTAAGCTAAGAACCGTTAAGAGTTTGGTTGCAAAGTGAGAAATTGCTAGATGATTAAGATAAGTTAATTCCTTATTGAATGGATGAGTGCTTAAAGCACGGAATTGATGAGAATTCTTGATTTCTTTAGTTTCAAAATGCCGCCAAGAGTAGCGAATAACAGAAGAAGGGGACTCGGTAGGCCTAGAGGACCGGGAAGAGGTCATAGACAACATGAGAGGGAAGAAGATCAAGGACGTCAGGAAACCCCTCCACCACCATCACCACTACGTCGTGACATAAAGGATCTGTTTCTCAAAAGAAATCCACCTGTCTTTAAAGGATCAGGAAACCCGAGCAATGCTGAGCTTTGGGTAAGAGCTACAGAAAGAATTTTTAAACTTCTCAGATGTACTGATGAGGAGCGTCTCTCGTGTGTTGCATTTCAACTCACCGGACCAGCTGATTTCTGGTGGGAAACTAGGCAGAAGGTTATTCCGATAGAGCATCTGGCTCAGTTTACTTGGGATGAGTTTAAGGAAACATTTTACAACAAGTACATTCCTAGAACCTATAGAGCAAAGAAGGAAGCAGAGTTCTACAGTTTGAAACAAGGGAAGATGACGGTGACTGAATATGATGCAACCTTTTGTGAATTGTCAAGGTATGCACCCGAGCAGGTAGATACAGATGAGAAGATAGCAAAATTCCGTGGGGGACTTAGACACGAACTAGGAATAGCATTAGCCAGCCATGGAGGACTGAGCTATACAAACATACTAGGACGAGCCTTAGACATGGAGGCAGTTATGCCGGATGAACAAAAGATTGTAGCACCCGTACCAGCACCAACCCAGGCTCCAACTCAAGACCAGTCCAACAACAATAACAGCGGCCTTAAAGGAAAAAGAAAATGGGAAGGAGGAAATCAAGGTGGAAATCAGCGTGGCTTTCAACAGCCGAATCAGAATAATCAATCTGGACAATGGAGGGAAAATAACCAACAAGGACAGTAGCAGGGACAACAGGCAGACAATAACTAAGGAAGAATCACTGTTCCTACCTGCCCTAAGTGTAACAGAATGCATTTTGGTAATTGTTTGGCAAACATTGACGGTTGTTATAATGTGGTCAGAAGGGACACATGAGAAGAAATTATCCGAAACCATTGCAACCAGTAGGATCGAATCAGTATGGTCAGCCCGAACCCTTGAGAGCTAATCAAGCTCAGCCACATCCGCAACAACAACAGTCACAACAACAATAAGAGCAGAATGCATGGATATTTTTGAATGGGCCAGAAGCACAAGACAAGGGCAAGGGTCACTAGGCAAGTAATTGGCGTAACTCAGACTGGTAGTAGTCTAATTTTGTATAAGTCCTCATTAAAGGCAGAACAGTACTCGTTCGCCGTATATGTTTATATGACCCCGTGAGTGGGCTTTGAGCTATGAATATTTGCATATATCCTGAATATCCATCCAGGAAACAGTAATGGGCATTACCAGCTAGCCGGGTAATGGAAAATGGTCCTTCCATGTGACCATATTCAGCTTCCGGTAGTCTATACAGACACTCCACCCAGTTTGTAGCCTTGTTGGAACAAGCTCGCCTTTGTCATTCTCCACAACCTGTATCCCAGATTTCTTCGGCACGACGTGAACCGGGCTGACCCATTGGCTGTCGGATATAGGGTAAATTATGCCCAACTCCAAAAGCTTTAGGATCTCCTTAAGTACGACCTCTTTCATGATATGATTCATTTTTCTCTGTGAATCCCGTACTGGTCGTGCTCCTTCTTCCAAGTATATATGGTGCATACACTCTGTTGGAATTATACCCTTTATATCTGCCAGGGTCCAACCAATGGCTTCCTTGTTCTCTCTCAATACTCTGACTAGTCTTTCTTCCTACACCATGGTTAGATCAGAACTGATAATCACTGGAAGAGTTTCCTCTGGTCCCAAGTAAGCATATTGCAAGTGTTTTGGAAACTTCTTTAACTCTAAGACTGGACTTTCACAATCGATGGCATCAGTTTCTCGCGTTGCCCATACTGAGAGAACAACTCCAGTTTGCCCTGTCCCGATCCTCCGATGGAGTACACTTCCAAGATAATATCTTTAATCTTCCTGTCAATCTCCACTGCTGCTTCCAAAGTGCTTTCCTTTAAAGAGTACAATTCCATGATGGCCTCCTTCATCTCGAGGTCCTCTGTTTGCACGGCATCTCGATCGGTCAGTCCGGCTTGTATCACCCTTTCTGTAGTGTCGCTTGAGCTGAATTCCAGGTTTTGCTCTTGCACCAATGGTTCGAATATGTCAATCATTTCTACAGACTCTAGTTCAGGCTTCCTTCTCATGGCTTCATAAATGTTGAATTTTTCCACCACGCCATCGAATTCACACGATAGAATTCCAGTCTTCATGTCCAGTTTAGTCCCTACAGTCATCATGAATGGTCTGCCCAGCAGAATGGAGTTCTCCTTTGCTTCTGAACCTATATCCAGCACGTAGAAGTCAGCAGGAAAAATCAGCTCTCCTACTTTGATCAGCACATCTTCGATAACACCTTCTGGATACGCGTTTGACCTGTCTGCTAATTGTATGACGACTCGGGTGTTCCGTAGTTCCCCCAAGTTGAGCCTGTTGAAAACTGCTAGGGGCATAACCTTTATAGATGCCCCCAAGTCCATCATGGCTTTGTCCATGTTCCTGCCCGCGATGTTGCAAGGGATAGTGAACATCCCCGGATCTTTCTTCTTCGGTGGCAGTTTCTGCTGTATAATGGCTGACACACTCTCTCTCATAATATATCGAACATCTTGATCAATCTTCACCTTCCTCGAGCACAGATCTTTAAGGAACTTGGCATACTTTAAAATTTGCTTAATTGCGTCCAGTAGGGGTATGCTAAGTTCCAATTTTCGAAAGATCTTCATCATATCATTGGCTTCTTTCTCTCTGGCTTACTGTCGAAGTCTACCCGGATAAGAGGGTTCAGTCTGCTCATCACCATCTATTTCTCCTGTAATTTTGTTGCTGGTTCCCTCCTCTCTTTGCCAGTTAACTTCTGCCTCCGCCAAAATTTTTTCAGCTTGCTCATCATCAACCTCTGTGATTATCACTTGTGTCTGTTCTTTGTGGTTGATCCCTTGAGATGGGAGCTTCCCTGTATTCTCTTCTACTTTCGCCAGCGCCTTCGCCAAATGACCAATCTGCACGTTGGTTTGATTCATACCAGCTCGGATTTCATTACGGAACTTCTCACTTTCCTTAGCCATACTCTCCATGGCCTCTTCCCATGGTTCTCTCCTCTGATGAGGCAGTTGATACACCTGCTGCTGCTGTGGTTGGTAGTGTTGTTGTTGTGGTGGGCCTTCCTGATATTGTCCTTGCTGTTGGTGCTGGGCAAATGATTGAGATGATCCCGGTAGACCTGTACCGTTCTGTTGTGGTTGACCATCCTGTTTCCATCTAAAGTTAGGATGATCCCTCCACCCTCTGTTGTACGTATTTGAAAACGGGTCATGCTTCCTCTGAAATCCTTCATTTTTCCCCATAGCATTCACGTCCATTATATCTTCACCAAAGTTGGGGCAACTTTCAGATTGATGCCCCACTGCATCGCATAGGCCACACTGTCTAACCTTCTTCTGCACGGTCAAACAACTCAGCAGTGTCTTTATTTCCTTCATCTCCTTTTCCAGATTTGTCAGTTTATCTTTTTCCTCTCCTTTCTCTGGTATCTCTCTGCTTCTTTCATGTCCATCATCTCTGGATTCTTCTACCATTGTTCCCAAGAGTTTGAAAATCTCTTGAGGTGTTTTGCTCAGCAACGATCCATTGCATGCAGCCAATACCAGTCCTCGATCACTCCTCCGCATGCCCTTTACGAAGCTTTCCACTTGATCTTTTGGAGTGATCTGGTGATGAGGACAATTGCTTAACAACTGTTTGAAGAGAGTCCAGTACTCATAAAAAGTCTCCAGCCCATCCTGTTTAATGTTTCGGATGTCCCATCGCATCCTTTCAACTCTTGTGGCTGGGAAAAACTCTTCCAAGAAACTCTGCTGCATTTCTGCCCAAGTGGTAACGCTTTCTTGAGGTAGATTGTACAGCCATCTCCTTGCTCTGTCCACCAATGAGAATGGAAAAAGAACCAGTTTCACATATTCTTGCTGATTCTCATTGGACTGATGCATCACTGTCATTTTGAAGTCCTGGAGATGGGTATGCGGGTCGTCTCCTGGATATTCATTAAATTTCGGTAAGACCTGTATTAATGTAGGTTTCAAGTTGAACCGCTCAGGTACGAAAGGATTCGTTGGTAAGGTGATCCCGTTCGGCCTGATATTCAGATTAGTTGGGTAAGCCAACTGCTTGAGGGTCTGCGGCGACTGTGGTTGTTCACCCATAGCATCGCGTCTCGCTATTCGTGCAAGTGCGCGTAGTCGTCGTTCAGTTCGTTCAATATTTGGATCAAAGGTTAATGCTCTCTGTACTCAACGAGTTCCACGCATACACTAGTAGCGGAAGATGGAATGAGAAGAGTAAATTGTTGCGCGTCACTCCCCGGCAACGGTGCCAATTTTGACACGCACCCGTCGTGCGGTACGATCAAAATACATGTGTTTGCCCTGGACGGACAATACACGCTTCTGAGCCCACTACCGGACTGGCTAGTCTTCGTGGCAAGCTAGGGTCAATCTCATGGAGAGTGATGAACCACCTTACTCTTCAGTGCACAAATCGAGTTGTCACGGTCTCAATCTGTATATCTGCACAAAATAAACTAAACGGAATTCAAATATAAAAGGGGGGGGGTAAGATTTGGGGTAGGTTATGATCATTGTTGATATGTTAATTCGGTCATGGGCACACTGAAGATCCGTCCATGCTTCATATAAACTCAAGGCGTGGCCCAAAGATATTGGGGCATTTCAAGAGTTCATACTCCACACTTGGGATGGTTGAATCCCTTGTTGTCGTCTCGGTCCAAAGGTCACGCTTCACCCCGGTCACAAGGTCGTGCTTCACTCCTCCTTAGATAGTAGTCATACCCGATCTCTCCAAGTATGACCCTCACCAACTTTCTCTTCCAAACTTCCCATGTCCGCACCTACAGAGTAGACATAACTCGTGGGATATCCATTTCCGGTACTACGTCCAACCGGTCATCGATATGTCTACGATACGCAAGATGAGTCCTTTGGTCGATAACCATGGCTTGATGCCTCGTCACAGTTGATGGGTGATTGTTAGAGAAGCCCAAGACTGAAGAAGGACGCAGTATCCCCTTGTCCATTCCTCACCATCCAGATCTACAGCACCATGTCAGGTGCTGCTTAGCTACTCGGTCATGGGCACATCGAACGTTGCCGTCTGTCATGCCCTGCCTTTGCTTGACATGGTACAGCTCCAACCGAGCGGTGATCACCTGTTAAGTCAAGACTGCCTATGAGTTCTACTCCAGTCTTTCCAGAACTACTGGACTCAACCGATGGCACAAGTGCCTCACGAATGTTTCACATATCAACAGTCAATCATTTCCCATACCCAAATCTCACCAAGTAGATTGCTCACACATAATTAAATATATAATGATAAGCGAAATAGAACACATGAATGAAAAGAAATACGAAATACTTGAATTAAAAGTACCTAAGGCAAACAGCCTTGGATTCGTTCTTCACTATAGAATGTAAATTAAGCGGATAAACTGTTTTGATCGTAAAGAAAATATCAAAATGAGATTAAAATTGTTTCTTGGACTAAGAACTATAGAATGGCGAAGTAGCCAACATTGTGCCAGCCGCTCCGGCTGGACTTTTATAGTAGCAATGGCAGCGAGCAAAACCCTAAGCGAGTAGACTGAATCGGCATGATTGGCACTTTCCATGTTGAGCGAGATGCTGATTATTCCTGATTGACTTGATTGGTGATTGGCAATCTCCGATTAATTGATTGATTTAGGGTGATGCACTGACTTCAAGATCCTTCTTTCCATAAACGCTCGGCAAATATGCTGTGAATCTTTTCCACGCAGCTTTCCTTCTTTAGCTCTGGCGACTGACTGGCAATTGCTGTAGTGGTCAAACTGGTTGCATGCTTCATGATTTGATTCTTCGTAAGCAAGGCAGTTGCAAGATCTTCTTTGTTGTTGAGTGCATTGTGTTAATACCACGAATGCGAATGATGAACAGCAACTTAGCTTCAGGGTTCACATGGAATCCTCCTTTCAACCTCGTCTCTTGCTTCAATTCATCTCCTGCGCTGCATACTCCTTTGCGTAGTCCTTGCAACCGACTGAATTCACTCCAGTTCTGCTCATTCTGACCACCTTTCTTCTGTTTGACTCGGACTGAGCTTCCTTCCTTCGAACAATAACTTCCTTCCCCTAGACAGACACTAACTACACAAAAAGACATGAAAAAATAGGGCTAAATGGCCCAAAAGTCGAAGACGCATCAACTGCTAAGGCCCGTCTTGATGTTCTCCCTCTCCCCAGGAGTTAGGTGCTATTCTTATCTCCTTTTATTGATGATATTGTTAAATATTGCCCAAAATGTCTGCTCTAAGAAGCCACGAAAGAAGGGTGCCCTTTACGTTCATGTTAACCTTTGGGTCCATTCGTTATTGATAAAGAAAAATTAGGGAATTAGAGAAATTTCAGAACATTTCTCCATCTCTCATGTCCATCTAATTGATTCCTTTCTTCAATAAAGTAGAGGAACTACAAAACCTTTAATAAGGAATTATCCATCTCTCTGGTATGAGTCGGTAAGAGATTAGTCTCCTGAAAGGCTTAAAGTTCGGCCTTAAACAGCATCTAAACTCAAGAGACCTTAATAAGGAATTATCCATCTCTCTGGTATGAGCCGGTAAGAGATTAGTCTCCTGAAAGGCTTAAAGTTCGGCCTTAAACAGCATCTAAACTCAAGACAAAAGGGGCCCCAAACACCCTTTTTTTCCCTTCGGGGCTGGTAAGAGCATTTTTCTTTGGGCCGAAGAAACACAAACCCGCGACCTCCTTCGTGTTGAATTTTCAAGGCCAAAGGTCCAGGCGGGAGCAGTTCCGGGCACCCCACTCATTTTCTCACGCATTCCAAGGATATGTCGTCTTTTATTCCTTAAAGGGAAAAAATGCATTTTTTGCTTGGTTAAATGGATTTTTAAGAATATAGTAACCCATCTCATTCGATTCAGCTTAACCAAAGTTATTTATTTCGCTATTCTTTATTATATTTTTATATATAAAAGCGGCTTAGAGATAACTTCCTCAACTTTTTCCACCCCTGGGGAAGTTATCTCTTGGCTCGCCGACTGGAGAAAGCCCGAGTTGCCGCTGCCAAAGAGGCCGCCCACACTTTTTGAAACACTGTGGGTTTTCATAAAGCAAAACATCCACTTATGGTCTTCCATAGTCAATTTTTTAAATGCTACACTAAAACTAATCTCTTCATTACGAAGAGGCCCCTAAGACACAAGGCACATCCCCTGTTTCGAAGTACCCTGTTCTGTATGAACTTACTGACCTGTGCAGAAATTTCCAAAACTTGATTTCTTAAGTTAAATCCTTTTTAACTTCGTTCCTTGTGAACTTCTAAGTCGTTATGAGTTATCGACTTCCTTTTATCTACTGACCTAAGTGTCGAGTAATGAGCCAAGTCAGTTTATAAACGAGAATTATTCGAATCTCGTTTATTAGTTAATCAAAAGAAAGTAGTTAAAAGTGCAAAGGCCTAAAAGACTTAACCGATTCCGAATTTCTGTTTTCTTTTTAACGTCTCGACCAAATACTAAAGTGTGATTATTTGCGTTCAAAGAAGGAGGACGTCGAGATTAGAAGACAGGACGGAAGACAGAAGAATAAAGTTTGTTCTGTAAATGATTGAGGTGGGCTTTTCTATCAAAATAAAATAAGCGTTGCTTGAAAGTGTTTACTTGTTGCTTTAATAAGTATGTATTAAAGTAACTATCAGTGCATGATGAATTGTTATATGTGAATTCTCTTGTGCCTCTCTGAGTTAGCCCACAGAGTGCTATCCAGAGTTTTGGATTCTGAGTTAGCCCACAGAGTGCTATCCAGAGATTCCAACTAAACGATCAGATTCTGAGATAGCCCACAGAGTGCTATCCAGAGGGACAGATTCTGAGTTAGCCCACAGAGTGCTATCCAGACGATCGGATTCTGAGTTAACCTACAGTTTGTTATCTAGAATTAAGTGTACAGCAGTATAAGTCTTATGAGTGTTTATGAAAAGATTAATGATTAATCTATACTAAGTATGAAATGTTTTCGGCAATGTGCCCACTAAGTGCTTTATGTACTTAGCCCTGCATGTTTGTTTTTAAATGTGCAGGTTGAGTGACGAAGGCGGAGGAGGTTGAGTAAAGGTCGTACTTAAAGAAGTAAAGTTTAGTTGAGCCTCGATTTCACATTTGATATGTGATATCATTCTACGTCTTTCCGCTGCAAACTAATACACTTTTTGTTGTGTAATCTTTTCGGTTTAAGTTTTTCATACTTTAAACCTAGTCTTCTCTGATCACAACTTTGTCGAGCGATCTTTCGAGATTGACTCTCTTTTGTCTAATAAGAATCAGTTCATAGTATATTATCTTGGTTATAGATGTTAAATTATTCATTTATTCAGTACTTCCCCTTTCTTCCCCGCCTCTTTAGTCCAACCCCTAGTTGCACCCTGGCTTGGCCATCCCTCGGGATTTGGGGCTGTGACAGGATTTCACCGTTAGTCTTAAAACTGAATTTCCTTAACTTAGGCGTGCAAAGCCTTAATTAATTAACAACTTTTTATTTTAGTGACGGAAGAAATATTCGGGATATTACACATGTAACTGTGGGACCTAATTGCTTATGATGTGTATATTCGATACTTGAAACCGCTGCAACACTGTTTTTTTTTTGTTTACCCTGCTTTTGAATACAATGAGCTTTATGCTCGAAAACTTATTTCCTTAGATTCTCATGACTTCTACTTGATAATATAAATGCTCGTTTGATTATCCTTGAATAATAGGCATGATCTATCCTTGTTATTGTCTTTCATTTGCATTATTGAAAGCATGAAATTGTCTTGTGATTGCTTTCAATACATGATTCTTTGAAACCGAGCATGTTCTTTGACGGATGTTTAGTTGTTTCGCCCTCACTGTCCAATGGATTCTAGTCGTTTCAATACATTAGAATTCGGGCTGTGACATTTTCATGCAAGGAAAGAAGTAGAAAATTCAACTCCCTTCAACCCTTAAAGCTGCCAATTTCTTCAAGCCAAGGAGGAGAAGTTTTGATTTTATTTTAAGTATGATATTTCCTTAATTCTTGCATATATGTATATGTATGAGAATAATAAAGGAAACCATGCATGTTTATTTTATGTTTAGGTAAACCTTAGGGTTAAATTGATGGTGATGATCGATGATGATGAAATGATGGTGAGATGAATTTTAAGAATTAACATAGGGGTTACAAAATGAGAAGTAAAAGAGAAGGAATTTTCCCTAATTTTTCTACAAGAAAATTTGAAGAAAAGTGAGAGAGAAAGAGAAGAATTTGTGATAATTTTCTTTATGATTATTTGATGATTTCTTTGATGATATATGTTATGATGATTTGGGTGATTTATATGCATAAGCATGAAGTTGAGAATTTTTATTGATTTAATTACATATATACTGATTTTTATTGTTGAAAAGTGAAGAATATTTGTTTAAATTCTTATTTATGAATTTGATGATGTTTTTTATGGATATGAGTATATAATGCATGAGAAAATGATTTAGTTAAGAGTTTGAATCATTTTATGAGTTTTCATGAAGATTTCGATATATACATATATATGATGATAATGAATATGTGATGATTTAGATGATTTTTAGTGATGTTGATGATGTTTATGATGTTATGATGTTCTTGATGATTTTTAGTGATGTTGATGATGTTATGATATTCTTGATGATTTTTAGTGATGATTGATGAAGCATGAGAATTAAAGAAATTAAGAGATATGAATTTTTAGGAAATTTATATGAATAAATCGATGAATATGAAGTATAAGTATATAAATTTGTGTTCTTGATGTTCTTGATGTTCTTGAATAAAACATGACGATATGAAGATGTGTTCTTAATGTTCTTGATGAAATTATGAAGATTTGAAGATGAAATAAAATAATTATTAATTAATTATTTTTAATATAGAAATCAAATTATGTATATATATAGATATATATTAAATTGATGAATTTTATAAAGTAATGATGAAATTAAGGAGAAAATGAGATATTAAGCATGTCTTGAGTTAAATGAGAAAAGAATAATATTCCATGAATTTTCATTAAGGAATTCGATATATATGTAAACATAATAAATAATAGAAATTAAAGAAAGAAGGAAGAAATAATAAATTTTTGGAGTTATGAGTTAAATAAAACAAAGAAAGATATTTCTTTGTTGAGGATGTGAATATTTTGATGATAAGAGAAGAAAAATGCATAAGTATGATGTTTGAGTATTTTTAAGTAATAAAAGAAAACCAAAATATTAATATTAATATTATTTAAGGAATAAAAGGGAATACAAGAATAAAAGAAAATGAATTTTCTGAGATTTAATGTCTTAAAAATAGAGTATAAGAGCTAAGAGATGAATTTCATGTAGTTGAGTTCGTTTATTCATTTTGATTGAGAAATCGATCAAAAGAAATTTTAGAGGAATAATAAAAAAAATAGAATATTCAATTTAAAAGAATATTTTGTTAAAAACTAAAACGTATTGAATGATGTGAGTTATAAGGTGATATTCTTGAGTATGCTTAGATATATGAATGATGATATGAAGTGTTAATTGAGTGAAGAAAAGTTATAAAGTTGAAAACAAATAAAATTTGCATATTAATATGAGAAACGTCTAATTAGTTTTAAATACTTGAATGTTAAATTCTTGATGTTATATGATATGTTGAGTGTTTTGATGATGATGTTTGAGTAAAAATAATCGAGTTTGCTTTTTGAATCGTTTTAATCGGAGTAAAACATAGAAGTTGTCGAGCAACATAGAAGTTGTCGAGCATTGAAATTAAGAATGAAAAACCGAGTTTTTATAAAAACGAAAATTAAGAATTTTTAATTGAGAAAAAGATTAAATAATATTATTTAGAGTTGAGTTATCGAGTTTAGAATTTATACGAGCATAAACTCTTATTTGGAGAAGTAATGTCGTAGTTTAAAACCGAGAAAATTTTAATAGAGATTTTGGATTTTAAATTCAAAACTATTCTTTGATTTAATAAGAGTCTATTTTTGTGAAATCCGAAATTATAACTTTCTAAAGGTGAAAGTCGAGTAGTAATAAGTGAGCATGAGACTACATTTGAAATGTAAATAAAATTTTGAGTTCATTTTTATGTTTGATTAAATTTATGCGACTAAGTGAAATCTTTTTTTTCCGCCTATTTATGAAGTCAGTCGTTTACGTGTTTATGAATGCTCGATTATTGATGTGAAACTTTTGATGTGAATAATTTGTGATATTAATAGTCGAGAATTAATTCTATAATTTTCTGAGTTCGTATAACCCGAGAAATCGAGAAGTACGAGATAAGATAAATAGTGAATTCTTGTTTTACGTGAAATATTTGAATATTTTTGTGGAGTCGAGAGTTCGAGTCCGAGAAATCAATTTAGTAACCAAATATAGACGAGAAATCAAAGAAGAAATCGATTTAGATAAGTGAAGATAAGAAAGACCCGAGTTAAGTAGAATTCCTTCAGCCGAGCCCAAAGTCTATTTTACGTTTTACATTTTACGAGATAGTAATCTCGTCTTTAATCGATGTTATTCTTGAAGGGCCAAGCGGGACTGAAAACTAACGAGGAAACGTAAAGTGTAAGCTACCTCGACTCAGTTCCAGAAGTCAGGTGGGCTTTTCTGAAACCAAAAAACTGATGAATGCTATTATCTATTGAGTAGTATTACGTAAGTTTTTAAAGATTATTGACTTGCCATTTATTTGAGTTTGGTATGCTTTATCATCTGCTTGAGTTATTATTGTTATCCTGTGATGAGGCAGGAACCCACATGTTTGAATTGTTTAAGGTGACTGTGATGCTTTACTTCAGTTTAGCCGGTCACAATGTTTGAGTAGGAGGCCTACTTCTCGACACAATGATGATGATGTGGTAGATGATTCATACTGTATTAAGTATTATGAATTGACGGTGCAGTCCATTTAGAAAATAAAATGTTTTTGCATTCACAAGTAAAACGTTTTAAATTATACTAACGCTTGTGATACAGTGACAAGGCAAGTTCAATTATATAGCTCTAGCGAGCGATGTTTTTCAAATTATTTTGGCATGTGTTCACTAAGTATGAAGTACTCAGCCCTGCATGTATTTCTAAATGTGCAGATTAGCATGGATGAGGATGGCGAGGATGATATGGTGGTGTGTCTTAAGTCGAGTCGTTCGTTTAAACTGGCAATTGCATATCTCCATATATGTAGTTGTTGGGAATGAGTCGAGTTTCCGCTGCAAGACAGTTTCTGTCAATATGTCTTTTGATCTAATACTCTGATGGTTTGTTGATACAATGAGCTTCGTGCTCGATACAATTTCCTGTTTTCTTTCATTCTGGAAGACTTGAATTCGATATCCTTATTATATTTTGATGGATCAATGTAAATTATCTATGCTCGTTTATTATTGAGTTGTTCCTTGAAAGCATGTTGATATTTGTTATCGCTTTAAGTCGATGTTCCCTTGTTCTCCAGCATGATTCCTTGTTGAGTCGAGTTTTATTTGCTGGTTTCACCTTCACACTCCAATGGAGTTTGGTCGTTCCTACACGCCGGATTTCGGGCTGTGACAGATTAATCTACAAGGGATGAGTGCAGACCAAGTAAGAGATCAACCTTATCCAAGTAGCCAATAAGGAAGGAATTAATTCCATCTTTATCCATGAAGATTCGTTCAAAATCAAATCTGCTAAATAAAGGAAAGTCTCTTGGTCAACAGAAGTTGCTGGAAGGATTGATAGCTAGCAGACAGCTCGCCCAAACTTAGTTGCAACCGACTTACTTAATGGGCTGAGCCTCCAAGACCCACAAATTTCACCTCTATAAATACTCCTAGATAGCAAGCCATATGTATCTTCTTAATCTTTGAATCTTTTAGTTTCTTATCTTCTTTAGTCTAGGGTTTTCTTTATTTTGTTCGAGAGTTTGCCCCTTCGGGGGCAAACTAACTTTTGTACTTTGTTCGTGTCGTCCAGATTTATTTTAATTATAGTTCTTTTTCTATTTCATTCTTTCTTTTCTTGTTATTTACTTTATGCCTAGGTAGTTATACAAATCTGCGTTTGGGCAAGACGACGCTGCATAAGCATTAAATCGTGATGTTGATTTGGGAAAGAGGAAAGCTATATATATATGTGTTCCCGAGGCGTTAGGCAATGATTTCAAAGTAGTCTGTTTGTGGCAAGAGTTCATGTGGCCAGTAGGCAATTGGAGGGCGGCAGATTCCTTAAAAGGGAGGTAGCTTAGACCAACAGGGACCGGGAGAGGTTTGCCTCACGCTCCTTGAGGGCGGCAAATCTCAGGTTGAATTTGGACGGAGCCGAACGAAGTACGCTGACACTGGTGAAAAGTCAAAGCGGGATTCTCGTATCTCATAGGGCAGAATGGGTTCGTCTAGTGCCCAAAGCTGCTTGTCTCAATCTATGCCCCTTGAGAAATGCTCGGGGGTGAGTTGGGCAAGTTAGGAAGCCTGGAATGGGAATGCCACGCAGGATTCACAAGTAAGGACGAGCCGGACAGATAGTGGCTATGGGCGTGACGACGTGACAGTGGACCATGACACAGTTTGCCTATAACCAATGACATACATACATACCATATATCCTTGCATAAATGAGACGTCTTGTTTATACAATTGACTCAACACCTAAATCCAGGTTTGTCTTTATCTTTTATTTATGCTTTAGTTTAGATTTATTTTTTCCTGTTTGGCCAAGACGAGTCTGTGCAGAACCCCTAAACCTTTGGATGACCCATGACCAAAGAGAATGCTACACCACCTCCTGGTGGGATCGACCCTATACTTGTTGCTAGTTGATCCTTGTAGTGGGAATTAGGAGAATTATAAATGTATTTTGTACGTGAAGAAACGATGGCCGCGTCAGTTATCATTATTAATTCAAGTATGTTTTTCTTTATCTCTTTTGCTTTCGTTATTTACTTTATGTCTAGCTAAGCTTTTAGATCCAGATTTAGGATAGATGATATGATGTATAACTTGTAAATCTCGTGAGGTCTAAGTGTTGTTGATAGTTGTATATAAGTGTGTTCCCGAGGCAATGGGCAACAATTCCAAAGAAGTTTGATGGTCATAAGTAACTCGGAAGGCCAACGAGCCCTGGGCACATACGGATTCCTACATCATAGAAGGGTTATCAAGTGCTGGTTGGCCTTGCCTTACGTTCCTTGAGAGCGGCAAAAATAATTTGTATGTCTTGACCTAGACCTGCAAAGATGTGTCAATGCTGGTGAATGTCGGAGAGATATCCTCGTTACCTCACTTGTGCTGGAGTGGGCCCATTTAGAACCAAATGCTGCTTAGCCAACATGCGCTCTATAAGGTGTTATGCCAGGGACTTTTGGGCAAGCAAGAAGATTGGCTAGAGTGTCCATGTCAAGACTTAAATACAAGGATGGAGTTGAGTGGTACGTGACGACGTGACAATGGGGACCCTGCATAGTTTTAGCCTCTAACCATTGACACACTTATGCAAAAAATATCTTTGAATCAATGATTGAGTTAAAGTTATACTCATTGATTTGAAACCTAAATTTGGATTGCGTTTATTACTAATCTTTTGCTTGTCAAGTTTCAGTTATTAACTTTCAGCAGTTTGCCAAATATGATAATGGCAGTTGCCCAAGGCTATAGTAGATAGATACTTAACACAACCTTTTTGTGCCCCGAACCAGAGATTATCATTAGCAACTTCATGTGGAATCGACCCTGTACTTGACAACTAGCTGTTCCTAGGGGTGGACATAGGAGTGAAATACTGATTGTATTTTGTTGCAGCTTAAACGGCGGCTGCATCACACCTATTTTGAAATTTTCTGCAAATATATTTCTGAGCCATAGATTTTATAGCTTGAATTCGAAATATAAAATGGTGATCTATAATTTGTTGTGAATTTGAATTTATGGATATAGATTATAAAATTGGGGATTTTTATATTATGTATTTACTTGGACAAGTCTCGTGCATGTTTGGAGATTTTTATATTATTGAAGTGTGTTGCATATTATAAATAAGGGTGATGCATGTTATTTGGTTAAATCATTATAACCTTACTTGAATGATAGATTTTGAGTATGGTGCTTCTCCATACTCAATGTGGTGCATCTGAAAGTAAGGTTGCTGCATTGCAACATATATATATTTTGAAAGTTAAGAATCATATTTAGGTATTTTTATATTCATTAAAATTGTAATAACATTTCTGGTGCATATCGGTATGTTGTTTAGATATGAGTGGTTGATACATCATGTGATTGTAGTGATTTTTTATGTGATGCGTCTGAGTGTTAAATATTGTGCACGTGGGAAAACTATGTAGTGCATCTCACTAAAGGCTTATAGTGATGTCAACTTATATTAAATGTTAAAACTGTAGCAGTTATATATGGATGCCATATTATATGTGTGTATGTGTGTGTGTGCGTGTGTTTTTGAGAGAGAGAGAGAGAGAGAGAGAGAGAGAGAGAGACTAGTTGCATGTTCTTTGGATATTGGATGTTGATTTAGTATGTGTTTGGTGTTTTTGTATATAGTGAATCTAAATAGCTAATATGGTGCATTTTAATATTGGTTGTGATGCGTATAATTAAGAATGATGAATATGATGATATTCTCAGTGATCTGGTAAATATTAAACTATAACTTTGTTAAATTATTTGTTACAAGTTCGAGTAGTTGATTAATAAGGGAATGTCAACTGCAGAAGGAAGCTTTTATGTGTTACATGGTGTAAAACAATATAAAATTAAAGGCCAAGAATGTTAGATCTAAACGAACACTTTATGCATATAAAGTTATTGCGTTACTGGAAAATTTAGCATAGTCAGTATGACAGAAATAATAAACTGTGCTGAAATAAAAGACACACAATACGGTAACCCAGTTCGATTTTGCAACCTACGTCTGGGGGGCCTTTGCCCAAGAGAGAACCAATCCACTATTAGAAGAAATGACTACAGAGGATCTTACACATACAGGTCGACGCCTGATGCTACCCTTTCGCTCACCCTCTTCTTAACTTCGCGTGATATCATGATTGATCGATCTACAATCACTCAACCTAAGCTCGAACCTCCAGTCTAACCTTTAACTCTCTTACAAACTTAATTTATCAAAGATAAACTCACAATAATTCGTACTCTCAAAATACAATACTCTCAAGAAAGTATAAGCACTCAAACAATAAAATAAACGGCCAACCCTCACAATTGTTGATGTCGAATATATATAGGTGTGAAACCCTAGATCTCTTCGCCATTATGTATATCTCTTTAGATCTTCTTTCCTTGTGAGGATAAGGCTTGAGGAACACGTTCAATATCTGCTTGATATGTATCTTCTCCGCATCTATCACAATCATAGAAAAGATCCCGCAAAATCCGCACAGATATGGAAAGTCTCTGCCAGACTGTTCCAGGTTCCCTTAGCACAGACTGAAGCACACATAACAGAGTTTATTCTATGCAGTGGCTTCGACACTTCAGCCGTACTTTTGGCTACATAAACTTTGCCAACATCTTTGAGCAGCATCACCTCTTGAGCAACAATGCTTCAAATCCAACAAAGAAGCTGAACAATGCCACATACAACATTGTGAACATGAAACGGGTGGATAAGAAAAATAAGCTTGACAGTGAAATTTTTGCAATGAGGCACATGTAGATCTTTATGGGAGACCTATCAAAAGCTGGAGAATCGGGATTACAAAAAAATCAGAGAAACAAATGAAGAAGCTCAGAGTTAAATACTAGTGCATCTAACTAGTCAATGTCGTGCATCTGACTAGTCACTGTGATGCATCTGATTAATACACGTGTATAATTTGTGTTGCATTGTTGTGCATGTCACTAATTATTATACAGTTTTATACTTCCTCCCTCCACGAAATGGTTGCCACATTCTGGACGGCACGGGTTTTAAGAAAATGATAGGTAGTAGTGAATTATAGTGAGTATTATTGTGAGTGGAGTAAAGGTCCCACAGTAAATGACAGTAAATGTGAGTGGAGTAGCAAAAGTGGCAACCATTTCGTGGACAACCTTAAATGACAAAAGTGGCAACCATTTCGTGGACAGAGGGAGTATATATATATATTTTTTTTCTGAAAATATATTGCAGAACAAAACATTTACTTGTGTCTTAGTGAAATAAAATATGATACCCAAAGCAAAGAAGCTAGATCAACTGCAACATTGCAAGTAGGCAATGGAATGATTAGGAAAGTCAAATTGATAGTGCAGTCGTTGTAATGAGACACAGGACGATATTCATGAACGATCGAGCCATTAACTGAAAGACTTGTCCTACGAAAAAATTCACAAGATAAATGAAGATTATTAAACGTAAGTAATGTGCATCAATTGATGGTTATAAGAACAATAAATTGTAGGAAAAAAATTAACTGAGGATCAAAGTTCTACTATAAAGAATCTTGTCTAGAATTTAACGTGGAGAAATTGTTGTATAATTGAGTTTATTAGAATTAAGTTGATTATGAGTAGAATTATATGTACATTTTGAAAATTTACATATGATAGAAGTTGGAAAGTTTGCAAGCAACGACTTAATGTATGTTTGAAACTAGTTATCATGTATATGAATTTGTGATTTGTAATTATATTACAATATTCTTCTATATTTTATGAAATATAAATACTTAAATTCTCATTCGATATATCTAAGTATTTATTATATAGTGAATACTAGCTGCAAAACCAAGAAATTCCAGGAGAGGAAACCTTTGACGAGGAGAATCTTTCCTTGTCAAGTGAAGTCGAAGAGGATAATCAAAGCAAAGCGTCAATGCAGCACCAGCGGAGGAGGAGAAAACCTTAAGGGAAATGGTATTCCCCAACACCATGAACCTGAGGCCTTCAGGCATAACTTTGCCTACACCCACGCGAGGATGGAAACTGAAGTCCCATTTTATTCAGATCCTGCCTAAGTTTAGTGATCATCCGGACGAGGACCCTCAAAGGCACTTACAAGATTTCGAGATGGCTTGTGGAACCATCCATACTGATGGAAATCTGAGCGAATATGTAAGGTTCATTGCCTTTCCATTCCCTTTGCAAGACAACGCAAGGGAGTGGCTCTATTCACTGCCCACAGAATGTATTACCACTTGGCAAGAGTGATGAACCCATATTTGTGTCCATCTTTTCTTGTATTTTTCTTGTGTTCTTAGTCTTTATCGAGTCAAAGTGTCTCTGGGAAGACACAAAGTCGAGAGATGGTGTGCAGGGAAGAACAGGTGGGATCTTGGGCAAATTCGGTGAAAATCTGTTGTTGAGATGCTGAAATGGCGATACGATACAAATGGGCATAGGGCTGGAGGTTTGTAGCTGGGCAACAACGTTTTATACACTCTACAAGTCAGGAAGTACCTCCCCATATTCTTGAAGCCAACAGACAGAGTACCCAGATGAGCCAGGATCTTGGGCAACACAGGAAGCAAAACAGGATGCAGACATCGAGGGCAAGAAGCGAGTTGGACCAGTAGCAGATTTCTTTTCCTTCAAGAAAGAGGATAAGGATCGAATATTTCCTTCCTTATCCTAGCCATGCCTAATTAAAGAAGATATCTACCAAGCAAGGAAAGAGAATCGTGGCTGCATGGATGAGAGAGACGGCGGATGTGATATGCATGGGAAGAGCCCTTCTTCAACAAGAAAACTATCTCAACCCTAATTCCATCGCCTATATGTATGGCCGACTCCATTATGTAATGTGTGTCGTTTTTATTCAAGTTCATAGCTTAGTTCTGCATTCTTAGTTTAAGAGGAAGTGAGGAGAAAAACAAGTCCTACGGGCAATTTACTTTCATGTTCGTTTTATATTTTCTGCAGTAGTTTAGTTGTTGGCTGGTTGCTGACTTACGCTTTTGGGCACCAACCCGTTCCTAGTTTAATTTCAATTATGATTTCCTTTATATATTTTGTGTTTTCGTTTAATATTATGTCTAGCTAAATTTATTGTTTGGGTTGGATGTAGATGAAGTGATCGTAAAATACTCGTTCAAAACTCGTGAGGTCGAATTGTGTTAGTTCGTTAATTGATTTTGTTCCCGAAACACTTACGATTGATTCTAGACTTAATTGATATTGACATATGCTTGATCACCATCTAGATATTAATATTAAGTCATTAACAAGAATTGAGATTTAACTCGAGAGTGTCTTTCGTGCCCAAGAAGGTAAAGAGTGTTGGAGAGCAGTCGGTATTGACCTATCTCTTGGCTGTCTTGGGTCTGTTTATTCTTAATGTCTGTTGGGCAACATCGTTACTGAAGTATCTTCGTGACTTTGTTGGTCAAGAGAGGAGATCTTGCCTTCTGGTCAAGATCTGTAAAATTGGATAGACATAGGCTAAGTGTGTTTATATCGTTACTTCATGACCTTTAAGGTATAAATTAATCTTTGTCTTAAACCAAGTGATAAGATCAGTTAATTGAATATCTTTGCACCAATGAACGAGTGATGAGTAATTAGGATTATGGATTTGAAACCCAATCCAAACTCTTTTGTTAATTGATATTTTACTTGTTGAGTTACGGGATACATTGCAGTCAAAACTCCTTTTGTTGAGTTCGATTTGAAGAGCAGATCTACGCCAAGTCCCTTGGGATCGACCCCACTTGCCATTAACTACCATCTTGTTGGGCAAGAGGTGTTTATAAATTTATTTATACGAAGAGTGAAACGACAGCGCTTCGTCAAATTGGCGCTTGTAATACCTCGGAAATTCCTTACGTTCTTAAAAATTTAAAGTTAATAATAAAAATGGCTTTGCACGCCTAAGTTTACGATTTTGAATTCTAAGACTAACGGTCAAATCCGTTTCCGAAAATAAATTACGGAAGTCAGCTAGATGACTACTATATTTAGGGTTAGCGCGTACGAAAAATTTTTAGTTCTGGAACTCAGAACGGAAAACCGTCTGATTTTTACATTCACAAAATCGCGATACGAACTCGCCCGAGAAAGTTCGTTTTTATGATTTTCCGGACGAAACTCGGACTGTGTTGTCCCGAGTTTTTGTCGGAATTAAATTTTTTAATATTACTTTCCGATTAAGTTAAATACGTTAGAATTTTTGGACGAATCAGATTGTGACGATTTTGTGCCGAGCTAAGTTTTTCGTCGTTCAATTTCCGTAACGTCGTATCGCGTTGGAAAAGCGCGTAATTTCTCTCCCTTTCCCCTCTCTAGCTGACATCACACACACACAAGCATAGATATTTCATCTTTTTATATAGTATTAATTTGATGACTAATATTAATACTATTCCTACTTTACACCTAAGTCTAATTAGATATATCTATCTTATAATAAGTTGTCATCTTCTTCACTCCCTCCCTCCCCAAAACCGCCACACACACTCTTACATTCACTCTCCATTTTCTTCCATCTCCATTGAAGACATCAAGTTCTTAGAGCAAAATTTCTACACAAGTCTTCATTCATCCATCGAATCTTCTAACCCCATTCACTAAAGCTCAAGGTAATTGTCTCCTCTACATGTCTATCCATACCAAATCCTTTTCTTTTTATTTTTCATTGGATCAAAAATTTGAGGATAATGGAATTAGATGTTTGATCTTCGATTAGTGTAATTAGATATGTTTAGACTTGATATTTAGGGTTAAAATTGAAAGAAATCAAGAGCCCTAAAACCTATGATAATACCGAAAATTAGGGAAAATGTGTAGGATTTTTGAATTCTTCAATTGATGTTATAATCATGCTTAGGAAGTGTTCGATTAGGGATTAAAACAAAAAGAAATCGAAAGCCCTATGAATTGATGAAAACCGATTTAGGGCTAGGGTTTGGAATTGGGGTTTTCAATTTCATGTTGCAATTAGACTTCAATTGGTTAATGGATGATATGGTGGTATGATTAAGAGATAAATAGTGTTAATTGATGAAGAAAAACACCCTCTTTATTTATGTGATAATACCCAAAATTTTGAGAAATTTAGGGCTTTTCATGTAGTTGATTTAGATGATGTTTTGTTGATGAAATAATGTTGTAATTAATATTAATTGATGTTATGGATTTAACTGGAATTTTCTAAAAATAAATTGTGAGTCGTAAGAGACAAATAAGTCAATTTAAGTTGAGATATAGTGATGATATGAAGTGATAATATGCATGAAAATGAATCTCGTTAGATGTTGTTTGATGACGTAGAAAATGAAAGAAATCCGATAACTTTTGAAATCTCGTAAGAGACGAACAAGTAGTCGTAATTAATAACCAAGAAGTCGAATAAGAATTCTAACTTGATAATATTATTTATGATGGACTAAGGTATAACTTTGTAGTTGACGTCATGAGCTTTCGAGCTATTATAATATGAGTTATAGTGATAGTCGAGAACTAGAAACGAGAAATTGTTAATTGCTTTGGTTTAGTACTTGATAGTTGAAAGCCAACGTTTAGAACGTCGTGCTATTGGACGAGTTTTGAAAAGGAGTTCATCACGTACAGGGGTACGTGTTGACTGCCTTGAGAGTCAAGTTTCTTAATCGAATACGAGAACTTAGAACGAACCTAAGAAGTTATACGTCGATTCTATCGAGCAACTAGGGTTAGCGCGGCAGTTTTGCGACCCTTGCCGGAAACTGTAATATCTTTTAGCTCGTTTATCAGATTTGAGATCCGTAAATTGGAGCGTAAACTAGACTTCCCAAAATTTCTAGTGGTACAGGGCTCATTCCCTGTTTCCAGTTCCCCTGTGCTGGGCAGTCCCCAGAGTTACTGCCTTGCGCAGTGATTTTTCAGGATTTATCCTTCTAAGTTGTTTCTTTCGCAACTTAGTTTCTTTCGATCGTTTAAGCCGTAATAACTTGACGACTATCTTCCTACTGACCTCAGTGTCAAGTATGGAGCCTTGAGTGCTAAACGAGACGAGTTTGTATCTCGTATCCGTTAAAGTAAAGAAATCTAGTTAAGCGTGAAAATGCCTAAATTGTCTAAAGTACTAAAACTTAATTTCCTAAGTTGATTTCCTTTCCAACTTAGTTCCTTTGATCTTTTAAGTCGTATTGAGCTATCGACTACCCTCTCTACTGACCTAAGAGTCGAGTATGAGACCTTTCGAGTTCTAAACGAGATTTGTTCGAGTCTCGTTCCCGTTTAACTAAAATGAAACTAGTAAGCGTGCAATTGCCTAAAGAAATGAAACGACTAAAACCTATTTCAATTTTCAATGATCGATTATCTTTTACGACCCAATTTTAAGTGTTATTGTATTACGATGAAGGAGGAAGCCAGCAGTAAGGAAAGGACAGAAGATCAGGAGATCGGAAGCTAGTACTTAGTAGTTCTGTATCACGAAGGTGGGCTTTTACATATAAAATAAAACGAGCAATGCTCGGAAAACCCTTTTCTTTATCGCTTTGATATCTGTGTTTTCAAAGTGATAATTATGGCATGAACTGTTTTACGTTTTATGTGAGTTCTCTTGTACCTATCTGAGTTAACATTCGTGTTTTCCAGATTTAGAGTTAATCTAAATAGGTTAACTAACGATCGGCTCTGAGTTAGCTGCTAAGTGCTTTCCAGAGTTAGTGCACTTTGTAATCTGTGGTGTATGTGATATCCTGTCGAGGGGTACCAGCCACGGTGAATGAGAATTCGTCAAGATTTGAACGTAGCATACCAGAAAATACTCGGCCAAGTAACTTGTGAAAATCAGTCAGAAAATGTTTAGTAGGCACGGGCTAATTTCAAATAAAACCCCGATGTGCTACAAATTATGAAATGCCAAATTATCTATACCTATGATTATGTTTTCGGCATCGTGCCCACTAAGTACTTTTGTACTTAGCCCTGCATTGTTTTCTAAATGTGCAGGTTGAAGCGACGATAGCGGCGGTGGTTGAAGTTGAGTTGAGAAGATAGGATGCTTTAGCTTATGACTTACTTCCGCTGCAAAACTTTAGACTTTTGAGATTATGTAGTTTTGATAAAACACTGTAGCATAAGTCTGTAAACTTGAACTTAGTTACTTCCGTGTACTTTTGTCGAGTAATCCTTAGCGATTAACTCTTTCTTTATAATATTCGAGTCTTGTTCATTGAATGTATGTTGTCTTTTATGTATGTTTAGTTAGTTAGCCCCCTTCTTCCCTGCTTCTTTAATCCAACCCCAGTCGCACCCCGGCTTCGGCCGTCCCTCGGGATTTGGGGCTGTGACAGCGCCGTTGCCGGGGACCTAGTTTTAAGCTAGTTTGCTCTTCTAGTTTTAGTTGAGCACGATTTATGCCCAAGCCACATCTATGGAGTGACAGAGATCCACAAGATCCAGGAACTTGCTCGAAGGTGATAGCAAGGAGAAATCGAGCAGAACAACGCAAGAAGAAAAAAGATCTGGAGGAAGGCGTCAACGAACCTTCAGAGTTGCCAAGCTTGACAGAAGATCAGGATATTGAGCAAGAAGACGATTCTTGCTCAACAGCGAGTACAAATAGCGAGAAGTTAACGTCTAGTTTAGAATCAGAGACATCAATAACCATGGCAAGACAACAAGAGAAAACCATCTGTCTGATTATGTTCCCTGACGACAAGGGGATCAGACCTTCAAGTATCCAGTTGCCCATCATCAATGGCAACTGGAAACTAAAACATTTGCTAATACAAATACTGCCTAAGTTCAGTGATCATCCCGGAGAAAACCCTCAGACCCATCTTCAAGACTTTGAGATGACAATCAGCACTGTAAGGAACAATACCCCTCCTGCCCGAGATGCTATCAGAGAACGAGATGCTGCTCAAGATACATTTCTAGACTACGTAAGGTTACTCACGTTCCCGTTCTCACTTCTTGACGGAGCACGTGAGTGGCTTTACACCTTGCCAGAGGGAAGCATCGACACCTGGAAAAAGTTGCAGCAAACATTCCTTGACAAGTACATACCCGTTGGCCGGATACAAAATGGAAGGAATGCCATTTCCTCGATCAAAATGGGTGGAAGTGAGTCGTTGTATGAATATTATGAAAGATTCAAGAAGTTGATAGCGAGATGTCCTCAAAGTGTAATTCAAGTGTGTGGGTGTGATGAACCCATATTTGTATCCATCTTTTCTTGTATTTTTCTTATGTTCTTAGTCTTTATCGAGTCAAAGTGTGTCTAGGAGGATACAAAGTCGAGAGATGGTGTGCAGGGAAGAACATGTGGGATCTTGGGCAAATTCGGTGGAAAATCTGTTGTTGAGATGCTGAAATGGCGATATGATGCAAATGGGCATAGAGTTGGAGGCTTGTAGCTGGGCAACAATATTTTATACACTCTACAAGTCAGGAAGTACCTCCCCATATTCTTGAAGCCAACAAACAGAGTACCCGGAGGAGCCAGGATCTTGGGCAACACAGGAAGCAAAACAGGATGCAGACATCAAGAGCAAGAAGCGAGTCGGACCAGTAGCAGATTTCTTTTCCTTCAAGGAAGAGGATAAGGATCGAATATTTCTTTCCTTATCCTAGCCATGCCTAATCAAATAAGATATCTACCAAGCAAGGAAAGAGAATCGTGGCTGCATGGATGAGAGAGACGGCAGATGTGATATGCATGGGAAGAGTCCTTCTTCAACAAGGAAATTATCTCAACCCTAATTCCATCGCCTATATATATGGCCGACTCCATTATGTAATGTGTGCCATTTTTATTCAAGTTCATAGCTTACTTCTGCATTTTTAGTTTAAGAGAAAGTGAGGAAGAAATAAGTCCTACAGGCAATTTACTTTCACGTTCGTTTTATATTTTCTGTAGTAGTTTAGTTGTTGGCTTGAAGCCAAGATCTTGGTTGCTGACTTACGCTTTTGGGTAGCAACTCGTTCCCAGTTTAATTTCAGTTATAATTTCCTTTATATATTTTGTGATTTCGTTTAATATTATGTCTAGCTAAATTTATTGTTTGGGTTGGATGTAGATGAAGTGATCGTAAATTACTCGTTCAAAACTCGTGAGGTCGAATTGTGTTAGTTCGTTAATTGATTTTTTTCCCGAAACACTTAGTATTAATTCTAAAGTTAATTGTTATTGACATATGCTTGATCACCATCTAGATATTAATATTAAGTCATTAACAAGAATTGAGATTTAACTCGAGAGTGTCTTTCGTGCCCAAGAAGGTAAAGAGTGTTGGAGAGCAGTTGGTATTGACCTACCTCGTGGCTGTCTTGGGTCTGTTTATTCTTAATGCCTGTTGGGCATCATCGTTACTGAAGTGTTTTTGTGACTTTGTTGGTCAAGAGAGGAGATCTTGCCTTCTGGTCAAGATCTGTAAAATTGGATAGACATAGGCTAAGTGTGTTTATATCGTGACTTCGTGACCTTTAGGGTATAAACTAATCTTGTCCTAAATCAAGTGATAAGATCAGTTAATTGAATATCTTTGCACCAATGAATGAGTGATGAGTAATTAGGATCATGGATTCGAAACCCAATCCAAACTCTTTTGTTATTTGATATTTTACTTGTTGAGTTACAGGATACATTGCAGTCAAAACCCCTTTTGTTGAGTTTGATTTGAAGAGCAGATCTACGTCAAGTCCCTTGGGATCAACCTCACTTCCCATTAACTACCATCTTATTAGGCAAGAGGTGTTTATAAATTTATTTGTGCGAAGAGTGTAACGACAGCGCTTCGTCAAAGAGCTGCAGCAGAAATTCTTAGAAGAATACTTTCCAGCCGCCAGAATTTAGAAGATAAGGAAGATGATTACATGCATTAAGATGGGCACTGGAGCGGATTTTTACTCGTACTTCCATAAATTCAAGCAGATGTTGGCCAAATGCTCACATCATCAAATTGTGGAACATGACTTGATCTAATGTTTCATAGCATGGCTAAGAACGAGTGAAAGGCATTGGTCAACGCAGCTTGTGGATGGTTAGTTATGAGGAAGCAGCCATGTGTCGTGTTCAAGATGATTGCTGAGATGGCGGAGGAGTTGAGGGAGGATGGGGGAGAATTGTCCAAGCTAACAACAACTGCAACAAAAAACTACTGACTTTGACTGGTATGGCGGATAAGCTTGACCAGATGTTCAACAAGATGGATGCCCTGGTAACCATTTTATCAGGCAATATTAAGAAGACGGTGAGGGCTTGTGGAATTTGAATGGCAATCATGCATGCAACAAATCAATAACCAAGCTTGGAAGAGGAGGTCAATGTAGTTGGGTTCAATAACAACCAAGGGAGGCCATATGATCCAAACTCGCAATTCTATAACCCAGGATAGAGAAATCATGAGAACTTGAGGTATGGGAACAACAGTTACTAAGGGTTTGGGCAACAACAACCACAACCACAACAGCAATATCCTCCTAGAGATCACAATAGGCCAAACCTAGCGGACCAAGTGACTTCCTTGGCCAAAGATAACATCAGAGTTCAGCAAGAGCTTGAGAAGTTTAGGACGGAGACAAGGGAAGCTATTCAAAGCATGACCAACCAACTCTTTAACTTGGTCAATGCTATGTCCAGCTTTGAGAAGAGGCAAGGTAAACTACCTGCCCAACCAGAAATGCCCCCTGAGGCCCAAGTCAATGCAGTTATGCTGAGAGAAGGAAAAGTGTTACCCGATAGAGTGCAGATGCCGAATTCTGACACTGTATTGCCCAAGGAGAAAGAAATAGAGGTAGAGGGCAAGGATAAGGAACCAGCTGAAGAGAAGAATGACGAGGTTGAAGAGGAAGAAGCTCCAAAATCAGTTTATGTTAAACCCAACCCTGTTGTTCGTGCTCCTTTTCCTACCAGGTTGAGAAGGAATAAAAAAAATGAAGAGTTGTCTGAAATGTTCAAGATCTTTCAAAAGTGGAAATCAACCTGCCCCTCCTCGTGGCACTTTGCAACATGCCCAAGTGTGCGAGATTTATGAAGGAGCTTTATTCAAAAAAGGTGAAAAGCGTGGACAAGTCTAATATCTTTTAGGAGAAAGCGTTTCAGCAGTCCTGAAACGAGACTTGCCCAAGAAATGTGGAGATCCAGGGATGTTTACCATTCCCTACGTGATTGGAGATATGAAGATTGAGCGTACCATGCTTGACTTAGGCGCGTCAATCAATATGATGCCGTTGTCCATGTACGATGAAGATGTCATGGGATCACTCAAGCCTACTAGGGTGGTTATCCAATTAGTGGACAAGTCTAATGTGTACCCTGAGGGCATACTAAAGATGTACTAGTCAAGGTAGAGGATCTAATATTCCCAGCAAATTTCTATGTTCTTGACATGGGCAAGACAGAAGCTAAAACATCGGTCATGCTGTTGGGAAGGCCATTCATGAAGACTGCCAAGACTATGATTGATTGCAATTCAAGGGAACTAACGTGTGAATTTGATGGGGGGTCAGTTACTTTCAACATATTCAAAGCTATGTTGAACCCCAAGATACGAAGATTGTCGAGTATATTAACCACGTTGATCAAGCAGTAGAAGAGGCAGTCCCTCTTATTGGAATTCAACATCTATTAGATGCAGTTATTCAAGGAGGAATTGAAGAGAGTTCAGATAATTCTTTTCAAGTTAGTCGAGCTTTTGAGTACTTAGGAGCAGAGAAAGTATAAGGACCCCGACTGTCCCCATTTGCCTTGCCTAAGATCAGACAGGAAGATAGATTGGTGCCTTCACTTGTTCAAGCGCCAAAGTTGAAACTTAAGTCTCTCCCCGCTCATTTGAAGTATATATTTTTGGGAGAGAATGATACATTGCCAGTAAATATAAGTTTGAAGTTGAGCAAGAAAGAATAAGATGGAGTTCGTGATGTCCTTATATGCTACAAAGATACCATTGGTTGGACCCTTGCCGACATCAAAGGCATTAGTCCATCTCTTTGCACTCATCATATCTTGATGGAAGACGATGCTAAACCGACTAGAGATCCACAAAGGAAGTTGAACCCAACCATGAAGGAAGTTGTTATGAAGGAGTTACTTAAGCTGCTGGACTTGGGCATTATCTACTCAATTCTAGATAGCAAATAGGTAAGTCCGGTACACATGGTGCCCAAGAAGTCAGGAATACATGTGGTCAAGAATGAGAAGAATAAGCTTGTGCCTACAAGGCTCCAAACGGGATGGTTGATATGTAATGACTATAGGAAGCTTAACAAGGCAAAAAGGAAGGATCATTTTCCTTTACCTTTCATTGACGAGATGCTGGAGAGATTGGCAGGGAACAAGTACTTTTGCTTCTTGGATGGATACTCTAAGTACATGCAGATATAGGTTGCCTAAGAGATCATGACAAGACAACGTTTACTTGTCCATTCGGGATGTTTGCGTATCACCGCATGCTTTTTGGTCTATGCAAGGCCCCCCGAGCACGTTTCAGAGGTGTACGATGAGCATATTTTCAGATTTATCGGAGAATTGCATCGAGGTGTTCATGGACGATTTCACCATCTATGGAAAATCATTTGAGGCTTGTCTTGGACATTTGGAGTTGGTTTTGAGCAGATGTGTTGAAAAGAGCTTGGTTTTGAATTATGAGAAGTGTCACTTCATGGTGCGAGAAGGCATCGTGCTTGGGCACGTGATTTCAGAAAGGGGGATACAGGTTGACGAGGCAAAGATTGATGTTATTTCCAAGTTGCCGTATCTAACCAATGTCAAGCAGCTAAGAGAATTCTTGGGAAATGCCGGATTCTATAGGAGATTTGTGAAGGATTTTGCTAAGATTGCCCAATCAATGACGAGATTGCTCCAAAATGAAGTAGAGTGGGAATTCAATACCGATTGTCAAAGGGCGTTTGACGTATTGAAGGAATACTTAGTCATGGCACTTGTGATACAACCCCCTGATTAGGGTATACCATTTGAGTTGAAGTGTGATGCAAGTGGATATGTCGTGGGAGCAGTGCTTGGTCAAAGGCGAGGTAAGGAAAGCCATGTTATTTATTATGCCTCTAAAACTCTTAATGCACACAGAGAGTTTGGCACTTGTGTTTACCTTTGAAAAGTTCTAATCTTATTAACTCGAGGGCAAGACGACTGTCTACACTGACCATGCAGCGCTGAGATACCTTATGAATAAAAAGGAGTCGAAGCCAAGGCTTCTTCGTTAGATTTTGCTTTTGCAAGAGTTCGATGTGGAGATCAAGGATAAAAGTGGAGCTCAGAATTTGGTGGCGGATCATTTGAGTAGGATAGTCAGAGAAGAGGATTCCTTGCCCATCACAGATACTTTCCCTGACGAGCATCTGTATATGACCGAAGCTCGATTTCATGGGCCTTGGTACGCTGATATTGCCAACTTTAAGAGTACAGGAGAAGTTCCAAATGATCTTACATACTATCAAAAGCAGAAATTCTTAAGGAGAGCCAAAAGTATGTTTGGGATGATCCCTACTTATGGAAGAAGTGTGATGACTAAGGACTAAAGAGGTGCATGCGCGACTGGGAGACTAAGAGTACTTTGAAGCATTGCCACAATAGGAAATATGGAGGTCACTTTGGGCACCAAAAAACAGCAAGGAAGATTTTCAAGTGTGGGTACTTTTGGCCTATGATTTTTAGGGATGCTTATGAATGGTGCAAGAATTGTTTCAAGTGTCAATAAGAAGGGAATGCAACTAGAAAAGATGAGATGCCTATGACCCCAATCATGCCGGTGGAGATCTTTGACATATGGTGGATGGATTTCATGGGACCTTTGCCCAGCTCAAAAGGGAATTAGTATACCATATTGACAGTTGATTACGTGTCGAAGTTGGCAGAGGCAAAGGCTACACAAACTAATGATGCTCATGTGGTTGCTAGTTTTCTTAAGGGGAATATTTTCAACCTATATGGAATTCCAAGAGCAATTATAAGTGATCAAGATTTGTATTTTTGCAATGCTACCATTGACAAGCTATTTAAGAAGTATGGATTCCATCATCGAGTTACCACTACCTACCATCCGCAAGCCAATGGGCAAGTAAAACTGACAAATAGGATTATCAAGACCATATTGAGGAAGACAGTTGGGAATAATGGAAAGAAATGGAGTTTCACTTGGATGATGCACTTTGGGCATATCGCACAACTTTCAAGACACAATTGGGCATGTCACCATACCGTTTAGTGTTTGGAAAGCCGTGTCACTTGCCTATGGAGTTAGAGCATAAATCATATTGGGCAGTGAAGAAGTTCAACTATGATTGGAGTGATATTGACAAGGAAAGGAAGTTGCAGTTGCAAGAGTTAAAAGAGGTTCGAATTGAGGCTTATGATAATGCTGCTTTGTATAAGACACGGATGAAGAAGGCTCATGACCAGTTGATCAAGGCAAAGAAATTTGAGTCTGGGCAAGCAATTCTATTGTATCAGTCAAGTTTCAAGTTTATGCAGAGCAAGCTGAAGTCGAAATAGATAGGACCATATGAAGTGGTGACCCAATTTTCTGGAACTGTGGAGATTTATTGCCCAAAGTCGTCCAAATATTTTAGGGTCAGTGGTCAGAGATTGAAGTTTTTCTATGGAGTCAAGAAGGATAAAGTTGTGGACAAAGGAGAAGAAGTCCATGTGATGGTTCCCGTCTAGGGGCAAACAGGATTACGTCGTGCCCACGACGTAAACTGGGGCGCTGGCTAGGAGGCAACCTAGTGAGTTTAATTTTCAGTTTTTTCTTTTTCATATTTTCTTTTCGTAATTTTATTTTAGTTTTTATTTTCTAATCATAGAATAGTAGTTTTTGTTTTGAAAATGCGTTTTGTGTCTATGTATACAGAGCAGGTATGCAAAGAGGATAGGCAAGCGAAGAATTCGTGTTGGTCGAGGAGAGGCTGAGCCCGGTGAAAGCGAGGCAAACAAAGCAGGAGAATGTGGCTGACGTTAGCACGTCACGTCCGCTGGCAGTTACTGTAACTGCCAAGTCACACACCTATACCCTACGGTTTAGCCTACTACTACACCCCTCTCTCTCACAAATTTCATTCATCTTCTAAATTCAAACTGGAACTCTTTGATTTCCTCTCCTTCTCTACTTTTACAGAAACAAATCCCCCTCACCACTCTCACAATAAAGAACACACGTAGCAAATCACTTGATAAGAAGACGGCTAAAAATACTAAGTCACCCAAGCCTTCTTCAAACACTTCAACCCCATCCAAACCAACTCGAAAACATCTACCTAAATCATCACCCATGGCTGGTTCTTCTTCTCACATGGAGGAAGAAGAGGATGTCGCGAAGAGATGCTCGTAGACATGCCTGCTCCATCACTCAATGAGAAAGAAGCCATTGGGTCTGAGGTAGGCAGCTTGTTTGACAAGGGAACGGCGTAGGAGGAGAATGCACCTATTAGAGATGGTGAAGGAGATCTAGCGATGGTGGAGCAGCATGATTCAGAGGCTACGGAGGACAAAAATGTTAGGAAAGAATCGGAGAAACCCCCAACTAAAAAGGCCAAGGGGGCAAGTTTTGTTGCCAAGGGCAAGACAGTGGCTTCTGCATCCACCAAGCGGCGCATCTCAACACCAGGCAGGGCTTCGAACTGCGGTATAAAGAAGATGCCAAGGAGGGGAATTATTATTCTTAAATTGGTTGATCAGACGCATTGGAGGAGTTGGGGATTTGGGAAGAAGTAAAGGGCTATTTTACAGCTATTGGTTGGGAAAAGTTTTTGGACTGGCAAGAGAGGGTGTATCCGGAGTTGGTGTATGATTTTTACCAGTGTTTGCAAGTGTGGAGTCCTACGGTTGGGAATCTCAATACTAAGTGCATGCAGTTCAGTTTCATGGGGGCAAGTGAGGAGCTATCGGTGAACAACTTGAACCAGGCGTTGGGCATTGAGGATTTTCGCACTATAAAGAGTAAGGAGTACAAGAGTGCGTTGAGGTTGATTCCCCAGTAGGATGCTGATGAGTGGGCAACGAAGTGGGCGGAGTTTAGTGATGACCCCTTTTTCAAGGCGGGCACAGCAAAAGGGCATATGATGAAGGATGATGACTTGAGGGTTTGTCATGTATCCTTGCCTACAAATTCTTTGGGAAGAAGGATAGCAGCAACTCTATCACTCGCCAAGAGATCTTTATATTGTGGAGCATGGTGCACAAGCAAAGGCTCAAATTTGGGGCCTATGCTATGCACCGTTTTAAGGATATTGTGAACTACCGCAATCAGAGGTTTTCTCTTGCCCATCTAGTGACTCGCTATGCCAAGAGGATGCACGGATTTGATGAAGCCACTACGCAGCTACAACCAATGCAAGAGGAGCACCTTGACCTCGCTTGCTTGACAGCCATGGAGATACGTGGAAGGGATGAAGAAGGAGGGTTAGTGTTCGTGATTCCACCAGATGAGCCTGCCCAAGTTGTTGATACTCTCCATCAGTCAGTTAAAGGTAGAGTGCCCAGTACTCCGGTGTTGCCTGGACAAAATGTAGCAGCATTGTTGGATCGTTTGACCAAGCTGGAGGAGAGCAATGTTACACTGGAGCAACTTAGACTTGAGCACAAGCAAGCCCTTGTCGATATCATGAGTGCCTTGAAGATAGCTCCGACCTGGTCAGGATCTACCCCTGCCCAATGATTTTGTCCTCCCATTTGTTAGTAGTTTACAATTTCATTTTGCGTTTTGTTTTGTGTTTTTCGTATTTAATTTTTGAATCTAAATGTTTTTAAAGTTTTTGTTTAGAGTCTGGGTTTGTGATCTACCTTGATTTTCACTCACTTTACCTAAGGCAAAGTGTGTGGGTATGAGAGGTAGAGCGTCTGGTTATATGAGTCTTAGTTTTGTGTTGGTCTGTACCTTCCACCCACTTTGCCCAACCAAAGTGTATGGGTGGAAGGAGCGTCTGTTGTGTATGTATTAGAGGTCAAGCATGATTGTATGTAGATAGGGATGACGAACGAACTTGTGAGCATGTCGTTTTGAGGATTTGAGCTTTACACCATGTTTATGACCAAGCAATTTCTTTCTTGTGTGATAATATGATATGCTTATTTGGATGCTACCTAGAACTTTCATGTCTACTCCTTGAGATCTCGTTGACTTAGGCTAGAAGAACTTAGATGAATTAGATATGTTCTTTCTTTTGTATGCCCAAACTGAGCCAAAGAGCCTGCCCAACTGAATTTCCCTTGTTAAGCCCCTTTGAGCTTTTATAATTTCTTTAATCAGATATATGCAGCCTATACACTATTTCCTACCCGGTCAATAAGGACTTAGGTGCATAAAAGACGAAGGGAGAAGGAGAGAAACAGTAAGGCCTTTGAAGAAAATATAAGGGCTGGTAAATAAAGGACTTAGAAAAAGAAAAAAAAAGAGAAAAGATGAAAATATAAAGCGAGAGAGAGAGAGAGAGAGAGAGAGAGAGAGAGAGAGAAGTCCTAAATAAGTTGTGCTAAGGCCCGCAAGAAGAGAAGGCAAAGGAAAAGAAGCTAAGGTTTGCAGCTCCGCTTGGCTAATATAAGTTCGAATGACCCAAGCCTAGTTCTAAATACTTCCTACCCTTGCCAAAGCCAAGTAACAAACACATAAAAGACCTAAGGATAAGTGACTTGAACCTAGTCTAAGAGGTGGAGAGAGTAGCAGGCAAGAAAGCCTATGGTGTGGTTAAGAATAGCATATCTCGAGCGTAAACACTACCCCATAAATAAGAGTGAGAGTGTTGGTGAGGAATTTTTTTTGAAAATGCTCACTTGTTCATTTTTGACCTATTTGATGATTTGCTCGGACTGGTTTATTTGTTTGAATTGTATGTGAACTGGATTATGCTCTAGCTTATTTCTTTATCTTATGTTGTGCTAACCTCTAATTGAGTTTTGAGTAAAGTCTTTGAGTCTTTTCTATTTTTTTTTTGTTTGGGCAAGCTATATACCATTCCAGAGGACATGCATGACTTTAAGTGTGTGGGTATGAAGACCCCATATTGTGTGCTCTTGTCATGTATGTTTTATGTCTAGATCGAGTCTATTTTAGTGTCTTTTGTGACTGTTTTGTGTATTGGAGGACATTTAAGTTGGCAGGGCAAGGAAAGGCAAGAATTGGGCAAGTCTGGAGCCAAAACATGCAAAAAGAGTGAGAACTAGCGATATGATGCAATGACCATAGTAGCCATGCTTGTGGCTCAAGCTACCGAGGGCACAAGTCCAAATAAAAAAGAAGAGCTGCTCTACCTTCAATGGTATGGTCAATCTAGACGTTGAGTGTTTCGCTCCAGAAAGACTGAGGAAACAGAGTACAGAGCTTTGGCAATGGCGCTGGTGCGTGAAGATGCAGTTGTTAGAGTCCAACAAGGAAACAAGTTCCTTGCAGCATAAGAATTGGATCGGACCTACTACAACAGCAACACGTTTTTAGCGATAAGAAAGAAGATCTTTCCAACCTTATCCGTTGATCCATAAATAGAAGCAACCGGCCTGTTCTCTAGAAGTCCCGTTTGTGGGTTTGCCCTAGTTCTTGTACTCTATAAATACATCCATGCATGCAGGCGCAACACACACTTTTACGACCATAAGCTTTTCTTATTTTCTGCAGCAAACAATTTAGGTTTATGTTCTAAGATACAATTTACTTTTATTGTTAAGTCCAATCTAAGGCGAACATCTTTATCATTATCTTTATTAATTCAAGTATATTTTTCTTTATCTCTTTTGCTTTCGTTATTTACTTTATGTCCAGCTAAGCTTTTAGATCCAAGTTTAGGATAGATAATATGATGTATAATTTGTAAATCTCGTGAGGTCTAAGTGTTCTTGATAGTTGTATATAAGTGTGTTCCCAAGGTATTGGGGAACGATTCTAAAGAAGTTCGGTGGTCACAGGTAACTCGGAAGACCAACGAGCCCTGGGCACATACAGATTCTTACATCACAGGAGGGTGATCAAGTGTTGGTCGGACTTGCCTTACATTCCTTAAGAGCGGCAAGAACGGGTTGTATGTCTTGGTACCTACAAAGATGTGTCAATGTTGGTGAATGTTGGAGAGATATCCTCGTTATCTCACTTGTGCTGGAGTGGGCCCATCTAGAAAAAAATGTTGCTTGACCAACATGCGCTCTATAAGGTGTTATGCCGGGGACTTTTGGGCAAGCAAGAGGATTGGCTAGGGTGTCCCTGTCAAAACTTAAACATAAGGATGGAGCTGGGCAGGCTATGTAGCGTACGTGGCGACGTGACAATGGGGACACTATATAGTTTTAGACTATAACCACTGACACACTTACGCAACAAATATCTTTGAACCAATAATCGAGTTAAAGTTATATTCATTGATTCGAAACCTAAATCTGGATTGCCTTTATTACTAATGTTTTGCTTGTCAAGTTTCAGTTATTTACTTTCAGCAGTTTGCCAAAGGTGATAGTGACAATTGCCCAAGGCTATAGTAGATAGATACTTAACACAACTTTTTTGTGCCCCGAACCAGAGATTATCACGAGCAACTCCCTGTAGGATCGACCATGTACTTGCCACCTAGTTGTTTCTAGGGGTGGGCATAGGAGTAAAATATAAATTGTATTTTGTCGCAGCTTAAACGACGGTTGCGTCACACCTATTTTGAAATTTTCTGCAAATATATTTCTGAGCCATAGATTTTATAGCTTGAATTCGAAATATAAAATGGTGATCTATAATTTGTTGTGAATTTGAATTTATGAATATAGATTATGAAATTGGAGATTTTTATATTATGTATTTACTTGGACAAGTCTCGTGCATGTTTGGAGATTTTTATATTATTGAAGTGTGTTGCATATTATAAATAAGGGTGATGCATTTGATTTGGTTAATCCATTATAACCTTACTTGAATGATAGATTTTGAGTATAGTGCATCTCCATACTTAGTGTGGTGCATCTGAAAGTAAGTTTGTTGCATATGCAGCATATATATATTTTCAAAGATAAGAATCATATTTAGGTTTTTTTTATATTCATTAAAACTGTATAGGTGCATGCGGGTAGCATTTATGGTGCATATCAGTATGTTGTTTAGATATGAGTGGTCGATACATCATGTGATTGTTGTGATTTTTTATGTGATGCATCTGAGTGTTAAATATTGGTCACGTGGGAAAACTATGTGGTGCATCTCACTGAAGGCTTATAGTAATGTCAACTTATATTATTTGTTAAAACCGTAGCAGTTAAACGTGGATTCCATATTGTGTGTGTGTGTGTGCATTTTAATATTGGTTGTGGTGCGTGTAATTAAGAATGATGAATATGATGATATTCTCAGCGATCTGGTAAATATTAAACTATAACTTTATTTTAATTATTTATTACAAGTTCGAGTAGTTGATTAATAAGGAAATGTCTATTGTAGAAGGAAGCCTTTATGTGTTACATGGTGTAAAACAATATAAAATTAAAGGCCAAGAAGCTGAACAATGTCACATACAGCATTATGAACATGAAACGGGTGGATAAGAAAAATAAGCTTGACAGTGAAATTTTTGCAATGAGGCACATGAAGGCCTTTATGGGAGAGCCTATCAAAAGCTGAAGAACAGGGATTAAAAAAAAATAGAGAAACAAATAAAGAAGCTCAGAGTTAAATACTCGTGCAACTAACTAGTCAATGTGGTGCATCTGACTAGTCCATGTGATGCATCTGATTAATGCACGTATATAATGTGTGTTACATTATTGTGCATGTCACTAATTATTATATAGTTTTACATATATATTTTTTTCTGAAAATATATTTCAGAACAAATCATTTACTTGTGTCTTGGTGAAATAAAATATGATACCCAAAGCAAAGAAGCAAGATCAACTGCAACATTGCAAGCAGGCAATGGAATGGTGAGGAAAGTCAAATTGACAGTGCAATCGTTGCAATGAGACACATGGCTATATTCATGAATGATCGAGCCATTAACTGAAAGACTTGTCCCACGAAAAAATTCACAAGACAAATGAAGATTCTTATAAGGAAGTAATGTGCATCAATTGATGGATAGAAGAACAATAAATTGCAGGAAAAAATTAACTGAGGATCAAAGTTCTACTATAAAGAATCTTGTCTAGAGTTTAACGTAGTGAAATTGTTATATAATTGAGTTTATTAGACTTTAGTTGATTATGAGAAGAATTATATGTATATTTTGAAAATTTTACATATGATAGAAGTTGGAAAGTTTGCAAGCAACGACTTAATGTATATTTTAAACTAATTATCATGTGTATGAATTTGTTGTTTGTAATTATATTACATTACTCTTCTATATTTTATGAAAAATAAATACTTCAATTCTCATTCAATATGTCACAGCCCTAAATCCCGAGGGACGGCCAAGCCGGGGTGCGACTAGGGGTTGGACTAAAGAGGCGGGGAAGAAAGAGAAATTACTGAATAAATAAATAAATTAACATCTATAATCAAGATAATATACTATGAACTGATTCTTATTAGACAAAAGAGAGTCAATCTCGAAAGATCGCTCGAACAAGTTGTGATCAGAGAAGACTAGGTTTAAAGTGTGAACAACTTAAACCAAAAAGATTACACAACAAAAAGTGTATTAGTTTGCAGCGGAAAAACGTAAAATGGTAACACAATTCAAAAGTGAAATCGAGGCTCAAATGATAACACAATTCTTCTTTCTTATAAACGACCTTTACTCAACCTCCTCCGCCTTCGTCACTCAACCTGCACATTTAAAAACAAACATGCAGGGCTAAGTACAAAAAGCACTTAGTGGGCACATTGCCGAAAACATATCATACTTAGTATAGATTAGTCATGCATCTTTTCACAAACACTCGTAAGGCTTATACTGCTGTTCACTTAATTCTGGATAACACAATGAAGGTTAACTCAGAATCCGATCGTCTGGTTAGCACTCTGTGGGCTAACTCAGAATTTGTCCCTCTAGATAGCACTCTGTGGGCTATCTCAGAATCTGATCGTTTAGTTGGAATCTCTGGATAGCACTTTGTGGGCTAACTCAGAATCCAAAACTCTGGATAGCACTCTGTGGCCTAACTCAGAGAGGCACAAGAGAATTCACATATAACAATTCATCATGCACTGATAGTTACTTTAATACATACTTATTAAAGCAACAAGTCAACATTTTCGAGCAACGTTCATTTTATTTTGATAGAAAAGCCCACCTCAATCATTTACAGAACAAACTTTAACCTTCTGTCTTCCGTCTTGTCTTCTAATCTCGATGTCCTCCTTCTTTGAACGCAAATAATCACACTTTAGTATTTAGTCGAGACGTTAAAAAGAAAGCGGAAATTCGGAAACAGTTAAGTCTTTTAGGCCTTTGCACTTTACTACTTTCTTTTGATTAACTAATAAACGAGACTCGATCAATTCTCGTTTATAAACTGACTCAGCTCATTACTCGACACTTAGGTCAGTAGATAAATGGAAGTTGATAACTCATAACGACTTAGAAGTTCACAAGGAACGAAGTTGAAAAGGATTCAACTTAAGAAATTAAGTTTTGGAAACTTACTACACAATACAAAAGTTCTGGAATTCGCACAGAACAGAGCATTCTTAAACGGGGGACGTAATTTATAACAAAAGAATGCCATGGGTGTCTAGTTTACTCTCTAATTTACGGATTTCGATTTCGTTAAGCGAGCTAGAAGTTATGACAGTTTCCGTGAAACGTCGCAAAACAGTCGCGCGAAACCCTAATGCTCGACAAATCTCGATGCACGACTTTCTAGGTTCGGTTAATGCTATTCCACTTTTATTCTTACGAAATTTCCATCTCAATGTAGTCTACATTCATGTCCCTTAATCGGGTACACGATAACGTCTTTTGATTAAACAAACGACGAGCATAACCTCGTCCTTTTTCCACTAACCATTTACTAAACCAATTCAATTTTTAATTTCTATTTCATTCAACAACTTCTCGTTCATAATCTATAACTCATATTATCTCATATCTCGGATGGAAATATCGTCAACTACAATATCGTTCGTCAAACGACAACAATCATTAATATCAAATTGGTTTTCCTTATTTGATTTTTCTATCGACGTTAAATCTCGTTTCTTCGTCTCTTACTAAAATTCTAATCTTTTTAGAATTCGTTCAAATTTTACGGTTACGATCATTAACTATCAAGATTAACATAGGTTTGAATCACAAACCTAAATCATTATCTAATCTCGACTTATCGATGATTCTTCGTCTCTTAGCGAAAATCCGACGTTCTCCAATTTCGTTCAAATTTTACAACAACGATCATCATCTATCTAGCATCACTAATATGTAAACCATATTCTCAAAACATTAACGAGTCTTGACTTATCGATGGATTTCCGTCTCTTACGGTTTTCATTTTATTTTTAGAAAAATTCCAAATAATTATATCATCATCCTCAAACATCCTACATACCATTTCTATTAACAAATCATGCAAACTATAACATCTTCTTCATCAAATCATTGATTCTTTCTCTCTTACCTTTCTACTTTTATTTTTAGAAAATTCCATAATAAATCATGTAGTCATCTAACAACACATAGAACACTAATTAATCATCAAGAAAAATCGAACTACATAAAACCCCTAAAACTACTAAAAATTTCAGTAATTACATAGATTCAAGGGGGATGATTTTCTTCATGATTCGATCCATAAAACCTAATTCTAAGCATACTAGAACATGAATTAATCAAAGGTTCAACATGCTTCTTTATCCTCTTAATTTCGAAAAAAATAAGATGATGGAATTAAGCATTTGTTCGGTTCATATCGTAGACGATGTTCTTACCTTGCGAAATATGAACTCGGAAATGAAATCGATCGGTAGACGAGAGACTTGAGAGCTTGAGAAAGCTTGAAGAAGATGACTTTAATGGAGGAAAAATGAGAGAGAATGGGAGAGAGATAGGAGGCGGCAATGATGAAGAAGAAAGAAGGATGACAAGGCTCGATACTATTACATAAAGGTGTAAAAATCTAACAACTAAGGTGGTGACTCACTAAGGTGCGTTTGGTTGCGAATTATTTGACGGAAATATCTCGTTTCTGGGTCTCAACGACGTTATAAAAGTCGAGAAATAATTTCTTAGATAGTTACGTATTCGACGAAATCTAATTCGTCCGTTAGATTAGAAATAAATCACATACTCGAAAAACCTAATTCGTTTTTCAAAATCCGATAAAAAGTCGGGACATCATAGTCCAAATTTTGTCCGGAAAAAAATAATAAAAATGGATTTTACTAACTTACTCGTCTCGCAAAAAGAGTGAATGTAAAATCAGACGGTTTCTTGATTTGAGTTTTCGGGCGAAAATTTTATCGGATGCGAAAACCCTAATACACTAGTCGTTCAACCGACTTCTGGAATTTATTTTCAAAAATGGATTTCACCGTTAGTCTTAGAATTGAAAATCCTTAACTTAGGCGTGCAAAGCATTAATTAATTAGAATATTTTATTTCTCGACGGAAAAGAAACGCCGGGTATTACATTCTACCCCTCTAACGAAAAATTTCGTCCCGAAATTTGCTTACCTCCTTCGCAAAAGTTTCCACGTAGCTTTCTCTTGCCCGTGGTAATTCCAGAACACTTTACTAATCGTATTGACTTACTTCTTAACTCTCGCACTTTTCGATCCAAGATCGATTGCGGTCTTTCTTCATAACTTATAACTTAATCAAGAACAACGTCTTGCTGATGAATCACGCGTTTAGAATCGAACACGTACTTTCTCAAATGAGATACACAAACATAATAAACATTCCATAGACTTGGCGACACGGCCAATCTATACATCCTTGGAACCTATCTTTTCCAAAATCTACTAATCATATAAAGCTTCGTCTAAGCTTATACTGTCATACCCCGACTCCCGAGGTATGACTAATGACACTAACACTACTAAACCATCTATCAACTCAACTCAATCAAGGGATTCATGCTCGGGGAAAACAAAGAAATATTGACTGAAAGCGATAACAAGTAAAAACATACTTCCAAGTCACAACTAAATATCAAACGAGCATGGATAATTTACATATCAAACCAAAACGGAATAAGTATCTCAAGTTCATATGAAACGATGTTCAACGAAAAGCTGTAAATTGTATCGAGCAAATCGCTCTTAGGATCAACAGAATACCAAATTATAATTCAAAACATATCAAAATACATTGTTTTGCTTAGCAGCGGAAACTTCGACTCAAATCCCAACAACTACATGTATGACGACATGTAATTGCCAGCCAACTTTCGACTCAACCAAAAGAAACACACCACCAAGTTGTCCACGCCATCCACATCCCGCTAACTTGCACGTTTAGAAACACATGCAAGGCTGAGTACTTCGTACTCAGTGAACACATGCCAAAATATTTGAAAACTTGCTCTATAGAGCTATATGATTAGATTTGCCTCTCTTGCTGCATCACAAGGGTTAAATATATCATCGTTTAAAAACAGTTACCACTTGTGACAGCCATAAAAACATTTTCATACTTTTTTGAAATCGACTGCAGTCATTTATACTTACTCTCAGGTATGAATCAATCTACAACTTATCTTTATGTGGTGTCGAGAAGTAGGTCTCCTCCTCGAACACTGTGATCGGCCCACTCAAAGCAAAGCTCACAGTCTTTACATAACCGGCCCAACCGAAGCAAGGCTCACAGTTACTTTACGACCGGCTAGACTGTAACAAGGTTCACGGTCACCTAAACTAATGCATGCATTGTCCCGTATCTTACAGAACCTTTATCCCGTGCGTCCACAAGACCTTAAATAATTTTAACACGTAGATGATTGCATACCAAAACATAAAAACATTTAGGCAAGTCAATCAATTTAAAAATGCGCACGTAATATATAAATAGTAAATGCATTCATCATTTGGTTTTAGTTCAGAAAGCCCACCTGACTTCCGAAGAACTAGCTAGGCGGCTTACTCTTTTGACTGTCCTCGCTACTTTCCGTCCCGCTCGGTCCTTCACAAATTGACATCGAATAAAAAATAAGGCCCTCGATGCGTAAGACGTAAAGTAGATTTTGGTTTTGGCTAAAGGACTTCTACTTGACTCGGGTCTTCCTATTTTTATCTTTTCTAAGTCCATATCTTTTCTCAACTTTCTCGTTCTCAGTTCGTCGACTCTACTCGGTTACTACATACTTCGTCTCACATTCTCGTTTCTAACTCATTTCTATCTTAGTATTTCTCACAATTAAAAAGGATTATTTACTTCGACCTCATTACTTCAATTCAACTATCGTCATTTCAATCAATCACGTTACATGCACAAGTATTCTCAACAATCGATAAATCATATCATAAATGAATTATAAACATTTTAATTAATCACTTAGGTTCAATCAAGCATTATAGAGATTCAGTCAAACATACTATCTTAACATGATTCACATTTCAAATTCAATCAACAATTTCTCAATATTGCTTGACTCTAGTTTTAGAAAACACTAACTTCAATAAATTCTCGTCTTTCTAATTAAGCGAATAAAAGTTCAAGTAATAAGAATTTTCTTGAATTTAAAACTCAAATAATTATTTAATATTTCTCGACTCAAAATACGATATTATTTCAAAATACGTCGTCTTTCCTCAACTACGTACACGTACTAGCATACATACTATTATTTTATTTACTTATTCTATTATTATAATTTCTCTTTTCTTATTCTTAATTAAACTCTTATTTAATAGAAATTCGTTTCCTATCTATAACTCGACTCTTAGAATTTCGTTTCCTGTAATAAAATTCTGGTTTTATTTTCTTAATGAAAACTCAATCTTTAACTTAATAATCAAAAATCGATAACTTCATCGACTTATTTCAAATTAAAACGATTTGAAAAACAAACTTAATTGACTTACTCAAGCATCATTATTTAGTTAATACTCGACTTAATATTATAACAAATACTTAAACACTCATTACTTAATAAACTCGACTCTCGAATCAAAACAACTCTTATTAAATTTTCTCTCATTTTTCTAACACTTTTTATTTAATAAATAAATACTTAAAAACTCTTTTATTATTTTAATAAACAATTCTAACTCGATTCTTACTCGGCTTATCTCATCGTATATTATTGTTTGATTATCTAAGCTCGACTCAATTTATTATTCTCATACTTTATTATTAAGAAATTATCTCTTTAATTAATTAATTTTAACTTTATTATTTTTATTTCAAAACTTCTCGACTAATAATTAAACGAGTAAACGGACTCAAACTCAATTAGACTTCTCACTTTACTTCTTATGCTCGACTCCATAATTAATTTTTTTCTTTAAAAAGAATTTATTTAACTTTAGATTAATTATTTATTATTTCTCGTTCTTTCACGTTCAACCGTACAACTTAACCTCGACTACTCGTCTCAATTTATACTCGGTTTTCATTTCTATTTCTCTAACTCGTCTTATTATTTCTTTTAACCCCTATTATTAATCTCACTAAATTTTCTCCTCTTAACTTCTAATTATTTGATAAAGAATTATTTTCCTCTATTTCCTTAATTAAATAACTCATTAATAATTTTTCTCTTTAATTTCTATTAAATTTTATTCTCTTTATTTTTGGATTATTTTACTAGATAAATAATTGATTTAATTTATTTTATAATTAATTTAATGCATCTTCAAATCTTCATGTTGTTCACCAAGAACACCAAGAACACACACTTAATCATTCAAACTCAATTCCATCGATTTTTACACATTTTTATGCCAAAAATTCCATTGTTTTCATCTCTTAAAATTTTACTAATTATCTAACACTCAAATATTATCATAAACACATCCATACCATCTACTTCATCAAAATCATCAAAATCATCAAAAATCATATTTCTTTCCATAACTCATTTAATTCGATTTTTCTCACAAAACAACATAATAAATTAAATCATTCATTCCATCATAATTTCATATTCATAATAATTCATAAACATTATTAAATCATTAAACAATAAATCAATCAAATATCCCTCGAAAAAATCCTCAAAACTCACAGCATTACCATCAAAATTAAGCAAATAATTTTCTAAATTTTCTCATGCACATATAATCATTTCAAACATCATCATAAACACATATAAACCATAAATCATCAAGAAATCATATTAATCGATTTTTCCTACTTTCTTTCCTATTTTTCGGCTTCCATCCATTTTATAGGGTTTTTATTTCTCTTTTCTCTTTTAATCCCTAGATTAATTCCTAGGGTTCAATTTCCTATTAATTTCTCACTTTGATTCTCCAATCGAAACCCTAGTTTGCCTAAGCATAAATTAAAGACATGCATGCTTTCTTTTCTTTAGACTTATGGATTACATATATACAAGAAATCAAATGAATTAACATACTTTAAAAATTAAATCAAACTCCTCCTCTTGATTGTAGCTTGGCCGAAAATGAAGGGGAAGGGAGATCAAGTCCCTAGCTTGGATTTTCCATGGTGATTTGCATCTTGAACCTCAAGAAAAAATATAACAATAATTAATCACCTCACTAGGGCAAAAGGTGCCGAAAATAATAAGAAAAATAGAGGTGATTTTATTTTGGAATTTATACTCAAGATTTGAAGAATTAATTACCTCTTGGATTAAGGTTGAAAAACTAAAGATGATGATGATCTTGGAGCTTGAAGGCTTGATCTTCAATGGAGATTTGTATTTTCTATGTATGTGTGTGTTACGGTAAAGAGAGAGTGATAAGAGAGGATTGCTTTCTTTTTCTCTTTGTTTTTTTTTTTTCACGGTGGAGAGGGATAAGTGAGATGAGTGAATTTAAATTAACTTATCTCCATAGCTAAGAAATGAAATAAAAGGAATAGATGAAATGTATGTAATGATGAGATTCTCATAGGTGTTGAATTTAGGCATAATAGGTAGAGAATAATAATAATGATGGAGAGAATATTTTCTTCTTGAATTCTTGAGAAGTATCGAGAAAGAGAGAGAGAGAGTTGGATACAATGTATTTAGTTTAGCTTCCAACATAAGATAGGATAGATATTATCTAAATTATGGAATATCATGATTATGTCTCCTTAGTAGGTGTTGAAAATAGGGAGTCTAGGGAGAGATTAGGGAGAGAGAGATGGTGATGTGACAAGAGAGATAAGGGAGGAGAGAGATATTTTTATTTTCAGGTATAATTTTATCCGGATGAAAAAGTTTTCCAGTACAATATACTTGTGTTATTTCATTTATACTAAAAACGGCTCTTATCTCTCCTCGTCTCCTTTCCGACTTCGAAAACATCTCGACCCTATCTCATATCTCACGAAATAAATCAAGGAACCCGAATATCTAATTTTTAGGTTAAAATTCCAAGTAACGAAGAAAAACTTAAAAATCATTCGGCTAATTAATCCGTTAAGGACTAAACTCTTAGAGTTTTCTCATGTGATCTCGGATGAGCTTCTAAATTATTTCAATGATCTTAGAATTAATTCTAGATTCAAAAGACACTAATTAGGTCTAATTCTGAGTTCGTCGGTGAATAGTGTTTTCTCGGTTCTCGTTACTATTCACTAAAAAGTAAAAGTTCTCGGAATCCTCTAAAATTCTTACTCATGCTCAAACTCATATAAATGAACTCAATCAATGCATCACATACTCGATTCGAATAATCGGAACGAGAAAAATTCACATCAAAGCACACAAGGGCATTTAAGTCATTTTCAAGAAAATTTATTTTCTTGAAGGATTTTATCACTCAAGGCTCATTAATTAAGCATAAAATGCATTTAAAGCATACTCAAGGATTTATAAAAGTTCGGGGTATTACATATACTGAACGCGAAGAAATAATCACAATAATCCGTAGCAGGAAAATCATGAGGAAAAATCTTGTCCTCATTTTCTAAATTTAAGTCTGATCAACATATATCGTTTAAGACTTTCGTCACTTCTAAACTTCCTTCTCTTTGGTTCGAATTTGACGAAAGAATTGATCTATCACTTCACCGAGCGAATCTAGTTCTAGATTTTTCTCTTTCATACAAGGCCTCGTAAGGCATAATACTTATCGTAGCCTGATAACTATTACACTTTGATCTAACACTATCATCCTTAACATTTCTTCTAATACTTGAATCGTTCTCTCGGATTTACTTAAAATTCTCTCTCTTAAGTCTGGTGTAGCTACTAGTGCTGCTATTCGGTTAGTTATTGTCTCAGGTGTATCTAGCACTTCCAAATCCATCATCTCAATTTCTGTACAAGTGTTTCTTCTTCGATTAAGAGACACCCTACTTTAGTTGGAGTCTTGCGACTCAGCGCGTCTGCTACGACGTTTAGCTTTTCCTGGATTGTATTCGATACCACAATCCTAATCCTCCCATCCCATGGATTATATCCATATCAATCATTTTCATTAACACTTTACTTTAAGTGTTCACTTATTTACTAAACCTTTATTTTCCAACTTAAAAAGTTCACAAAACTAAAACAGGTAATAACTCTGATACTACTTCTATAAACTTTTTAACTTCCCAAGTTAAACAAGTTCCTTATTAAACAAGTTAGTCGAATATTCTTGTTTAACTAACACGAATAGAAGAAATTTTTCACGAAGTCAAAGCCCACTCACGGGGACATATAAACATATACGTCGAACGAGTACTGTTTTGCCTCCAACGAGGACTTATACAAAATTAGACTACTACCTGTCTGAGTTACGCCAATTACTTGCCTAGTGACCCTTGCCCTTGTCCTGTGCTTCTGGCCCATTCACAAATGTCCATGCATTCTGCTCTTGTGATGTTGTGACTATTGTTGTTGCGGATGTGGCTGAGCTTGATTAGCTCTCAAGGGTTGGGGCTGACCATACTGATTCGATCCTACTGGTTGCAGTGGTTTTGGACAATTTCTTCTCACGTGTCCCTTCTGACCACAGTTATAACACCCGTCAATTTTTGCCAAACATTTACCAAAGTGCATTCTGTTACATTTAGGGCAGGTAGGAACAGTGATTCTTCCTTGGGTATTGTCTGCCTGTTGTCCCTGCCAATGTCCTTGTTGGTTATTTTCCCTCCATTGTCCTGATTGATTATTCTGATTCGGCTGTTGAAAGCCACGCTGATTTCCACCCTGATTTCCTCCTTCCCATTTCCTTTTTCCTTTAAAGTCGTTGTTATTATTGTTGGAATGGTTTTGAGTTGGAGCCTGGGTTGGTGCTGGTATGGGTGCTACAATCTTTTGTTTATCCGGCACAACTGCCTCCATGTCTAAGGCTCGTCCTAGTATGTCTGTATAGCTCAGTCCTCCATGGCTGGCTAATGCCATTCCTAGTTCATGTCTTATCTACCTGCTCGGGTGCATACCTTGACAATTCACAAAAGGTTGCATTGTATTCAGTCACTGTCGTCTTTCCTCGTTTCAGACTGTAGAACTCTGCTTCCTTCTTTGCTCTATAGGTTTTAGGGATGTACTTATCGTAAAATGCTTCCTTAAACTCATCCCAAGTAAATTGAGCCAAATGCTCTATCGGAATAACCTGCTGCCTAGCTTCCCACCAGAAATCAGCTGGTCTGGTGAGTTGAAACGCAACACACGAAAGACGCTCCTCATCAGTACATCTGAGAAGTTTAAAAATTCTTTCTGTAGCTCTTACCCAAAGCTCAGCATCGCTCGGGTTTCCTGATCCATTAAAGACAGGTGGATTTCTTTTGAGGAACAGATCTTCTATGTCACGACGTAGTGGTGGTGGAGGTGGAGGGGTTTCCTGACGTCCTTGATCTTCCTCCCTCTCATGCTGTCTATGACCTCTTCCCGGTCCTCTAGGCCTACCGAGTCCCCTTCTTCTGTCATTCGCTACTCTTGGCGGCATTTTGAAACTAAAGGAATCAAGAATTCTCATCAACTCCATGCTTTAAGCACTCACCCATTCAATAAGGAATTAACTTATCTTAATCATCTTAGCAATTTCTCAAATTGCAACCAAACTTTTAACGGTTCTTAGCTTACCTTAACCATCTCATCTTACCTTAATCATCTTAACTTAGACTTCTTAGTTTTTCTTGAAGAAAACTTTTAATTGGTTCTTAATCATTAAAACAAAGTAACGACTCTACTTTGTTCACATTACTTATACGAAAGTAACATTCGTCTCTTATTCACTTTGATTCCCTTTATTCTATTCTTCCCGTTCGAATCATCTCTTGGATATCTTGGAACCATCGTTTCTTAGAACGTCTATGTTCTCAAAGAATCGGGAAGGCCTTAGAATTCGTCTAAATTCTCACACCCACAAAACATTTTGAATAAAGAAATTATAACTCACATAATTTCACATACTATAGCATTCATGCTTTCACATAGTTCATGTAATATCACAAAGTATAGCTTTTATACTTTAATCACATTCATACTTGCATACTTTATTCATATCATACTTGCATACTTTATTCACAAATTCTTGCATACTTTATTCACAAATTATTGCATACTTTAATCAAAATTTCTTCTTAAAAGAAATCATACTTCTAAAATTCTTTCCTTACTTTTCTTCTTTGGTTGAGTCGACGTAACGGGAGGTTGAGTTGTCGTCTACACTCTTAAACTTAGTGTTACGACCTAACTTTTACTTTGAAAGAAGACTTAGGTGTAGAGTATATACAAATACTCCATCTTACTACTCGAAAGAAACTTGTATGCAGAGTAGAAACGATTGCTCTGATACCACTCTGTCACAGCCCCAAATCACGAGGGATGGCCAAGTCGGGGTGCGACTAGGGGTTGGACTAAAGAGGCGGGGAAGAAAGGGAAATTACTGAATAAATGAATAAATTAACATCTATAATAAAGATAATATACTATGAACTGATACTTATTAGACAAAAGAGAGTCAATCTCGAAAGATCGCTCGAACAAGTTGTGATCAGAGAAGACTAGGTTTAAAGTGTGAATAACTTAAACCGAAAAGATTACACAACAAAAAGTGTATTAGTTTGCAGCGGAAAAACGTAAAATGATAACACAATTCAAAAGTGAAATCGAGGCTCAAATGATAACACAATTCTTCTTTCTTATAAACGACCTTTACTCAACCTCCTCTGCCTTCGTCACTCATCCTGCACATTTAAAAATAAACATGCAGGGCTAAGTACATATAGCACTTAGTGGACACATTGCCGAAAACATATCATACTTAGTATAGATTAGTCATGCATCTTTTCGCAAACACTCGTAAGGCTTATACTGTTGTTCACTTAATTCTGGATAACACACTGAAGGTTAACTCAGAATCTGATCATCTGGTAAGCACTCTGTGGGCTAACTCAAAATCTGTCCCTCTGGATAGCACTCTGTGGGCTATCTCAGAATCTGATCGTTTAGTTGGAATCTCTGGATAGCACTCTGTGGGCTAACTCAGAATCCAAAACTCTGGATACCACTCTGTGGGCTAACTCAGAGAGGCACAAGAGAATTCACATATAACAATTCATTATGCACTGATAGTTACTTTAATATATACTTATTAAAGCAACAAGTAAACACTTTCGAGCAACGCTCATTTTATTTTGATAGAAAAGCCCATCTCAATCGTTTACAGAATAAACTTTAACCTTCTGTCTTCCGTCCTGTCTTCTAATCTCGACGTCCTCCTTCTTTGAACGCAAATAATCACACTTTAGTATTAAGTCGAGACGTTAAAAAGAAAACAGAAATTCGGAAACGGTTAAGTCTTTTAGGTCTTTGCACTTTACTACTTTCTTTTGATTAACTAATAAACGAGACTTGATCAATTCTCGTTTATAAACTGACTCGGCTCATTACTCGACACTTAGGTCAGTAGATAAATGGAAGTTGATAACTCATAACGACTTAGAAGTTCACAAGGAACGAAGTTGAAAAGGATTCAACTTAAGAAATTAAGTTTTGGAAACTTACTGCACAATACAGTAGTTATGGAATTCGCACAGAACAGAGAATTCTTAAACAGGGGATGTAATTTATACCAAACGAAAGCCATGGGTGTCTAGTTTACTCTCCAATTTACGGATCTCGATTTCGTTAAGCGAGCTAGAAGTTATGACAGTTTCCGTGAAACATCGCAAACCAGTCGCGCGAAACCCTAATGCTCGACAAATCCCGACGCACGACTTTCTAGGTTCGGTTAATGCTATTCCACTTTTATTCTTACGAAATTTCTATCTCAATGTAGTCTACACGTATGTCCCTTAATCGGGTACACAATCACGTCTTTTGATTAAACAAACGACGAGCATAACCTCGTCCTTTTTTCACTAACCATTTACTAAACCAATTCAATTTTCAATTTCTATTTCATTCAACAACTTCTCGTTCATAATCTATAACTCATATTATCTCGTATCTCGGATGGAAATATCGTCAACTACAATATCGTTTGTCAAACGATAACAATCATTAATATCAAATTGGTTTTCCTCATTTGATTTTTCTATCGACGTTAAATCTCATTTCTTCGTCTCTTACTAAAATTCTAATGTTTTTAGAATTCGTTCAAATTTTACAGTTACGATCATTAACTATCAAGATTAATATAGGTTCGAATCACAAACCTAAATCATTATCTAATCTCGACTTATCGACGATTCTTCGTCTCTTAGCGAAAATCCAACGTTCTCCAATTTTGTTCAAATTTTACAACAACGATCATCATCTATCTAGCATCACTAATATGTAAACCATATTCTCAAAACATTAACGAGTCTTGACTTATCGATGGATTTCCGTCTCTTACGGTTTTCATTTTATTTTTAGAAAAATTCCAAATAATTATATCATCATCCTCAAACATCCTACATACCATTTCTATTAACAAATCATGCAAACTATAACATCTTCTTCATCAAATCATCGATTCTTTCTCTCTTACCTTTCTACTTTTATTTTTAGAAAATTCCATAATAAATCATGTAGTCATCTAACAACACATAGAACACTAATTAATCATCAAGAAAAATCGAACTACATAAAACCCCTAAAACTACTAAAAATTTCAGTAATTACATAGATTCAAGGGGGATGATTTTCTTCATGATTCGATCCATAAAACCTAATTCTAAGCATACTAGAACATGAATTAATCAAAGGTTCAACATGCTTCTTTATCCTCTTAATGTTCGATTCATATCGTAGATGATGTTCTTACCTTGCGAAATATGAACTCGGAAATGAAATCGATCGGTAGACGAGAGACTTGAGAGCTTGAGAAAGCTTGAAGAAGATGACTTTAATGGAGGAAAATGAGAGAGAATGGGAGAGAGATAGGAGGCGGCAATGATGAAGAAGAAAGAAGGATGACAAGGCTCGATACTATTACATAAAGGTGTAAAAATCTAACAACTAAGGTGGTGACTCACTAAGGTGCGTTTGGTTGCAAATTATTTGACGAAAATATCTCGTTTCCGGGTCTCAACGACGTTATTAAAGTCGAGAAATAATTTCTTAGATAGTTACGTATTCGACGAAATCTAATTCGTCCGTTAGATTAGAAATAAATCACATACTCGAAAAATCTAATTCGTTTTTCATAATCCGATAAAAATTCGGGACATCACAGTCCAAATTTTGTCCAGAAAAAATAATAAAAATAGATTTTTACTAACTTACTCGTCTCGCAAAAAGAGTGAATGTAAAATCAGACGGTTTCTCGATTTGAGTTTTCGGGCGAAAATTTTATCGGACGCGAAAACCCTAATACAGTAGTCGTTCAACCAACTTCTGGAATTTATTTTCAAAAACGGATTTCACCGTTAGTCTTAGAATTGAAAATCCTTAACTTAGGCTTGCAAAGCCTTAATTAATTAAAAAAATTTTATTTCTCGACGGAAAAGAAACGTCGGGTATTACACAATATATCTAAGTATTTATTATATAGTGAATACTAGCTACAAAACAAAGAAATTCCAGGAGAGGAAACCTTTGACGAGGAGAATCTTTCCTTGTCAAGCGAAGCCGAAGAGGATAATCAAAGCGAAGCGTCAATGCAGCACCAGCGAAGGAGGAGAAAACCTTAAGGGAAATGGTGTTCCCCAACACCATGAACCTGAGGCCTTTAGGCATAACTTTGCCTACACCCACGCGAGGATGGGAACTGAAGTCCAATTTTATTCAGATCCTGCCCAAGTTCAGCGATCATCCGGGCGAGGACCCTCAAAGACACTTACAAGATTTCGAGATGGCTTGTAGAACCATCCATACTGATGGAAATTTTAGCGAATCATCCAATTTATTTATATCAACTTACAACATGAGTTATAACATGAACACCAGTTATTGTTCCTATCAATACTTTCAGAATAAATACCAACTCTACTATCTTTTTTTATTAGAAATTGTCTAATACAATAACAATATTGTATAGAAACAATAAACTGACTATACATTTAGTAAAAACTCTATGCCATGACTATGAGATAAGACTTCCGGTGACTGTTATGGATCTCCATTTTAGTCGCGCCTCTGCTTGTCATTTATCTCCTCTACCGATAGAATAACTTCTCATTCCCATCTCCATCCATCTATCACCCTGCAGTCACTCTTCTAACCCATCATCCATTCTTTTCGCTTTCGCTTACTATTGTCATCGCCGAATCTCAACTCCATTACTTGACACTTCACCTATTTCCCACTCTTCGAGTCCATCAACTTCAAAACTTTCTTAAGATTGGGTGAAAAAAAAATAAGAAGCAAAATCAAAACAACAAATATAAAAAAAAAATCAGGCTATGTGAAAACTATGTATTCAGTGATGCATCTCTAAAAACTGTATGGTGCATGTATCATTGTTATGTGAAGCATTTGGAAATGATTTGTGATGCACCAAGAATGGTTGGTTATGAAATCTACTAAGGCAAGATATTTAATATATAAAAAACTAAGTTTAAACAGAAGTGTACGAGATCCAATTGTAAAATTCTGCAGACATTCTTGGTCTTCAAAAAAACATAACAACACTATCTAATTGAGAGTCAAAATCTGTAACAACATTTATTAAAACAGCCTAAAATCTGAAAATAAACAAGCCTAAAATCATCATGGTGATTAAACTAACAGAATTTCTAGATTTCTAAATCATCACAGAATCGGGGGAGAAAATAAAATTCTGCAAAATTAAAACTTAAAATTCAAAATTACTTGCAGATTCGGCATAACTTCTAAATCCGATCAAATCCGCAACAAAATCAAGGACAAAATTACAGTATGAGAGAAAAAAAACAGAAGAAGAAACATTAAAATCACAATTCAAAACTTACAATAAAACTTCGAGAATAATTGCGAGAATTAAGAACTCACTTGTGTTGAATTCAAAGAATAAAAGTAACGATAATCGATTGCAAATCTGAAGAAATAATCGTGAGGAATAAATCTGGATTGAAGATTAGAGCAGAGGAAGATTGGGCTGAAGAACGAGAATCACAGAAAAGTTCATTGCGTGATTGTTAATTAAGTAGACAGAATTTCTACATTACTAATCTGCCCTTCAATGACTTAAAACATGCCGGAATCATTTAATACATAAAGATTTGATCTTAGCCATCTATATTGTATAATTAAAGCCTATGATTTATTCTTATCTTTTAGGATAAGATGCATTCTTATATGATCTCTCCCATATATATATATATATATATATATATATATATATGGCGTGTTTTTTTTGGGATACACGTTAATCCACATAATGAAAGAAGAAAAGAAGAGATCTTACAACAAGAATGCTTCCAGAACGGGCAGCTATCCAGGTTGGTTAGATCGAGATAGAAGTATGCACAGCGGAGATATAACTAACTTTTTTATCTCCACTGTGCATACTCCTATCTCGATCTAACCAACCGGGATAGCTGCCCATTCTGGAAGCATTCTTGTTGTAAGATCTCTTCTTTTCTTCTTTCATTATGTGGATTAACGTGTAACCCCAAAAATCACTTAGGGGAGGGTATGGCGTGTTTTTTGGAGATACACGTTAATCCACATAATGAAAGAAGAAAAGAAGAGATCTTACAATAAGAATGCTTCCAACACGGGCAGCTATCCAGGTTGGTTAGATCGAGATAGGAGTATGCACAGCGGAGATAAAACTAACTTTATATATATATATATATATATATATATATATATATATATATATATTGGGATATATTATATGAACTAGGAAGAGTTAACTATTAGCTAGAAACTAAGATGGAGAGAATTTAGAAGAACATTTTTTTCATTACTACAATATTTTCTATTATAGGTATATTTTTTCTTATATTATATTTTTCTTCTAATTCATTATATTTAAATTCTAATTGCTGTATTTTTTGATTTAGGAGTTCAACGGTAATTTCATATTTATCTATTCTTTCTTTATAAAATTTTAACTTTTTACTTTGTTCTATTGTATTTGATGTGCTTCCTTCTAGTTCGGTATTAATTTTAAATATTTCATGTATACATAAGAAACATATTTCTCTAAAGCATTTATTACATTGATATCTTTTATCAATAGCTGGAAAAAGTTTGCAAATAAAACAACTAATATGATTATTTCCTTTAAATCTTATCCAATCATGTTGACATTCTATTTCTGCATTCATATATGTATAAGTTATTTGTGATTTTTTTTTTCACTATATATACTATATACCGAATTATTATCTTAGTCTGTTTTAATTTCTTCTATTTCGAAATGTCCTATTTGTTCAACTAGATTATTTCTTTCTCTGTATTTACTATCTTTATTTTTATCAGGACATCTATTTGCTAAATGTCTTGGATCCCCACAAATAAAGCATTTACAATTTCTATTTTGTGGTTTTTTCACATATTTATTTTTATCATAACTTTTATTTTTATCAAAAGTAGTCTAATTTTTTTATATTTTTTAGGTTTTTCATAATATCCATATGCCTGTGGTGTATAGATTGCTGTTTTACAGAAAACCCATGCTTGACTGTTAATTTGTTCTTGCATTACAGCTTCTTTGCATTTTTCTTCTAATTTCTGAAAAATAAAAGATACTCTTGGTCCAATTCCTAGATTTGTAGGTTTTGAAGTTTAATAATATATTAACAAGAACTGTAGAAAATAGAACAATGACAATTACACACAAAGTTAAAGCAATAGGAATTCAGTTCTTAGACTTCGCAGGAAATTTCGTTATAAATACGAATTACCACAAATTATTGTTAATCCAAAATCAGTAAAATCAGAAGATTTTTTGTTAGGATTAAACTTTATTATAAGTTTACATGATCAATTACAATAGCACAAAACCAAATTACTCTTAGTAAACAAGTTTATAGTTTTCCCACAAATAGATATAGCCAAACATTAGAGTTAGCTCGAAAACGTGGTGGAACTGCTGAATTAGATTTCCTCAAAAAATCTCAAAATCATAGAATATATATATATATATATATATATATATATATATATATATATAGAAGAAATCATATTAGAATGGATTTTATCTTAAGAAATGAGAATAAATCTCCACCATAGATCTATGGCTGATGGATGGTCACATTTGACCGGGTCAAAGTGGGTCAAACCTAGGTTAACTTGGGTCAACCCGTGGACTTTTTTTTCGATTTTTTTTATTTTTTTTTTATTTTTTAAGGTCAGGTCATATCACCACAATATGTATTCATATGAACCACACTAAATAATGAGATACACCACTAAGTGCATTGAGATGCACCAGATTTTAGGGTTTGTTTCTATTTTTTTCGATTTTCTTTTTAAATTTCAAGATTTATTTTCCCTCATTTTTTTTGTTTGCCTCTTCGTTTTTTGTTTGCCGATTCTTCTTTGGTCAAGATTCGAGCGAGGGGAGCCGAAGGCCTCAGAGCGAGTTGAAAAATCCAAATTATTGTCTAACGATTATCCTTATATTAGTAATCGGAGCAAAGACGGAGCCGTAAAATCAGAGCCGAAGGCAGAGTCGGAAAAAAAATATGTAAAAAAAAACCATATGCATCTCAATGCATTTAGTGGTGCATCTCATTATACTGTGTGGTGCATATGAATACATGTTGTGGTGCATATGACTTGACTGAAAATAAAAATTGAAAAAAAAATTGGTAGTGGTGCATTTCATTATACAGTGTGTTGCATATAAGTACTTGTTGTTGTGCACATGACCTAATAGTTAAAAAAACAAAACAAAAAGAAAATAGAAAAAAACAAAATCTGAATGTCAACAGAGTGACCCGGGTTGATCCGATTTAACTAGGGTCAAATCTTGACCCTCCATGTAGATGTAATCAATGGTGGAGATTATTTCTATTTCTTAGGATAAGGAGGCTTTTCACTAGAACCATGACGAGCCCTATTTCTGTGCTCTTTTTAGTGTCTATAGAGGTCTAGATAAAGTTCTTTTTTCCTTTGTTTTGGGTCTTTTGTGTCTGGGAGGAAAAACTGGCATGCAAGGCACCATATTCCTGCAAATGGGCACAATGGAGCAGTTTGAAGGCATAAAAAAAGAAGGAAAGTAGCAGGGCGTTGGAGGTCCCAAAGAGCTTATTGGTGATCACGATGAACGGCGACAAAGTCATGAAGACTCTGTATGCTGAAATTCAAAATTTTGCCAAAACTGGAAAGAACAACTCTGGTGAGAACCACTGCAACTTCAGAAACAACCTCCAGCAGCTGTAGAAAAGTGACCTGCCAACTGCCATGGGACTAGTCGGACGCTAAAGAGGCCTACGGGGATTTTAAAGTGGTCAAAACCCTACCTACCAACTTGGCAGCTGGAGTATAAATAGTCATCTCCTTCATCATTCTAAGGCATTCTTTCAGTAGTTAGGATTCTTTTCAGAAGCTGAGGTCTCAAAAACTCATTTTGTAACAAATTCAAGCTCCACCCTTTAGCTTTATATTAAGTATGGTCTCCTTTATTATTTCTAGTCTTTCCTTTACTTTCATGTCTAACTAAGCTTATCTTTGCTTGAGTTGGTTGAGATGAGGTGAGGTGTGTGTGTTTTAGGTAAGAGGTGATGCCGAAAGCTCGCCGGAGATCAGTTGAGGCCGTTCCCGACGCGCTGGGAATGATTCCAAAGTGGTGAAGCCTCCACGACATCTCTAGAGGCCTGCGGAAGAGTGGCGGAGGTGAAATCCCTGAAAATACTGGGTAAATGTGTGGGGGTTCTCCTTGCCGCCGATCGTGTTGTGGGCGCTGGAGAGTGGTGTATGGCGCAAGCCATACTTCTAGCCATCTTGGGCCTTCTAGATCCAAAGGTTGCTGACGCAGAGGGCTCAATTGGTGACTTTTTTAGATGCAACCTAATTCTGTGGACAGTAAGGTGGGCTACCGAGGTGACTTGGAGGGCAATATACTGAAAGGAAGAACTAGGATCGAAATGCTCACGTGCGTGACATGGTGACACTAAAGGGGCATGAGTGTTGAGACCTATAACCGAGAGACGTACCCACACAGTGACTATTAGAGGACTTAGGATCCAACCACACACACACACACCGAACCAAGTCGAGGTTGACCCAAGCAAACCCTCTCAATTTGATAATTGCGTGTTTTACTCAGTTTATTTCAAGTGTTAATGTTAAGAGAAGCTCCAAACCAAACCCAAATACTGTTAAGTGACATCGAAATCATCACAGCCTACCTCCCTTGGGTTCAACCCTATATACTTGCTCTAGCTATTTCTAGTGGAGGTCATCATGAGATATAAATCGTATTTTAACGCGTCTGGGTTCCCGACGACAAATCCAGCGCCGTCAAAATTGGCACCGTTTTCGGAGAGTAAGTTTTCTAGTGATAATCTCTTTTTATTTTATTCTTTTTTGTAGATCTATATTTTCCTTGTGTGTGCTTGTGACTAACCCTTGCAGACAAGGATAATAAATGAGAAGGTACATAGATCTGGTTACCAGGGGTACTGATCTAGACCCGAAGTAATCAGATTTAGAGCAGAAGTGATCATTCCAGCTACTTTGTAGCTGGAATGCGACCTTCCGAGAGGTCATTTATTAATGCTTGTTGCGGTGGATTGATTATGAACAAGGCTCCGAGTGAGGCTTTCAAATGGCTTGGGGACATGGCTGAAGACTCCTACGATGATGGTGGAGGCGCATTCAGACAAAAGGCCATGGAACCTTCAACCGTGGAGGCCAAGATTGATGACTTGTGTTCCGCAGTGAAGATGCTAGTCACCAATATGGGCACGCAGCAGAAGGTGGTGGTCAAGCCATGTAGTTCTTTTCAAGCCACTAATCATGACACTGATGAATGCCCAACTCTATTCATTGAGGAGGTTAATGCTTTAATGCATAATGGTAATGGAGGCCCCCAAAGAAATTTTGATCCAAACTATCAATTCTACAATCTGGAATGGGGACCTAATCCTGGTCATCAAGGTAGCAATCGAGGGCATCAGCAACAATACCAACAGCGGAACCAAAATAGAGAGCCATCTTTGACCGATGTGGTGAATACATTGGGAGCTCGCTTCACCCAAGAGCAGGAGGAGAACGCTAAGTTTAAGCAAGAAACAAAGAATTGAATGCTCAATCTGCAAAATAGAATAGCTTAGTTGTTGACTGTCATCACCAGGATGGAGAAAAGCCAGGAAAAGCTACCTCTTCAAGTAGAGGAACCCCCAAGGGCCCAAGTGAACTAATGGGAATTATTAGCCTAGTGCCCGCGTCTGCATCAGTTATGCCCTTGGCGGATACTGAAGTAACCGAGGAGCTATATGTGCGACCTCCAACACCCACTATCAAAGCTCCTTTTCTATGAAGATTGTCAATAAGTAGGGAGGAGCGGGAAAGAGAAGATTGTGCTTACTAAAACTCAAGTCAATGAGATTTGAAGGCTCAAGTGGAGGTAGTTAAAATGAGAAGTGACAAGCCTCTGCCAGAAAAGGTCATCAAGCCAGGAAAAGAGCCCAACACAACACTTGTAGAGAGCAACGAAGCTGAGGAGTCCAGAGAAAAAGAAGTTAAAGAGAAACGTTCGGAGAAGGAAATCAAGGTGGAGAAGCCTTATGTTCCACCCCTTAGACCTATTATACATGCTTCTTTTTCCGTACAGACTTGCAAAGAACAAGAAAGAAGAGGAAGCGATAGAGATGCTCAACATCTTCAAAAAGGTACCAGCATGGAAACTTAAGCCTCTACCTCTACATTGGAAATATATAGACCTCGGTGAAAGTAATACAATGCCCTTTATCATCAAATCTAATTTAAGCACTAGCGATGAAAATATGATGCATAGATTTCTAACGTTATCCGAGAAAGAAATCACCTTGATGTTGGTTGATGTCAAGGGCAAAAGGCCAACAGTTTGCATCATGATGGACAGAGGAATTAATCTCTATCATAGTCCTCAAATATTTCTCAACTTAGCCCTGGAAGTAAAAGTCCCGAGAGAGGTTTTAAGTCTTCTGGACTTCAGTCTCAAAGAGAATGAAAGAGGGCACAATGTATTGGGATCACGCAAGGAAGCTATGTGCCCAAAAATAGTTGACAGCAAGGGCACGAGCTCAACATCTTTGTTAAAAGAAGAAGATAATCCGATGCATGAGCCTCAAATGTTGTTCAACCCAGTGGAGAATGATAAAGCCCTGAAGATGATCAAGACTCTACACGACATGGGCACCATCAACTCTGTGGCTGAAGACAAATGGACAAATCTGACGCATGTTGTGCCCAAGAACCTGGACTTCAAGATGAGAAAAATGAGATTGTGAGAATGAGGCTGCAAGTCAGCTGGAGAGCATGTGTTGACTACCACAAGTTGAACAATGTGAAGGGAAATCGAGAAAACGCATACAATGGGCATGACGTGGATTATCCAGGGGACCCGCCTGAGCCTCCAGACCAAGATGGGTGAGAAGGATGAAAATGTAGTCGTGCCCATGACTATAACTGGGGCGCTACCCAGGAGGCAACTTGGTGCGTTTTGTCTTTAATTTCCGCATTTTAAGTTTTTATTTCACGTAGGGGTGTGTTAGTTTGTTCATTTTAGATAACCTTAGGGAGTTAGTGGAGTTTCGCGAGGAGGAGTGGTGTTTGCAAGTGATGTGCAGGTTTCAAGGCCAGTATGAACTAGGTAGAGGACAAAACATTAACAGCATTGCCGACAGTAAAGGGGAAGAGGTCAGAAAGATATTAAAAAGATCACGTCAATAATCAAGAAGACCTCAAAGAGACGCTTAGAGCCCTTGAAACCTTTTATGTTCCTGCTGAAGGTAGGTATCCTCATTCACCCTCTGCTTCCTATTGTGTGTCCTCCCATGTTGGTCTGTAAATTTGAGTCAGAGTTTGTTTGTCTGTGTAGTTGTAGCCTATTTCCCTCCTTTCTACACTTTGCTTCAAGAAAAGTGTGTGGGTATGAGGAGTGTGTTTTCTTTTGTTGTTGCCTTAAAGGTCTGTTTGTTTGGTTTTGCTTAATCACACACTTTGCCCATTGAAAGGTGTGTGGTTGTGTCTGCTCTTTGCCTGTATGTTTGTGATCAGCATGAATTTGTTTCTTTTTGTGTTTTTCGTGTGTTCATTTCTGATGGACAAATTAGATAGGAAGGATGAATGGGCATGTGAGCATTACCTGTGAGGTGTTGAACTTTACATGTTGTCTCTTAATCATTACAGCATTTCATTTCTTGTGTGATTTTCAACGTCTCATCTAGGATTCTGCTAGAACTTGTCTGCTTAACTCTTCGAAATTCTATGACTAGGTGTGTGGAAATTAGATGATTTAGGCACTTCTTTCTATGAGCCTACTTAGCCAAAAATGCCTTCCTTGGACAATATATCTCTTATTAGCCAAGTTTGAGCCAAATAATTCATTTGAATTAATCAGATAAAAAGCCAGAGTTTTCATGGTCATTACATTAGACTTTTAGATCACTGAAGAGAAAATAGAGGGGGATTTAGGGCATAAAATGAAGAAAAATCCACCTAGTGCTTAAGGTAAAGAAATCCTAAAATCTGTATGAAGGATGGGTGAAAAAGAAAAGAAAATAAAATAAAAGAAAAAAAAGAAATAAAAAAGAAGCAGATGGTGTGCTAAGGCCCGTAATGCAAAGAAGTCAAGTAAGGAATAAGCTCCTGAAGGCCTCATCAGAGCCTATAATGACCTTTGCTAGTTCCTAAATGATCCTACCCGCCTAAAGCCCCATTACAACCTACTAAGTCCTTTTGATAATCTGAAAACACCCCAGTCTTAGTTAATGGAGAATTATGAGCTCGCAGACAAGCCTATAGCATGGCCAAGATTGACAATGTAGTGAGCATAAACAATTAATCATTCATACATGAGAGGTAATGTGAGGGAGTGAACCACATGATGCATGCCTAATTTTGACATGTCTAATAGCCTTGATGAATGAACATGCTTTGTGTCTTTGTTTCTGTTTCAAACTAATTTTGTTTCGTGTCTGTTGTTGTTCTTCTTTTGTGTCTTTTCTTAGGGTAATTCTGATCACATACTTGAGGACAAGTATGAATTAAAGTGTGTAGGTATGACGAGCCCTATTTCTGTGCTTTTTTTAGTGTTTGTAGAGGTCTAAATCGAGTTCTTTTTCTTTTGTTTTGGGTCTTTTTTGTCTGGGAGGAAAGACTGGCAGGCAGGGCCCCATATTCTTGCAAATGGGCACAATGGAGCAGTTTGAGGGCATAAAAAATTATGAAAAGCAGTAGGGTGCTGGAGGTCCTAAGGAGCAAAGTCACGAAGACTCTGTATGCTGAAAGTCAAAACTTTGCCAAGAATGGAAAGAACAACTCTGACGAGGACCATTGCAACTCCAGCGACAACCTCCAGCAGCTGCAGAAAAATGATCAATGAGAAGAGGAGAAGGACAAAATATTGAAAGTGGCCTACCAACTGCCATGGGACAAGTCGGACGCCAAAGAGGCCTCTGCGGATTTGAAAGTGATCAAAACCCTACCGACCAACTTGGCAGCTGGAGTATAAATAGTCATCTCATTCACCATTCTAAGGCATTCTTTCAGTAGTTAGGATTCTTTTCAGCAGCTGAGGTCTCAAAAACTAATTTTGTAACAGAAACAAACTCCACCCTTTAGCTTTATGTTAAGTACGGTCTCATTTATTATTTCTTGTCTTTCCTTTACTTTCATGTCTAGCTAAGCTTATGTTTGCTTGAGTTGGTTGAGATGAGGTGAGGTGTGTGTGTTTTGTGTGAGAGGTGAGGCCGGAAGCTCGCCAGAGATCTGCTTAGGCCGTTCCCGAAGTGCTGGGCTTGATTCCAAAGTGGTGGAGCCTCCACGACTTCGCCGGAGGCCTACAGAGGAGTGGCAGAGGTGAAATCCCTGACAATACTGGGCAAAGGTGTAGGAGTTCCCCTCACCTCCGGTCGTGTTGCAGGCGCTGGAGAGTGGTGTATGGCGCAAGCCATGCTTCTAGCCATCTTGGGCTTCTAGATCCAAAGGTTGCTGACGCAAAGGGCTCAATTGGTGACTTTTCAAGATGTGAGCTAATTCTGTGGACAGTAAGGTAGGCTCCCGAGGTGACTTGGACGGCTCGATACTGAAAGGAAGAGCTGGGGTCGAAATGCTCACGTGCGTGACATGGTGACAGTAAAGGAGCGTGTGTGTTGAGACCCTATAACCGAGAGACGTGCCCACGCTGTGACTATTAGAGGGTCTGGGATCCAACCACACACACACACACACACCGAACCAAGTCGAGGCTGACCCAAGAAACACCTCTCTATTTGATATTTTGCGTGTTTTATTTCAGTTATTTCAAGTGTTAATGTTAAGAGAAGCTCCAAACCAAACCCAACTACTCTCCAGTGATACCAAGATCATCACAGCCTACCACCCTTGGATTCGACCCTGTATACTTGCCCTAGCTGTTCCTAGTGGAGGTCATCAGGAGATATAAATCGTATTTTGACGCGTCCGGGTTCCCGAGTACAAATCTAGCGCCGCCAAACCACTCCATATATATATAAGTTGGATCACATAAGTACACATTCTTATTTTAGAAATAAGAACAAATCTAGACCATGTATTTACCCTCATCAATGGCTAAAAATTATTGACATTTTTTTCAATTATTAAATCAGTTTATTGATGACCAAGGTTACTAAAGTAAATTTGACTTTTTTCATAATTGACGACCAACATGATTTATGGGATTACATAGCCTTTATTTTTGGTAACTTTAATAACGTTTCATTTCTCTTAAATTTCATTAGTTTAAACGTCCTTTTCAGAAAACCTTTGGTGTTTCAATATTTTAATTTTCAAAGTTCTTTCGATGGATATTAGTTGAAGATGGTTGTTTTTAATTTTAATTTTCACTGTTTTTTGTCTCTTTTGTGGCATGTTGCACACAAAATCATCATCCTCATCGTGGACTACATTTTTGTCATGTTTATTTTTGGTTCTTCCTGTATGCAAATACTCAACATAGGAAAAGTTATATATTGCTCATGCATTAATAAATTTAAACTAAATGGTTAATAGAACTAGATGCACAAACATCACTGATAAAATGCACTAATCGAAACAAGTAGATGCATTCAACCATACACACTTATATCCATCCACAATCATAATAAAACAATTTGCATATTCTAAATACTTTAACATGCCCAAACTACACTAATTTCAACAAGAAGTTGTTTAAACAATTGTATTCTATATTATCTCATATAATTCGAGATGCACAAACATCGTTTTTTAGATGCACAAATTGTTTATTTTTGTCATGTTTTAAACAATACATTTTTGTCATGTTTATTTTTTTGTTCTTCATGTATACAAATACTCAATATAGGAAAAGTCATATCTTGCTCATGCATCAATAAAATCAAACTAAATGGTTAATAGAATTAGATGTACAAACATCACTGACAAAATGCACTAATCGAAACAAGTAGATGCATTCAACCAAACACACTTATATCCATCCATAATCATACTAAAACAATTTGCATAATTCTAAATACTTTAACACTAATTTCAACAAGACGTTGTTTAAACAATTGTATTCTTGATCGCTAATTTTCTACCAAACAATATTAACCGCACTTTATCGGGTTATTGTAGCATAAAATAACGAGTTATCGTATTCTCAAGGACTATTAGCCGAGTTTTTAGTGGAAATAAAATTCGTGCACATTCCTACTATTCAAGCTTTTTGACAAAGTGATTTGGGATTTACACAAACTCTTAAACAAGAAATCAAAGCTAAATGAGCAATTAAGAGACAAGAACATGCAAAAATGACAAACAAAAGATCAAACAACCAAATAAGGAACAAATAAGGGAAAGAGTTGATTCTGGGGATTCATTTTGATTCTAGATAGCTTGATCAAAAATTGCTAAATCATTCAAACCACATTTAATCCTCAACTTAGGAAGCAATCCACAATTATATACACTAATCTCTCTCGACAATTAGTAAAAGAGGATCGTTCAATCAAATATCTCTTATTAAGACTCAAGCCAATCAAACAACTCCCAAAAGCACAAGGATCATAAGCTACCATACATTGAACAATCACCTACTAAGTCTCAAGTCAAAACATGAAGTGAAAATGGGATTCCATGCAAGCAAAAACCTATTAGGAGTTTTCACAAACACTAAGCATGCAAGAAAGGTGATCAACGATTCCCACGTGAATCAAAGCACCAAATTCACAACTAAGAAGAAGAAGGGATAGTAGATTCAACAAGAAATGATCAATCCATCAACAAATCATCATAAACCCCTAAAACCAACAAGAAATCTAGCTAGACATAATGAAAATCAACATTAAACAAAAGAGAAATGATAGCATAGATGAAAAACTAGGAACTCAATGTTGAAATCTTCACAAAGTCTTCAAATCCAAGCTTAAATCACTAATACAATCAATTAAAATGTGTTTAGAACCCTAATTGGAAACTATTTGAAATGGAATTTAGTGTAGGAGGTCTGTTGTACACATTTTGGGGCTGCCAAGAGGTTTATATAGGAGGTAGAAAGTGCTATTACATGTTAAAATCGCGAAGAGGGAAGAAAAACACGATTTTGGGCAAAAACAGGATTTTTCGGCGGTTTGCCCCTGCTTTTTCGGCGGTCCAGGGCTGGACCGCTGACTTGACCGCCAGTTTGGAGTTTCTTCTTGGCTCGAATTCCAGTAACTTTCGGAGGGCGGATCTGTACTTCTGGCCTATTCACAAATGCCCATGCATGCTGCTCTTGTTGTTGCGGATGTGGTTGAGCTTGATTAGCTCTCAAGGGTTGGGGCTGACCATACTGATTCGATCCTACTGGTTGCAATGGTTTCGGACAATTTCTTCTCACGTGTCCCTTCTGACCACAGTTATAACATCCGTCAATGTTTGCCAAACAATTATCAAAGTGCATTCGGTTACACTTAGGGCAGGTAGGAACAGTGATCCTTCATTGGTTGTTGTCTGCCTGTTGTCCCTGCCACTGTCCTTGTTGGTTATTTTCCCTCCATTGTCCAGATTGATTATTCTGATTCGGCTGTTGAAAGCCACGCTGGTTTCCACCTTGATTTCCTCCTTCCCATTTCTTTTTTCCTTTAAGGCTGCTGTTATTGTTGTTGGACTGGTCTTGAGTTAGAGCCTGGGTTGGTGCTGGTACGGGTGCTACAATCTTTTGTTCATCCAGCATAACTGCCTCCATGTCTAAGGCTCGTCCTAGTATGTCTGTATAGCTCAGTCCTCCATGGCTGGCTAATGCTATTCCTAGTTCGTGTCTAAGTCCCCCACAGAATTTCTTTGCTATCTTCTCGTCGGTATTTACCTGCTCGGGTGCATACCTCGACAATTCACAAAAGGTTGCATCGTATTCAGTCACTGTCATCTTCCCTTGTTTCAGACTGTAGAACTCTGCTTCCTTCTTTGCTCTATAGGTTCTAGGGATGTACTTGTCGTAAAATGCTTCCTTAAACTCATCCCAAGTAAACTGAGCCAGATGCTCTGTCAGAATAACCTTCTGTCTAGCTTCCCACCAGAAATCAGCTGGTCCGGTGAGTTGAAACGCAATACACGAGAGACGCTCCTCATCAGTACATCTGAGAAGTTTAAAAATTCTTTCTGTAGCTCTTACCCAAAACTCAGCATCGCTCGGGTTTTCTGATCTATTAAAGACAGGTGGATTTCTTTTGAGAAACAGATCCTCTATGTCACGACGTAGTGGTGGTGGAGGTGGAGGGGTTTCCTGACGTCCTTGATCTTCCTCCCTCTCATGTTGTCTATGACCTCTTCCCGATCCTCTAGGCCTACCGAGTCCCCTTCTTCTGTCATTCGCTACTCTTGGCGGCATTTTGAAACTAAAGGAATCAAGAATTCTCATCAATCCCGTGCTTTAAGCACTTACCCATTCAATAAGGAATTAACTTATCTTAATCATCTAGAAATTTCTCAAATTGCAACCAAACTCTTAACGGTTCTTAGCTTACCTTAACCATCTCATCTTACATTAATCATCTTAACTTAGACTTCTTAGTTTTTCTTGAAGAAAACTTTTAATCGGTTCTTAATCATTAAAATAAAGTAACGACTCTACTTTGTTCACGTTACTTATACGAAAGTAACATTCGTCTCTTATTCGCTTTGATTCTCTTTATTCTGTCCTTCCCGTTCGGATCATCTCTTGGATATCTTGAACCATCATTTCTTAGAACGTCTATGTTCTCAAAGAATCGGGAAGAATCTTAGAGCAATTAGTCTAGGTTCTCAAACCAACATACTTCTCAAAACAACAGAAATTATAGCTCAAATAATTTCACATACTTTCACATAATTCATGTAATATTACAAAGTATAACTTTTATACTTTAATTTCATTCATACTTGGCATACTTTATTTATATCATACTTGCATACTTTATTCATAAATTCTTGCATAGTTAATCATAATTTCTTCTTAAAAGAAATTATACTTCTGAAATTATTTCCTTACTTTCCTTCTTTGGTTGAGTTGACGTAGTGGGAGGTTGAGTTGTTTACTATATTCTTAAGTTTAGTGATACAAACTAAACTTTACTTTCTCAAAAGAAGACTCAGGTGTAGAGTATATACAAATACTCTATCTTACTACTCGAAAGAAACTTGTATGCAGAGCAGAAACGATTGCTCTGATACCACTCTGTGGTATCACTAAAAAAATAACTTATGACCAGAGCAGAACCGAATGCTCTGATACCATTCTGTCACAGCCCCAAATCTCGAGGGACAGCCAAGTCGGGGTGCGACTAGGGGTTGGACTAAAGAGGCGGGGAAGAAAGGGGAATTACTGAATAAATGAATAATTTAACATCTATGACCAAGATAATATACTATGAACTGATTCTTATTAGACAAAAGAGAGTCAATCTCGAAAGATCGCTCGACAATGTTGTGATCAGAGAAGACTAGGTTTAAAGTATGAACAACTTAAACCGATAGGTTACCCAACAAAAGTGTATTAGTTTGCAGCGGAAAGACGTAGAATGATATCACATATCAAATGTGAAATCGAGGCTCAACTAAACTTTACTTCTTTAAGTACGACCTTTACTCAACCTCCTCCGCCTTCGTCACTCAACCTGCACATTTAAAAACTAACATGCAGGGCTAAGTACATAAAGCACTTAGTGAGCACATTGCCAAAAATAACTCACAAGAGTATAGATTAATCATGCATTTTTTTATAAACACTTGTAAAACTTATACTGTTGTACACTTAATTCTGGATAACACACTGAATGTTAACTCAGAATCCGATCGTCTGGATAGCACTCTGTGGGCTAACTCAGAATCTGTCCCTCTGGATAGCACTCTGTGGGCTATCTCAGAATCTGATCATTTAGTTGGAATCTCTGGATAGCACTCTATGGGCTAACTCATAATCCAATACTCTGGATAGCACTCTGTGGGCTAACTCAGAGAGCATAAGAGAATTCACATAAGACAATTCATACTGATAGTTACTTTAATACACACTTATTAAAGCAGCAAGTAAACACTTTCGAGCAACGCTCATTTTATTTTGATAGAAAAGCCCACCTCAATCGTTTACAGAACAAACTTTAACCTTCTGTCTTCCGTCGTGTCTTAAACTCCGATTTCCTCCTTTTTATCGCAAATAAACAAACTTTAATAAGCAGTCGAGATAATAAAGGAAAAGAAAATCGAATTCGTTTTAGACTTTTAGGCCTTTGCACTTTAACTAATTACTTTTGATTACAAGAAAGGAGACTTGAACACCTCTCGTTTAGAACTAACTCGGTTCCTTACTCGACACTTAGGTTGGTTAATAACGGAATTCAATAACTTATAACGACTTAGAAGTTCACAAGGAACGAAGTTAAGAAGAATTCAACTTAAGAATTTAGACTTAAGAAAGTTTCTGCACAAAGCAGAAGTTCTGGAGTTCATAGAGAACAGGTTCCTGAGAAACAGGGGATGTTCTATATACCAAAAGAAAGCCACGGATGTCTAGTTTACTCTCCAATTTACAGATCTTGATTTCGTTAAGCGAGCTAAAAGTTATGATAGTTTCCGTAACGCATCGCAAAACAGTCCGCGTGGAACCCTAGTGCTCGTTAACTCGACGCACGACTTTCTAGGTTCGATTTATGCTATTCCACTTTTATTCTTACAAATTTTCCATCTCAAGACAGTTAACACGCAATATCCCTTAATCGGGTTCACAATCACGTCTTTTGATTAAACAAACGACGAGCATTTCCTCGTCATTTTCAACTAACCAATTACTAAACCAATTTCTGATTCAAAACAATTTCTATTTCATTTTCGTTCATCCACTTCTCGTTTCTTAACTATATCTCATAACATCTCGTATCTCGGATGGAAAAGTCATCAACTACAAACTCGTTCATCAAACGACAACAATCATTATTATCAAAAAGGTTTTCCTTATTCGACTTTTCTATCGGGTTTTCATCTCGATTCTCCGTCTCTTATCAAAAATCAAATCTTCTTAGAATTCGTTCAAACTTTACAGTTACGATCATTAACTAACAAGATTATCATAGGTTCGAATCACAAACCTAAATCATTATCTAATCTCGACTTATCAACGATTCTTCGTCTCTTAGCGAAAATTCGACGTTATCCGATTTCGTTCAAATTTTACAACAACGATCATCATCTATCTAGCATTACTAATATGCAAACCATATTCTCATATCATTAACGAGCTTCAACTTAACGACGTATTTCCGTCTCTTACGTTTTTCATTTTATTTTTATAAAAATCTCAAATAAATATATGTTCATCCTCAATCATCCTATATCTCATTTCCATAAACAAAACATGCATATCATATTATTTACTACACTAAATCATGCATTCTTTCTCTCTTACTATTCTATTTTTTTATTTTTAGAAAATTTTAAATCAATTCATGTGATCATCTAACAACATGTAGAACAAGAATCTATCATTCAATCACCAAGAAAATCGAACTACGATCAAACCCCTAAAATCTAAATAATTTCGGTATTAACAATAGTTCAAAGGGGAACGATTTTCTTCATGATTCGATCCATAGAATCTATTCCTAAGCATACTAGAACATGAATCGAACAAGAATCAACATGCTTCTTCTCCTCCTATGTTTCGAAAAAAATGAAAATGAAAGAATAGAGTTTTTGTTCGGTTCATATCGTAGAAGATGTTCTTACCTTGCGGATTATGAACTCGAAAATGGATTTAATCGGTAGACGGAGGACTTGTGTTCTTGAGGAGAGCTTGGAGGATGAGTTTCAGTGGAGGAAAATGAGAGAAAAAAGAGAGAGAGAGATGAAAATGGCGGTAGTGATTTGTGAGGGAGGGAGAGGATGACTCATGTATTCTTACATAAAGTGAGATAAAATATCTAACTAAAGGGTGGTGACTCGCTAAGGAGTGTTTGGGCGCGATTTATATGTCCGAAATATCTCGTTTCCGGGTTTTAAACGACGATTAAAAGTCGAGAAAAACTTTCTTGGGTAGTTACGAATTCGACGAAATCTAATTCGTCCGTTAGATTAGAAATAAATCACATACTCGGAAAACCTAATTCGTTTTTCAAAATCCGATAAAAACTCGGGACTTCACAGTCCAAATTTTGTCCGGAAAAATAATAAAAACGGATTTTTACTAACTTACTCGTCTCGCAAAAAGAGTGAATGTAAAATCAGACGGTTTCTCGATTCGAGTTTTCGGGCGAAATTTTATCGGACGCGAAAACCCTAATACAGTAGTCGTTCAACCGACTTCTGGAATTTATTTTCAAAAACGGATTTCACCGTTAGTCTTAGAATTGAAAATCCTTAACTTAGGCGTGCAAAGCCTTAATTAGTTAGAAAATTTTTATTTTTCGACGGAACAGAAACGCCGGGTATTACAGGATCGGCGGTTGGGAACTGATTTTCGGCGATCCAGGGCTTAACCGCCGGAAATCACGCCTGGACCGCCGGTTTTCACTGGTTGGCTCCATTCCGTCCCGTTTTCCACCTTTTTGTCCCGTTTCTTCGTCCCCGCTCTTCTATGACCTTTCCCTCTCGACTTAGCCTCCTATGCTCAACCTACACACATGCACAAACACTACCAAAACGTGAAAATGATCCAAAATAATGAAAACAATACCAAACCAATCACGTTTAAGGACAAAACAAGGAAAATTGTGCTATGATAACATGTTTAGTTGCTACAAAATAGATGTTTATCACTCCCCCAAACTTAAGCATTGTTTGTCCCGAACAATATATTCAAATAAATAACATAAACATCGTATGGAGTAGCAACTTTGGATCCTAGATGCCTCAGATTACACAAAACAACTTGAAAGCCAAAACCAAGCAAACCGTCATGATTCCACACAAGTCATAGGCATATCAATCTCAACTCTTCAATCAATGAACCTCGCATGGAAGTGTATCTCTCAACCCTCAAAATGTGTGGTTATGCACTCATCGAAGTCATGCAATGCACTCTACTCACCATAGGCTTGCATATCGTCTAATATCTCCATTGCGACACGTGTCATGCAAGAACAAGGATCACAAAGGGCTTTTTCTTAGGTTGCAATGTAGGCACGTTGGTTTAGGAGGGGAAATTTGGCTAAGTGACTTAACAAGTTCATTCACCAACCTTATTTCTACTTCAAAACATACATAGAATCATTCTATCTTCCTCCCCTACCATGCACTACCAATTCAATGGACTTCAAACAACAATTTCATTCCCTCATGCTCAAATTTCTTTCTTTTACAATTCATTCTCAATTTTCAAGTGGAAGACATTCTATTACACAATGAGACACATTTTTGCTTCACTTACACATTCTTTTCTCTTTTTCACTCATCATTTTTCTTTTTTCTTTTTTTTTTTCCTTTCACATTGAGCTTATGGGAACAATTTTCTTCTTTTCAATGCATCAAGTCCATTACAACTACCCAAACCATCATTAAATCATCATTTTTTTTTCTTCATTTTACAACCCACCTCGGATACCCTTACACAACCACAACCCCATTTACTCCGGTTTATCAAAGAAAGGCCAAATCAAGCTCAAATGGGTTAACAATGGACCATATAAAGCACAAGGATGTGTTTAGGATATGAAGTAGCTAACAAAGATGGCCTAAGGTCATTTCCAAGTTCTTGCACAACCTAGCATTCTCAACATAGATCCAACGCAAGTTCTAGGAGTAAAAATGCATGCATGATCAAACCCACAAGAACAAAGGTCCACCATTTGGCATAATAAAGCTCAAGTCTCACGGGTTTTGTTCAAAAAATCGAAGAATCAAAATTATCAAGCCATCAACCCATGCAAAACCAATCAAGCATGCTCAATTCCAGCCCACTTTTCTCAAAAACAAAACAATATCATCATAGGCATCTCACCACAGTTACATGAGCAATACACAACCAAAATCATAGCAACCAACACTCCAAATTTTCAAATTTTTCTCAAATTTCCACAAATATTTCCAAAAAGTTTCCACCAAGCACATAAAAACTACTCAAAGCAAACCAAACTCAACAACCCAAGCAAAACACACACATATTTACAAACGTCTTTGTATTCATCTCCCCCCTCCCCCAAACTTATTAGAAACCGAAGGAACCGAAGAAGTTTGAAGGGAAAAAACAAATACAAAGACGGGGATACCTCTTTCTTCACTGGGGGGGACGGAAGCGGGGGCCATGCATGGCCTTCCTCAAGTTGAGAAGCTTCAAAGCGGTGAACGAGGTCCAGCAATTCTTGTTCGTTGACGAGGTCCTCCTGATGGTAACGATCTTGGCGTTCAAATAATTCTTGACGGAACGCGTCATGCCGATCGAACCATTGTTGTTGAAACGCTTGTTGATCCGACCGTTTCTCTTGTTGAAACCATTCTTGACGATCATAGAGATCTTGTTGAAAGCTTTGAAAATTGGCTCGGTGTTGTTGTTGATAACTTTGCCAATCGGCCATTTGTTCTTAGTGAAAGGTGTCTTGCCGAGCATATAGATCGTCCCTGAATTGGTCGTAGCGAGCATACATCTCATCTTGAAAGGCTATTTGGTTCCCAAGTTGCATTTGTTGGGCTTCGAGCATGTCTTGTTGCCGAAGACGGTTGGCTTGGATATCGTGCCTCATGACGGCGAACTCACTATCCCACTGAGTGCAATAGTTGTCAATATGGGCCACTTGCTCCGGCATACTCACAAATTCTTCACCATAGAAGGTTCCGGGTCCCGCCGGTCCGCTATACATGTTATAGGGTCCGAAGGACCCTCCAAAGCCTTGAAAACCACCTTGGAACCTCCCTTGAGAGCCACCTTGGAACCCCCCTTGAGAGCCACCTTGGAAGTCTTGACCTTGCTCAAAGGCTTGATGCCCTCGGCCTCTTCTCAACTCTTGTCTTTTTCTTTCAAGACGGGCTTCCCTTCTTGCTTGCTCTCCCGCCTCATCATCATCATCATTGTTGGTGTCTCCATCTTCTCCTTCACCATCCTCTCCTTCTTCTCCCCCACTACTACCACTCGCCTCCATTTCTACCCTTGGATTGCCAGCCGCTAGGATAGCCATCTCATGAATTAGCGTATCCATCTTCCAATTTGTTCGTTGATTAAAAGTGGTAATCTCGGTGAGGACGGGATCAGGCAATGGGAAGATTTCCACTACCTCTTTTTCTCCCTTCCTGGGCCGGTACTCCTTGCTTTGGCGGAAAAGATAAGGCCGAGAAGTGGAGACAAGAACCCTCATATTCTTCAACATGATCAAGTCCATGACTAAGTTGTCATTGAGCTTCTCCCACTCGTCGTATTCAGGGCAAAGATATTGAGCTATAGCCGATATGAATCCACCACAACAAAGGACTCCCGACTGTTGATGCTTTTGGGCCCAAAGTTGGCAGAAGAGAAATTGCCCCAAGTTAAGCCCTGTGTAATTGAGCATGCACCACATAACTTGAAGCTCAATGCTCCGGCATGAGCTATTCTCGCCCCGTTGGAACACCGTATGGGCAAGTATTTCTTTGAATTACCTGAAAGACGAGGTTGCGGAGTAGGGTGGCCTTTGACTTCCCTGAAGAGTAAACTTGAGTCGCATAAGTCATCTCTTTCCATAGCACCTTTGGTTTAAACCCCCTTGGCTTCTCACAATCTCCTCCATCCGGGCAATTGAAAATCTCGTTTACTTGCCTCATGGACAAGGAATGTGTCGCATTTTCCAACCGGAAATACACCGTTTGAGGACGCTTTACTTGAGCGGTTGGGATGACCAAGGTGGATAGAAGCTCATATGAAGCCCGTGGACATGTAGGCCACATGCCCGTCAAGATGGAACCCCATCCAATGCGATCGAACATCTCTTTCACATTATCCCATAGGCCAAGATCCTTGAGGACTTGTTCATCCGGGTACTTGCAAGAAGCGAGGCCTTTTTGAGCTCCTCGTCGAGCTAAATGAATAAATAACCTCTTGTGCTCGTCTTGAAGGTTGGACACCTCAAAGACGGAAGGGTGGTATGGACCATCATCCGCTTGCCTATGGGATGAAGTGGGCTTTTGCTTCTCCTTCTCCTTTCCTTTGCTCCTACCCTTGGGAGGAGAATCCTCAATATATGGGCGCTTATCTGCCTTGCTTCGACCCATTGTACCTATACTCAATCAATGTGGTTTAGTTTCCAATCTCCAAAACAACATCAATATTAGCTCAACCACAACCAAATAGCAAGACAAGTTCCAAGTAATGAATTCATCACAACAATCCTTCCATCTATGTATATCTAGACAAATGAAGCACACACCAACAATATAACATCACCCATGTCACTAAAATCAATCAATTCAAGCTCAACTACAACTATCAATCCAAAATTTAGACCCTAAAGCATGCATTCACCATCACCAAACCCCCTAAACAAGTAATCATACTATATTTGCACCATAACCTCCACAAACTATGTTAGATATCACTTAAGGGCACCAAAATACCATCACAATCAATAAATATCCTCAAATAATTCACTAACATGCTCAATTCATAGCCAATTCACAATGTAACATGATTAATTAGACAATTAAGTATAAAATCCCCAAAAATTTCGAAATTAAAGCCCTAGAAAAATTACCCAAACCTAAAAACGAAAATTACACAAACTAACTACAAAAACTAAGCATAAAAAAACCATAAAAATAAGAAATAAAGAAGCAAAATACCTTAAATTCGAAAATTTAAACAAGAAGAGAGCAAGAACTCCAAAGCTTGGGTGTGAGGATTTGGGTGGATGAAAACCACAAATACTTGGATGGAAGTGTAAATTAGATGATGGGTATGAGGTGTGTGGAAGGATTTTGGGAGATATGGAGGATTGAGGGAGGAATTTGAGGTGGAAGGGATGAAATTTTCGTGTGTTTTTGAAGAGGGAAGGAAAGAATAAGTGAAAAGATAAGAAAGAAGGAAGAAAAAAAGAAGAAAAGGGGGAATCTGCACGATTCGGCGGTTTGGAAAGCAAATTCGGCGGTCTGGGCCTGAACCGCCGGTTTTGCATTTGTGAAGAGGTTTCGATTCCAGTAACTTCCGGAGGTTACATCGGCGGTCTGGCCTTGAAAATCGGCGGTTTGGCTTTGAACCGCCGACCCGACCGCCGATTTGAAGTTTTAACATGACTGAAAATTTCAGTAACTTTCGGAGGTCTAGCCGGTGGTCTGGACCCCAAAATCGGCGGTCCAGCCTTGAACCGCCGGGTCTGACCGCCGATCCACAATTTTAACACGATTTTTTGATTTTTTTTTTTTAAACAAAGGCTGAGACGAAAATGAAATCTAAAACGAAGCTATACACCACAAAACAAGCAACAAAACAAGCATGAAACTTCAACTAAAACGAGCTCTAACAAAGAAGACAAACAACGGCAAAGAAAACGAGAAAGAAACTCCAACAATCAACAACCAAAACAAAGCAAAAACAAACACTCAACTTAAACACAACCAAACAACAATCAACATACTAAACTAAATGAGCATGCCAACCAATTTCTCAACAAACTGAGCTTATCCAAATGAAATAAACAAAGGCATAAGAAACTAGAAGGCAAACTCAACTTCCAACATACAACAATACCAAAACAACAACGACCTCCAAACTCAACCAAACAAAGCCAAGCCAAATAACACATATTCACAACCAAATCTAACACCACCAAAACAAGCAACACAAGCTCAAAACAAAAGGAAAAACCAAAAGCAAAATGTTGGGGTGCCTCCCAACAAGTGCTTTGTTTAATGTCTAAAGCTAGACGATACCTCAACTTTCAAGGATCATTTAGAAGTGTGACCGTCATGTTCCGGTCCGACTCACAATTGATATATGGCTTGAGTTGATGTCCATTCACCAAGAAGGTCTCTCCATCGCCTTTGAGAAGATGATATGTGCCATTTCCATTGCTCTTATACATGACATAGGGACCCGTCCACCTTGACTTCAATTTGCCCGAAAAGAGACGGAGACGAGAGTTATAGAGAAGAACCTCATCTCCGGGAGCGAAATCCTTGGAACGAATAGCTCGGTCATGGAACTTCTTCGCCCTCTCCTTGTAAATCCGAGAGCTCTCAAACGCCTCATTTCTCCACTCATCAAGTTCAAGAAGCTTTTCAAGCCTTGTATACCCGGCCTCTTTAAACTCAAGATTAATCCGTCTCGTGGCCCAATATGCCTTGTGCTCAAGTTCAACCGGCAAATGACATGACTTCCCAAAGACAAGTTGAAATGGAGACATACCTATAGGAGTCTTGTAAGCGGTGCGATACGCCCACAATGCATTATCCAAGTGACTTGCCCAATCTTTTCGATGTGCCACCGATTTTTCTAGGATTTGCTTAATCTCTTGATTGGCCAACTCGGCTTGGCCATTCCCTTGAGGATGGTATGGAGTGGCTACTTTGTGCTTCACCCCATATTTAGCAAGCAAGCTTCCAAGCCACTTGTTGTTGAAATGCGACCCTCCATCACTTATCAATGCCCTTGGGGTGCCAAAACGAGTGAGGATATTCTTTTGCAAGAATTTAAGCACCGCCTTTGAATCATTCTTGACCGTTGGAATTGCTTCCACCCATCGAGACACGTACTCAACCGCAAGCAAGATATAAGTATACCCTTGAGACTTGGGAAAGGGTCCCATGAAGTCTATGCCCCACACATCAAGCAATTCAACTTCCACCAAAATGTTTTGTGTCATCTCATCTCTCTTGGAAATGTTCCCCATTCTTTGACACCTATCACAAGATTTCACAAAAGCAATGCAATCCTTGAAGATAGTTGGCCAATAAAACCCGGAATGGAAAACTTTGATAGCGATCCGATGGGCACCAAAATGACCTCCACTTGGAGAGCTATGACATTCCTCCATGATTCGCACCCAATCCGATTGCTTCACACACTTCCGAATGATGCCATCGGCACATCGACGATAGAGATTTGGGTCCTCCCAATAGTAAAACTTCACATCATGTAAGAATTTCTTCTTTTGATAATGGGTAAGATCACCCGGCACTTCACCAATAACTAGAAAATTCACATAGTCCGCAAACCAAGGAGTATAATCCACCAACTTCAAAACTTGCTCATCGGGAAAACACTCATTTATCCGCACCTTCGGATCTTCTCCTTCAACCGGATGCTCAAGACGGGATAGGTGATCGGCAACAACATTTTCACATCCCTTTCTATCTCGGATTTCCATATCAAATTCTTGAAGAAGGAGAATCCAACAAATCAAACGGGGCTTTGCATCCTTCTTGGCAAAAAGGTAACGGATCGCGGCGTGGTCCGTATAAACAATAGAATGTGTCCCAATTAGATATGGACGGAATTTGTCGAAGGCATACACCACGGCTAGTAATTCCTTTTCGGTGGTGGTATAGTTCATTTGCGCCGAATCAAGGGTCTTACTTGCATAATATATGACCCGAAACAATTTATCCCTCTTTTAGCCCAAAACGGCCCCTACGGCCCAATCACTTGCATCACACATTAGCACAAAAGATTCATTCCAATCGGGTGAAATCAAGACGGAGGTAGAAACGAGGGCCTTCTTCAATTTTTCAAACGACTCAAGGCATGCATCATTAAAGTCAAAGTTAGAATCTTTTTCCAACAATGAGCAAAGAGGCTTTGATACCTTGGAAAAATCTTTGATGAAACGCCTATAGAATCCCGCATAACCAAGGAAACTCCGAATGGACTTCACGTTTGTCGGTGGAGGTAACTTCTCAATTGCCATTATTTTAGCTCTATCCACTTCTAACCCATCTTTCGACACCTTATGCCCCAAAACAATGCCTTCTCTTACCATAAAATGACATTTCTCCCAATTGAGACATAAAGAGGTTTCCTCACACCTTTGCAAAACTCGAGAAAGATTCTGCAAACAATTATCAAAGGAAGAACCAAAGATGGAAAAATCATCCATGAATACCTCCATAATCTTCTCGATGAGTCCGTGGAAGATCGCCATCATGCATCTTTGGAAAGTAGCCGGTGCATTGCAAAGACCAAATGACATCCGTCGACAAGCAAATATTCCATAAGGACAAGTGAAGGCCGTCTTGTGTTGGTCCTCCGGAGCTATGGCAATTTGGTTGTAGTCGGAATACCCATCCAAGAAACAATAATATTCATAACCGGCTAGCCTATCAAGCATTTGATCGATAAAAGGAAGAGGAAAATGATCATTCCTTGTGGCTGCATTCAACGCCCTATAGTCGATGCACACTCTCCAACTCGTTTGCAAACGAGTGGCTATTTGTTCGCCACTCTCTTCTTCCACAACGGTGACCCTGCCTTTCTTGGCAACCATTTGAGTCGGGCTAACCCACTCACTATCGGAGATAGCATAGATAATTCCGGCATCAAATAACTTCAAGACATCTTTCCTCACTACCTCTTGCATAACCGAATTCAAACGACGTTGAGGTTGGACCTTCGGCTTTGTATCATCCTCCAATAAGATCCGGTGCATACAAATAGAAGGGCTAATTCCCTTAATATCGGCAATAGACCATCCAATAGAAGATTTATACTTCCTCAATACCCTCAATAACTTATCCAACTCCTCATCTTTAAGAAATGAAGAAACAATGACCGAAAAAGTTTCATCCTTACCCAAAAATGCATACTTAAGGTGATCGGGCAATGGCTTCAACTCCAAAGTCGAGGAAGAGCTCGGCTTGGGCACTACTTCCGGCACTCCTCCTTCAACGAGTGTGTAGAGATCTAGATAAGCCAAATTCTCCAAAGGAATTCCTTGATTAGCATCCAAATAGGCAATAGACTCCAACAATTCATCACACGCCTCATCCAATTCCGAATATGAATGAATAGAATCAACAATGCAATGCTCTAATGTATCTTGAGAATAAGATGAAATAGAGTCAATGAACTTACACTCTTCAAGCTCCAACTCTTGAGGTTTCTTCATGGCTTCATATATCGAAATAGTCATCTTCTCATCATTATAACAGAATGTTAGCTCCCCATCTTGAACATCAATCAATGCCCTCCCGGTTGCTAAGAATGGACGGCCAAGAATAAGTGGAGTATTGTCGTCTTCAGGCATGTCAAGTACCACAAAATCCGCAGGGAATATAAATTCTTCCACCTTGATGAGCACATCTTCCACTATTCCCCTCGAATAAGAAATAGAGCGGTCGGCCATTTGCAAGGCAATCGACGTGGGCTTCCTCTCCCCGATTTCCAACCTTCTAAAGATCGAGAGGGGCATGAGATTTATGCTAGCCCCTAAGTCACACAATACTCTTCCAAATGTTTCACCTCCTATAACACATGCAATAACAAAGCTCCCCGGATCCTTTTGCTTCAAAGGCAATTTCCTTTGCAACACGGCACTACATTCCTCCGACAAGTTTATGGTCTCAAATCTCCCAAGTTTCCTCTTTCTCGAGACCGCATCTTTCAAAAATTTTGCATAACCGGGCATGTCTCGTAAAGCATCAAGTAAGGGAATGTTGATTTATACCTTTTGGAACATTTCCATGAATTTAGCAAGCTTTTCATCCATCTTTGCTTTAGCCAATCTTTGAGGATAATGGGCTTTAAGAACCACCTCCTTACTTGGTTGAACAACTTTGGGAGTCACCTCTTTTGGGATTGGAGGCTCCTTGATCGGCTCTTGAGATTTCTTCTCTCGAGGTACGGGCTCCTCCACTTCCGACTCTTCATTAACCCCTTCATCTTGATTTTCCAACTCCGGGTAGTTCTTGTAAGTAGTTCCACTCCTCAATTGAATGGCATTGCATTGATTTTTCGGATTCACCTCCGTATTGCTTGAAAATTGCCCCGGCTTATGTTGAGAAGCCACTTGATTAGCCATTTGGCTCACTTGCTCTTCCAACATCTTCACCGATTTAGACAAAGCCGATACGGTCCCTTCCAAACTTGTAACCTTTTGCTCGGTTGCTCCCATAAAAGCATTTTAGTTTTGAAGAAGTTGTTGCATCATTTCCTCCATAGTCGGCATGGGCTTCTTTGGCTCATTGATCATCCCTTGAGAAACCGAGAATTCGGGTGGTGGAATGATAGCATTGTTCGGATTAGCATACGACAAATTTGGATTCCTATAATTAGGATTATAGGCTTGATTCCCCGGAGGATAACTCGAACGTTTGTAGTTACTATACCCCCATTGATTGACATAGTTGGCATCCTCAACTTGTGAATACTCTTCATCTCCTTGATGCATTGGTTGAGCCACCATCTTCACATCCAATCTTCCTTTTCTTTCGGTCTCGTAGTGTTTCTTGAGCAATGTGAATTGCTCAAGAAGATCATCATACTTCACATCGGAAATGGAAGCAACTCTCTTTGAAGAACTCCTCTCTTGAGGCTAATGAAAACTATTGGCCGACATTTCCTCCAAAATCCGAACCGCCTCTTCATAAGGTCGGTTAGTCAAGCCTCCACCGGCGGTGGCATTCACGACCTCCCGTGTATGACTAGTAAGCCCTTAATAAAAGTTCAAGATTTGTTGCTCCTTTGAAAATCCGTGTTGAGGGCATCTCCTCAACATCTCTATGTATCTCTCCCATGCTTCATAGATTGATTCATCTCCCGATTGAGAGAAATGGAGATGTCCGAAATAAGCTTTTGAGCACGTGAAGGCAGGAAATACTTGGCTAGGAAAAGTCGACACAATTGCTCCCAAGTGGTTATTTCCGAACGGTCGAGGGTCTTGTACCAAGCTTTGGCCTTGTCTCGTAGAGAAAATCCAAAGAGTCTTAATCAAATAACGTCATTTGAAACCCCTTGGATCTTGATAGTTTCACACACGTCCAAAAAGGCACTCAAGTGGGCATTTGCATCTTCATTGAACCCTTCTCCAAATGACTCCGCTTGAACCATATTAATCAATCCCGGCTTTAGCTCAAAGTTGTTGGCGTTGCACCGATTGCCCCAACCTCAATCATGGAACATATTCACTTAAGGTTCAAACATTTGGTTGATTGGAGGCGGTGGTGCTCTATCTCTTTGAGCTTGTTGCTCCTCCATTTGACGGTGAAGCTCTTGCATTTGGCGCTCCAAGTCGGCCATATTATTAGGCCTTTGGTGCTCCATTACCTTCCTTCTTCGTTCTCGGCTAGCCCACTTGTGAGTGATTTCAATCTCCAAGTCCAAAAGAATGATTTCGTCTCCATTTTTCCTTGTGATCATGCACCAATTCACCTACACAAACCCACCAAGAACACACTTAGATTCAAACTACACAAATAAGTAAAGTATGCTTGAACTAGTACTCTAAATGCAAAGATCATTAACACTATAAACTCTAAATAGTCCCCGGCAACGGCGCCAAAAAGTGATCGCTAATTTTCTACCAAGCAATATTAACCGCACTTTATCGGGTTATTGTAGTATAAAATAACGAGTTATCGTATCATCAAGGACTATTAGCCGAGTTTTTAGTGGAAATGAAATTCGTGCACATTCCTACTATTCAAGCTTTTAGACAAAGTGATTTGGAATTTATACAAACTCTTAAACAAGAAATCAAAATAAGCAATTAAGAGACAAGAACATGCAAAAATGACAAACAAAAGATCAAACAACCAAATAAGGAACAAATAAGGGAAAGAGTTGGTTCTAGGGATTCATTTTGATTCTAGATAGCTTGATCAACACTTGCTAAATCATTCAAACCACATTTAATCCTCAACTTAGGAAGCAATCCACAATTATATTCACTAATCTCTCTCGACAATTAGTAAAAGAGGATCGTTCAATCAACTATCTCTTATTAAGACTCAAGACAATCAAACAACTTCCAAAAGCACAAGGATCATAAGCTACCATGCATTGAACAATCACCTACTAAGTCTCAAGTCAAAACATGAAGTGAAAATGGGATTCCATGCAAGCAAAAACCTATTAGGAGTTTTCACAAACACTAAGCATGCAAGAAAGGTGATCAACGATTCCCACGTGAATCAAAGCACCAAATTCACAACTAAGAAGAAGAAGGGATAGTAGATTCAACAAGAAATGATCAATCCATCAACAAATCATCATAAACCCCTAAAACCAACAAGAAATCTAGCTAGACATAATGAAAATCAACAATAAACAAAAGAGAAATGATAGCATAGATGAAAAACTAGGAACCCAGTGTTGAAATCTTCACAAAGTCTTCAAATCCAAGCTTAAATCACTAATACAATCAATTAAAATATATTTAGAACCCTAATTGGAAACTATTTGAAATGGAATTTAGTGTAGGAGGTGTGTTGTACACGTTTTGGGGCTGCCAAGAGGTTTATATAGGAGGTAGAAAGTGCTATTACATGTTAAAATCGCGAAGAGAGAAGAAAAACACGATTTTGGGCAAAAACAGGATTTTTCGGCGGTCTGGACCGGTTTTCGGCGGTCCAGAGCTGGACCGCCGACTTGACCGTCGGTTTGGAGTTTCTTCTTAGCTCGAATTCCAGTAACTTTCGGAGGGCGGATCGGCGGTTGGGAACTAATTTTCGGCGGTCCAGGGCTGAACCACCGGAAATCACGCCTGGACCGCCGGTTTTCACTGGTTCGCTCCATTCCGTCCCGTTTTCCACTTTTTCGTCCCGTTTCTTCGTCCCCGCTCTTCTATGACCTTTCCCTCTCGACTTAGCCTCCTATGCTCAACCTACCCACATGCACAAACACTACCAAAACGTAAAAATGATCCAAAATAATGAAAACAATACCAAACCAATTACGTTTAAGGACAAAACAAGGCAAATTGTGCTATAATAACCTGTTTAATTGCTACAAAATAGATGTTTATCAATTCTATATTATATTATATAATACAAGATGCACAAACATCGTTTTTTAGATGCACGAGATTATCTAAAAAAAAACCAAAATCAAATTCACCGAATGATACAAGCTGAGCCATATTATATATATTGGTGAAACTTTTCAATACAAAAACCCACCAAAAAATAAGAAGAATAAATACAAAAGATTTAAAAAATCTGCATCGATTTGCACCGCCTTTGATTAGGTGATTTTGTTTTTACTATGAAATATATTTGTTTAATTCTATGATTGAAACTCACGATTTGGGAATGAAACAAGCCATGCAGTAATTTGAATCCTAAACCCGCCCAAAACACTAGAAATTAAGAAAAAAATCAATCCATATTTTGCTCCTAAATCCCGGATACAACGCCCCATGGCCCCCATCTAATTTGTTTATTTTGTTTTTGTTTTTGCCTTTGTACCCTTTGTTGTATGATTTTATTAGTAACCGATTTTTTTAGATATCTGAATTAATTTGGAGATCTAAGTCTGACCGCTGGATCTTGATTTATTGATGGCTTGATTTTATTCTTAGTTCTTACTTAAGGGGGTGTTCTTACACCTCTATATATATATATATATATATATAGGTAGGGATTTGGTGAGAATTAATTTTATATGAGAAGGTGAGAATGGTACATTTTAATGCATTTTTATCATATTCGTAATGCATATATTGCATAAATGTAATGCATACACATTCTAATGCATAAACTACAGAAACCTAATGCATAAACATTGTAATGCATAAATTACTACAACATAATGCATCGTTAAATCTGAGCCATTGATCAACAAAAATCAAGCGTCCAGATTTATTCTCATTTCTCACATAAGATAGCATTCTCACATGATCCTCTTCATATATATATATATATATATATATATATGCCCATGCACAACACGCACCACACGTGAGAGGCTGGTGCATGCAGTGCACGCGCCATGTGCAGTCTCACAAAGTGAGACACATCGCACGAGAGACAAGCTCTAAGTTTTGTTTGCTCTACACTTGATGGTTTGTGGTCATGAGAATTTAGTCTAGACTTTGAGATTATTTAATTAGACTATTCTCGTTTGGAAAAAATGTTCGTGTTGGTTTTACTTTCTTATGTTAGTTAGATTTAATGCAAAGTATGATGTTTTAAGACTCTCCTCTATATAAGAGATCTTGGTCGGAATCTAAATACATTTATTGTCGTGTTACCAGATAAGTGCATTTAGTTTGTAGTAATAAAATGCTATATTCAAAATGAAATTTGTGTGATTCTGATGAAATTGCATCAGCTATACGAAAACACGAGATAAGCCAATGACAGCCATATGCAATATGCTTAAAATTCATTTGGAAATATGGATCTCATAAAGAATAAAAGTCGTAAAAGGAAAAGCAAGTTCTATAAGTAGGAGAAGACAATTTTTTTTTTTTTATGTGGCGGAACTTTGTCGACGGATTAATGGCTGATAATGTACGGAATATGAGATTCTTGAATCATAATGAAATATAGTAGTGTATGAATTTGTGGCTTTTGAGCAATAAAAAATAATCCTCTGAAAGCGCACACACACACACACATATTTTATGGGTTCCAACTTCCAAGTCGGAAGGGCATCTTTATGGCATGCAAATCCTTTTTTATTTCCCAACAATTTCGTTGAAATTTGGCTTCATGGAGTATGGATAAAACTATTAATTATAGCATCAATTTTAAAATATATAAAATTATTACTTTTTGATTTTTTTTTGTCCCTAATTCTTTTATTTATTGATCTCCACATCCTATAATTTTCAAATTTTTAAAATGTGAATTCACATATTATTGTTGTTTTCACATTTTCAAAAATGTAAAATTCACATATTATTATACGTGCGATTCTCATATAATTGTGATTTCACAATATTTTTTTCTATGAAAACACATGTACGAACCAATATTTGTATCGTTTTCACTTTTGCAAAAATATGAATTCACATATTATTATCGTATTCACATTTTCAAAAATAAGAATTCACATATTATTAACATGTGATTTCACATAATTGTGATTTTACAAATTATTTTTTGTGAAAGCACATGTAGACATTTGTGCTTTCACATATTATAGTGATGAGATTTCTCATGTGTTAAAATAGGGAAGAAGGACAAAGAAGTCATAAAGTGTTATTTTTTATGGTAATGATAAACGGGTAACTGTTGTCCGGACAACTACCGATTTTAGGCTTGAAAACCAGTCCGACCAATATTATTTAAAACCGCCGATTTTTTTTATTTTCTTGTTTTACTATTGTATCCCTTAATTAAGCTCGAATGAAAGGTTATGCTAAAATGATTAAAATATAATTTATAATCAATTAATAGATTAAAATAAAATTTATAATCAATTAATAAAATTATTTACAATAAAAAAAAATGATGGGTGTAAGGAAACTATGAAAATCGCCTATAGTTAAGTCGTTGGGGGAGGGTTAATGAGGTGGAGGCATACAATAGTAAAAGAAGAAAATAAAAAATCGGCGGTTTAAATAATGTTGATTGGACCGGTTTTTAAAAAAAAACCGACGGTTTAAATAATATTGGTTTGACCAATTTTCAAACCTAAAACCGGTAGTTATCCGGACAACAGTTGTCCATTTGTCATTATTGTTTTTTTTTTATATTTTAAAATCGATATAGTAATTAGTATTTTTATCTTTAAAAGTTTTATTATACCAATTACCACATAGACTTTCACATCAAGGTTTAGGCATATATGTATTTGCATTATTTGTGATATATTTGATTAACAAATAACCTATATAAATTGATGACGAAGATAAGTATCGTTTTTAATATTAATTGAATATTTTATCGTTTTCTTATTTACACTTTCCTTTTTTTTCTCTCATTTGTTTTAATTTCCTTTTTTCCCTCTCATTATAAACCCTTAAAAACTTAATTTTGAAATATAAATTAAGCAAAATACCTAAAGGCTTGAAAATTAATATTGTTTTGCAATATATTGCTACAAATTTCGCAACGACTTTCAAAAAAAATAAAATTTTATAATTTCCGCTATTCGCCAAGATTGAAAAAGTAGTAAAAACGAAATCTTTTATTAATTTCTCCAAAATTCAGATAAGGATGATAGCATAGCAAAAACAAACAAATTCTGAAAACTGATCTTATAAAAATGAATAAATTTCTTCATAATCAACATCCTGCATGTGACATGTGGATCAAGGGATAAGCTAATTAATACGTAAATAATAAGCCAGGGCTTTCCTAGCAATAATTGTAGAAAGACAAAATCAAAATTATGTAGAAAAAAGTTGAAACAATATATTTAAAATTTTATTTGTATGGATTGCGTCAATTTTTAGGCAGACATGTAAACTGTTGAGCGCATTATTGGTGATAATCTTGCTGATTGTACCTCGAGCTTCGAAATGCAGTATAATTTCAATTATGAAGATTTCAATCCACAAATATTAGTTACTTACCTCCAATATATAAACAAACTTTCTTTTCAAATATTTGTGGACCGTACAATATAAAATTCAGTACAATAAGTATCTATATATGTCCCATCTCATGTAATACTAATTCATAATGCATTATATAATATTACTATTAATTAAGGCGGCTATATTTACCCTATGTGATTGAATTGCATGCATGAGGGTATTATTTTCACCATCTCGTTATTAATATCGATCTGATCTTGTGTTTTTTGGACAATAGAACTAAGAAGGTTAAAAGATAGAGGGAGTTTCATGTTTGAATAATTTTGTCATTTAGAATTCAAATGTCATCATTAATAGCGGAACAACAAAAGAAAATGAAACAAGTTTTTAAATAAGGCGATGAAGGGAGTAATAGTTAAATTTCACGGTAATAACCAATAAATTACTTGACGAGGTGGCATCGAAATTTATTTTATTACATTCCCATGTTGTAGCTGTAATAAAAAACAGTATTTAGGATCTAGCTCCGTTGCTGTAGCTTTCATGGACAACAAATTACCCACCAACTGGATGGCAGGATTCAAATGTAAAATAAATAATCACAACTTTTTAGCACCCATTATTTGAAATTAATTTATTATGTATATGTGTCAAAATCACAGCCAGCCAAAGGGAGGTGCAAATAATTGCAAAGGTCAGAAAATATTGAGTCATGTTTGGTTATTCTCAATTATTGAGATGACATTTTTTGGGAAAAAGAAATGGAAAGCCCAAATGAAAAGGAAATTGCATACATAAGTGCTTTGTCGTGAGAAAATGATTTTATTACATATAGGGAAATTTGTTACTATAAATAGAGAGTTACTGATTCTTCTTCAATTCAGATTTTTTACTATGAAAAAATATAGAACTACTTCACAGAGAGTTAACTTAATGAAGATATTTGTAGAACTGAATTACTCCGGATATTTGTATTAAAATAGTGAGATATTTTGAAGAGAACATCTTGATCAAACATATATGCTCTCAATTTTGGGTGGTAGCTGTAAATCATTTATTTAAAATCGAACCAAACCCTAAGTTTTCTTCGTTACGTAGCAACCTTTCATTGTCTAATAATAATAATTATTATTATTATTATTATATAATTATAATTATTTTGTATTATAATAGATTAGAACACTAAGAAAAGACCAACCAAGGGTCTTCTCTTTCTCGTTAAAGAATTTATTGGGATACTCTTTTTGTACTTACTTCAATCATATTAAAAGCTTATGTGAATCCAATTATTGTTCCCATTGATTAAAAAAATGCCATTGAGTTATGTCATAAGACTAGTCATTTTCAATTTGATAATAACATGTGTTATCATATTAATAATTTTACAGACTTTGTAAATCAATTTGCTTGTGTTTACACACACACACAAATACCCTGGTAAGGAAACATCTATGTAGTTTACATTTTGAAAATCTTGTCTCTTATCAATTCTCTGAATATTATTTATTTTAATGAGATTTTACTAACAAAGTCATTAAAAACTGGTTTGAGATACTCTCCAATATATATATATATATATATATATATATATATATATATGGAGCCATTCTAGTAAAAGGATCTTTATCCGAAAAACTCGGGTCAAATCATTGACTTTTTTTTTTGTAAATTGTCAGGTCATATGCATCATAACATGTATGTATATGCATCACACTATATAATGAGATGCATCACTAAATGCATTGAGATGCACCAGTTTTTTATTTTCGTTTTTTTTTCAGGTTATTTTTCTAATTTTTTTAACAGTCAGATCATATGCACCACAACATGTATTCATATGCACCATACTGTATAATGAGATGCACCACTAAGTGTTTTGAACCACTAATTGCATTGAGATGAACCAGATTTTAATTTTTATAAAAAAATCGAAAAAAAAAGAAAAAGAAAAAAAAACCGAAAAAAAATAAAATTAAAATTTTTGGTGCATCTTAATGCACTTAGTGTTGCATTTCATTATACAGTATGGTGCATATTATAGGACCACTAAAAAAAAGCTCGGAAAAAAAAAAAAAAAAAAAAAAAAAAAAAAAAAAAAAAAAACCATCAGCAGGTTGACCCGGTTTGACCCAGTCAAATATGACCATCCATTCCTCCTAAATCTATGGTAGAGATTAATACACATTTTTTTGGATAAGATCCATTTTTATTTAATCATCTCATTGGTTCTGATTTTTTTCTTTTTTTTTTACTGAAACCTTCGTCTAATTATATTTTAAACAATTTATACGATGTTCAATCCATGCATGCACGTACAACAATTAATGAAGTTTTTTGGAATGATTAATTATTATATTTAGAAGCAAGTTATATTATCAAATCACAATAATAATAAATAATATTACAAATCAAAACTACATTAATGCCCTCGTTATATAAATCAAATTAGTATATAAAGTAGATAGATTTTCACCACTTTGCATACTTAATAATTGTAGTTAGTGAATATTATTATACGGCTAAAGACGAGAACGAATAGTATAATCAATTCTATTATTAAATTTTGCATCTATATAAATTCTAATCGAGTTCCATAAATTACGCACTTATAAATCTGATTCGTGGTCAACGGTCAGATTTGGACTTGTAACCATGGCGGTTTACAGACCAATTCTCAACCGACTGGAACCTCAACTTGAGAAATTTTTCATTTTCTGCATTTCTTTTCATGTATTTTCTAAAATCTAGAATCGTCATCCATGAATGAATTTTTACGTTATTTGTAGACTTTGGTTTCCAACTTTGCATAATCTATAATTGTAATTAGCAAATATTATTATACGGTTAAGGCCGAGAACGAATAATACAATTATTGTTTTTATTAAATTTTGGGTCTATACACATTTTAAAAGAATTTCACAAATTACGCACTTATAAATCAGAACCGTGGTTAACGGGCCGATTCCGTTCCGACCCGGAAATGTGGCGGTAGACGGCCCATTCTGAACTAACGGGTATTGTTGTACTAATTTTTTTTAGAAAGGAACACAAATGAATAATTTATTAATTGAGTTTGAAATAAGTACGAGTATATAAATTTCAAATAGGTTTGAATAATCCTGAATACAATGTCTCCAATTGTTTAATTAATCGTCTCTGTAAGAAAAAAAAAACGTCAAACGTACAGAAAAATTGGGAGAAAATTATTAACGATTTGTCGACGGGTCAATTCTGACCTAGAATTGTGCCCTTCATTCTTATAGACAATCTTCAAAAAAAAAAATTACACAAGACAATCTATTTGAGAAGTAAATAGTTTTTGTCTCACATAAGTTCTGAGAAGAAATAGGGCATTGAAAATTATCTATATAAATGGTGTGAATTAGATTTGAATTTTTAATGAGTATTACTTAAAAAAATATAAAAAAAAATAACAAACAATACATTTTTTTACACTATCGCATATTAAATTTTATTAATTTTATTAAATAATAAGTTCCCTTCGATTTTCGACGTGCTAAACACTAGTTAGTATATAAAGTAGATACATACCCATATAAAATGATGAGACAACCCTCGTTTTAATATGATCTGAATTATGGACCTCTTGCTCAAGGAGAGTTTCAGTTTGACTTAGGATTGGACTAAGAAAAGGGACAAAAGCCAAATGCTGAGTCTACGGATCAAGTACTAATAGGAAAATTAATATTTATATATAATTTTTTTTAAAATGACTTCTCTCAAATACTTTCGAGGTTTTGCACACCTAAGTTAAGGATTTTCAATTTTAAGACTAACGGTGAAATCCGTTTCTGAAAATAAATTCCAGAAGTCGGTTGAACGACTAATGTATTAGGGTTTTCGCGTCCGATAGAATTTTCGTTCGAAAACTCAGATCGAAAAACCGTCAGACTTTACATTCACTTATTTTGCGATACGAGTAAGTTAGTAAAAATCAGTTTTATTTATTTTTCCGGACGAAATTTGGACTGTGAAGTCCCTAGTTTTTATCGGATTTTGAAAAACGAATTATCCTTTCCGACTAAGTAAAATATTTCGGAACTAATGGTTGTATCCATTTTTTTCAATAATGTGTCCGTCTAGTAAAGTAATTGTTCATTTTAGTTTGCAGTATTAGATCCGGAAAAGAATTAAATTTATAAATAATATCTAGATATTAGTGAATAGTTAAACCTCCTTACTTTTGCTATAAATATCAAGTTGTCATCCATTTTTCTTCTTTCTTTTTCTCCTCAAAACCGCCAATCTCCATATCTCTCTCACCATTGAAGAGTTCTTCAAGTTCTTCAAGCTTTCGAGCTTCGTAACTTGTTCATTTGTCGATCGATTTCAATTCCGATTGCATATTCGTAAAGGTAAGAGCTTTCTCTTTAATTCCAACCGAACAAAATTCATTTCCTTTGATTCTAGTAAATTTCGAAAATTTGGAGATGGAATAGGATGATGATTCTATGTTTAATACATGTTATAGTATGCTTAGGAATGGATTTTATGGATAGAAATTATGAAGAAATCATCCCCCCTTAATTATTGTTATTACCGAAATTTTATAGGAATTAGGGGTTTGATGTTAGTTCGATTTTCTTTGAGGGTTGATTGGTGGATTCATGTTCTATGCATTGATAGATGATCTTATGAATTAATTGGTATTTTTCTAAAAATAAGAACCAAAGTATAAGAGAGAAAGAAGTGATGATTTGATGTAGTATATGATATGATTTGCATAATATGAAGATAGAAATGGTATGTAGTAAGTGTATAGATGATTGTATAATTTATTGGAAATTTTCTAAAAATAAAATAAAAATCGTAAGAGACGAAAAGTCGTCAATAAGTTAAGATTCGATAATAATTGGAGTATGTGGTTTACGTATTAGTAAATCTTGATAGATGATGAACGATATTGGAAAGTTTGAGCAAAATCGGAGAACGTTGAAATTTTGTTAAGAGACGAAGAATCGTCGATAAGTCAAGATTGGATAATGATTTGGGTCTATGATTTGAACATATGTTAATCTTGTTAGTTAATAATCATAATCAGAAAATTTGAACGAATTCTAAAGAAGTTGGAATTTTGATAAGAGACGAAGAAACGAGTCTAAGTGTCGATAGAAAAGTCGAATAAGGAAAACCAATTTGATATTAATGATTGTTGTCGTTTGATAAACGAGTTTGTAGTTGACGTTATTTCCATCCGAGATATGAGATGATATAAGTTATAGTTATGAACTAGAAGTTGATGAATGAAATAGAAATTGAATTGGAAATGGTTTAGTAATTGGTAGTTGAAAGACGAGGAAATATACGTCGAGTTGTTAATCGAGAAATGTGAAGGAGTTTGTCATAAAAGATTGTACATGTTGACTGCCTTAAGATGGAATTTTCGTGAGAATAAAAGTGGTATATCATTAGTCAAACCTAGGAAGTCGTGCGTCGAGTTAACGAACACTAGGGTTCCACGCGGACTGTTTTGCGACCTTTTACGGAAACTATCATAACTCTTAGCTTGCTTAACGAAATCGAGATCCGTAAATTGAAGAGTAAACTAGACATCCATGGCTTTCTTTTGGTATAAAGCACATCCCCTGTTTCGAAATTCTCTGTTCTGTATAAGCTCCAGAACTACTGCCTTGTGCAGGAAATTTCCAAAACTCATTTTCTTAAGTTGAATTCTTTTCAACACAATTCCTTAAGGACTTTTAAGTCGTTATGAGTTATCGACTTCCGTTATTAACCGAACTAAGTGTCGAGTAAGGAACCGAGTTAGTTCTAAACGAGAAGTGTTCAAGTCTCGTTTCTTGTAATCAAAAGAAATTAGTTAAAGTGCAAAGGCCTAAAAGGCATTAACCGATTTTCGATTCCTTGTTCTTTTATCATTACGACCAAGCACTAAAGCTGTTTTATTTGCAATAAAAGGAGGAAGTCGAGTTTAGAAGACAGAAGACGGAAGCTTTAGTTGTTCTGTAAAACGTTTGAGGTGGGCTTTTCTATCAAAATAAAATGAGCGTTGCTCGAAAGTGTTTATTTACTGCTTTAATAAGTGTGTATTAAAGTAACTATCAGTGCATAATGAATTGTTTAATGTGAATTCTCTTGTGCCTCTCTGAGTTAGCCCACAGAGTGCTATCAAGAGTATTAGATTCCGAGTTAGCCCACAGAGTGCTATCCAGAAATTCCAACTAAACGATCAGATTCTGAGATAGCCCACATAGTGCTATCCAGAGGGACAGATTCTGAGTTAGCTCACAGAGTGCTATCCAGACGATCGGATTCTGAGTTAACCTAAAGTGTGTCATCCAGAAGTAAGTGTACAGCAGTATAAGTCTTACGAGTGTTTATGAAAAGATGCCTGATTAATCTTTACTAAGTATGATATGTTTTCGGCAATGTGCCCACTAAGTGCTTTATGTACTTAGCCCTGCATGTTTGTTTTAAAATGTGCAGGTTGAGTGACAAAGGCGGAAGAGGTTGAGTAAAGGTCGTACTTAAGGAAGTAAAGTTTAGTTGAGCCTCGATTTCACATTTGATATGTGATATCATTCTACGTTTTTCCGCTGCAAACTAATACATTTTTTGTTGTGTAACCTATCGGTCTAAGTTTTCATACTTTGAACCAAGCTTACTCTGAAACAAATATGTCGAGTGATCCTTCGAGATTGACTCCCTTTTTATTCAATGAAGTCAAGTTCATAGTAGTTTCTGTTATAAATGTCGTTTATACAGTAATTTTCCCTTTCTTCCTTGCCTCTTTAATACAATCCCTAATCACACCCCGACTTTGCCGTCCCTCGGGATTTGGGACTGTGACACATACAATATATAGTTTATGACCGACAAAATTACACAATATACAGAACATCTAAACTCACAATGAGAAAACATTGTATGTAGCACGTGTGAAATACTGGTAGCTTCTAGACATGTCTAAATTTTAGTTAAATGTTAATTATTGATACTAATCATGATCAGTTCACATACTGTATATTATGCTTTGAGTTTATACGGTATTGCATGTATTAATATACTCATGACGAGATGAAGTCATATATCATATGCATTATAGAGAGAGAGAGAGATGAAATCAGGTATAAATGGGGTTGTATACAAGTCGAGTCGAGCCGAAGATCTGACTCGAGCTCGGCTTGTCAGAAAAATCTAAGGTTCGAGCTCGATTCGAACTTTGTGCAAGCTTGAGCCGGTTCAATGGGCTGCAACTACGTTTGAGCATGGTTCGAACTCGACACGCTAAATCATCGTTTATACCGAGCTTTCGATAAATAAATATCATAATTGAAAATATCAATTTATTAAGTAATCTAATACTTATTTTTATTTGCTATCATTTTATTATGAGCCTTAAAGTAAAAAAAGAAAAATATCATTATTAAAAATTATTAATTTAGTACTAATTTTTATATAAACTAAATTTTTGGCATTCAAAGTATTAATATAAGTGTATATATATGGGTAATGATGTTCGACCACACTGTGGTCGGCCACACAAGCTAAAAATGGTAATATATAGATATTTATGGATGAAAGGGATATATTAAGAAATCACGATTCCACAACATTTGACTTCAAGGACATTGAAAATTCTGACATGTACAAATATATATATATATATATATATATATATATATATATACTAAAAGCATCAAAAAAATTTGTGAACATGGTCGTTAAAAAGATCTGCGAACATGTTTGCGAGCTAGCTCGAACTCGAACGTGTTCGCGAGCCTCTCGAACCGAACATAGGTAAGTTTAAGCTCGGCTCGAAAAAATTGATGTGCTCGGTTTGAGGTTCGAGCTCCGCTTGTTTAGTAAACGGACGGATTTCGAACGAACTTTTTACAAGCTGAGCTCCAAATAGCTCGTGAACAGTTTGACTCGTGTAGAAACTTAAAGCTCATTCATCTTTATATGTACAGTGCATTTTAATAATACTGGATTTTATATACACTAACAATGTAGTTTTATAATACTACGTATATTTTATATACTATTATAATAGGTTATTTAATAATAAGTGTAATTGAATAAATTATTTTATACTGGATTTTGTTTCTTACTCCTCGTGTGTGATTGAATAAATTTTATTCTCCTAAAAATTAGCGTAATTATGAGAAGATTAATGATTGATTGGGAATTATTTATAAGTTTTAGGGATAGCAAAGTTTTTCTTGATTATACTCTCAATATATTGATTAAAAATTGCTGGATATGCACATCATTCGAACATGTGTAAAGTTGTGAATGCTATATGTGGACAATAGATCCTTAAATTAATAAGGGGTTTAGTACGAAAATCGATGAATGATAGTAGGAGTAGTACATTTACAACTCTAGTGCAAGGCAAATTCTTGGAGTAATTTAAACTTTTAATTCCTAAATAGTGGTTTGGTTCAATGCATTCAAATGGATTTGCTGGCAAACAAACACGAGCTAAAATTTTACAGCTAAAAACTTTATAGCTGGCAAGTTTAAAGATAAATTAAATTTCAAACCTAATTTAGCTAAAAATCCATTTTAGTGATTCAGACAGGTCAACAAATTGATATTCAATTTTGTAATGCAATACCTATATATATATACACAGTTTTATTCAAGGGAGTACGATTTGAGCTGTCTTAATATTACCATACAATTTTAAATGAGATGATCATTTTAAATAAAATGCTACTAGCTCCATCAGGATTTTGGAAAATGTTACTCGACCTAACTCAAATCAAATACAACAGCAGTAATTTGTAGTAATATTATTAGTTAATTGATTTATTTGCTTAATTTCATTAATATTTTAAGGGAAGGAAACATTTGCATGACAACTCCAATACTGTGTCAATAAGTACGTTTTATAAATTTTTTTAAAGATATTTTAGATAAATCGGTTGGATTTTTAGATAAATCGGTTGGATATTTAGTACAAACAGTGAAGTTTGTCAAATCATTCATAAAATTTCACCCTTTTGGCTTGAAATTCACAACGAAAATAGTAAAAAAAATCATCAAAAACTAACATGAGTGTACTTCATGTAAACCTTGAACCTGTACCATAATATTCTACAAATTGTACTTGACAACCACAATAATTTGTCTAATTTAACAAAGCAAAAACATGTGATGTCAAAGTATAAATATCATGTGTATCAACAAATTCATTGTTTTGTACCATGATAAATTGATAATGTTTGTTTGAGAATTAGACATTAGGTACATTAGCTTACCAAAATTCTGTTATTTGTCTAGTGGGAAATAAATTGCAAGTTGTTGAATAAATTCAAAACAAGGGAATAAGGAGCATAAATCATGTAGAAGTGTCCAGATAGTAATATAGTATATAGCCCAGACTTCTCATGCAGTAATTAAAATAAGAAAAGTGACGTTTGAACAAAATTTTGTCCCACCAACCCAGAACGTTTTATTTACTATTTAATTACAGCCTGTAAATTACTTAAGTTCATGGAAATTAATTGAAATTTCTATATTGCGATTTGCGACTATATTTCTCTGTCCAATAATCCAACTATATAGTATATCCAATTGCTGTAATTCTTTTTCTATAATTAAGACTGTAAAGTTGAATGATGTTTTGAAAAGATAAAGTTAAATGATTAAAATACCCTTGAATAAATGTTTTCATCGAGCTCAATTAAATATAAATGTAAATAAATATTCACATCTTTATCCAAACTGCTGAGTCAGTCCCAAGAGTGCACGTAATATGTTTATGAAAATTGATGCTTGAATAGTTGAATTTGCGTAATTTATGGATTGGAAATATTCATATTTTATTTTAGCATTTATATTGTTCATACAAAATTCCCTTTCCTTGTTCTCTGGAGTGGTGTAAAAAAGTTATGGACCATATAACAATGCCTTTTTTTTTCTTTACTATTATAATATTATTTTAGCATCTAACCAATGATATAATATGATCCCTACGAGCCATTACTATTTTTAACAAAGTACTTGCGTTTGAAATTATTCAACTACTACTAATAACAAAATAATGTTCACTAACCATTTATAGTTTATTTTGGGGATCCAACAATTATAGTTAGCAGATATATTATTGATAGTTGAATAATAAGTTTTCAATCTCCAAATATAATACTCCATCCGTTTCAAAACAAGTGGCTCATTTATTGTCGTTCCATAACAAAAGACTCGTTTTCAAATAAGTAAAAAGTTATTTCTTCAAAAATTGTGTCATACCACTTTAACCACTTCTTATTCTTCATTTTAATACATGTAGCTAAAAGAAACGAGCCATTTATTCTAGTTTCAAGTATATAAAAAACTTATAAAAAAAAATTATTTGTCTTTCGAAATTTCGTATGAAGTTATCTTCTGAGTATTATGATGTAAATGCAATTTGATTGGTTCAATGCTCAACAAGTGATATCTCAATATTTAACATCTCCCACAATAAATAAATAAAAGCAATTCAAATTATTTGAAATAAATGTATGGAAAGCAAGCTATTCTCTTATGATAATGGATAGGGAATACTTGGAAGAATTGCCTTAACAAATCATCATCTTAAACCTACTGCACGTCTAATTTATCATTAATTATCTAAACCCAATTTTTTAGTTTTTGTTTTATTAAAAAGTACAAAATAATAAAAGGAATACAAAACCCCAATTACGCGAAGCTAATCTCGACCTTACGTTACACCAGTTGCCTTTTTTTCCTTTTCTTTTAACAAACTCTTTTGCAATAATTCTCGAAAAAAAAACAACTCTTTTTGCAAGATATTTAATACTTTATCTTTTATATACTTATATATGCAAAGGGCAGAGATGGAAAATTTTAAAATTTAGGTCTGCAGCATCAAGAAAGTACAACAATCATATATACTTTCTGCTCAAAAAAAAAAAAAAAAAAAAACAATCATATATACTTGAAACTAATAATATTAGGCTAAGTATTAAAATTTAAAAAGGCGTAGATTAGGCTGATTAAGATTTCGAAACCAATAGGATTAAGTCAATTAACGATTCTTTTATTTCATTTCATTTCATTTTTCTTAAGAGAGAGAGAGAGAGAGAGTCCTCCTCTATTTAAGCCAGCGTCTGGCTCCATTTCTTTTCCCCCTCTCCTCTCCTCTCCTCTCCTCTCCTTTCGTTTCAACAATTCCTTTCTAATCTTGCATAAGAGGATTGCTATTTCGAAATTCTGCTCTCTGAAGCCCTTTTAGATTCTGTTTGCAGCTCTGCTTCATCCTTCATTATAATTCTGGTAATTTTCCTTTCTTGGGATCTTGCCATTTTATTATTTTCATGCATACTAAAACACCAACCCGGTTAACATATTGAGAAGTTTTGGCAATTAATGGGTTCAAATTATTATGATCAATATAAAAAATGTCAAGGTTATACATATCAGAGCTAATGTGATACTTCGGATTCGGGTTATAATATACATAAAGGTTCTGCCTTTTGCTTCGGACTTAGTTTTTATCTTGCAATTTCTGTCTCCGGATTTTTTCGGTACTCTTCCATAATATCAATGATGTAAAGTAATTTTTTTTAATAATCTTCTTGGGTTGAATGTGGAATTATTAATAATATTACCATTATTTTTTAATTCCCATACATCTTTTTCGGTGGGGTTTTCCGTTTTTATGCTGTGAAATAATTTAGCTGGTGTTCCTTGTACTTAACTTCCACCTCGATTAATTTTCTGGTTCATATTGTTTCTTGTTAGAGATTCTTTCTTTATTACAACTTGCAAGATTCATGTAAAGCTCTTAAAAAGATTGTTGTAAGACAAAAAAACATCCTATTATTGTTGGGCCACAATCTTGGACTGGCTTAAGAGCAGAGCTTGCAAGTTGACAACATAAAATTTGGACAAAGCATCTCAGGAAAAAGTGGTTTCGTTTCATTCAAATCAAGTGTTGGTTCATGTACTACGTTGTGAGAAGTTTGTTTTTTTCGTAATTTTCTTTTTTCAAGAATTGGTATTCGATTTAACATTGCGAAATTTCCCATAGCCATGAAATCTGTAAATTGAGAATTAAAATAAGGTTTCAAGTCAACTTTGGTGGAGTCACTTTATCCTTGCACGCAATGCTCACGTATTTTGGTTTTCTACTCAAGTTGTTGTAGATTAAGATGGAATACAGTCAAGTTCAAGGCCCAAAATATGATTGCCTTCTATTTGGTAAGTTCCCAAAATATCAAAACGTTTCATTTTTGGAAGTCTTTTTGAGAAAATCTGATCAAACTTCATATATTTATGCAACTTTTTTCAGATCTTGATGATACCCTTTACCCTCTAAGTACTGGTCTTGCTGCATCAGTACTTAAGAACATCCAAGGTAAACTTGTTTCTCGCCCGTTGCATATTGTTTCTTAAGTTTTATTGATTGGTAGCTGATGTCTCTTGAATGTCTAATTTCATTCAGATTATATGGTTGACAAGTTGGGTGTTGAAGAGAACAAAATCCCAGACTTGTGCAATTTACTATACAAAAACTATGGCACCACAATGGCAGGTCTTAGGGTAAAGCCTCCGTTTTTGTTGTGGATTTTGACTTGGACTTGGTTTCATCTGAAAGATTATCTGATCATAAGACTTCCATTTTGCAGGCAATTGGCTATGATTTTGACTACGATGAGTATCATAGGTACGTGCAACATCTTGTTTAAATCATGAAAATATGCTGTGTTTTGTGGTGTAAGTTATTAAAAGTTGGAACTATGCTTGTTGCAGTTTTGTCCATGGTAGATTGCCTTATGAAAATTTGAAACCAGACCCCGTTCTAAAGAGCCTCTTATCGAGCTTGCCCATTCGCAAAGTTGTAAGTGTGTTCGACATTCGTCCTCTAATTTCGACTTCAAACTCAATCACATTGATGGTTCACTAAAAAATTCATCTTTATTCAACAACAGATCTTCACAAATGCTGATAAGGTGCACGCGATCAAAGCTCTGAATCGACTTGGATTGGAAGACTGCTTTGAGGGGATCATCTGTTTTGAGACTCTCAATCCTACTCATAAAAGCACTGCATCTGATGATGAAGACGATGCAGAGTTTCTTGGATCAACACAATCTTCTACAGCTCCTAATGGAGGGAGAAGCTCTGGGATTTTCGACATTATTGAATATTTTGCTCAGCCTGATGCAGAACCATCTGGCCTTCCGAAAACGCCAATTGTCTGCAAACCATCAGAATCTGCCATCGAAAGGGCTCTTAAAATTGCCAACATCGATCCTCATAGAACGGTGAGTCGCCTCTTTCTCACACTCACTCCAAAACAATAGGATGCTCAAAGTGTTCTTTTACTTAGCTCAATAATCTCACCTCATTCTTCATCTTATCCATGCAGTTATTCTTCGAGGACAGTGTCCGAAATATCCAGTCTGGGAAACGCGTAGGACTGGACACTGTACTGGTAATTAATTTTCTTGCAAACACATCTGTAAAAATTTCAAAATCCTAAGATTTACACTCATCACACACATAATCATGAATGCAGGTTGGCAAATCACAGAGAGTGAAAGGAGCAGATTACGCCCTCGAAAGCATTCATAATCTGAGGGAAGCAATACCAGAGCTGTGGGAAGCTGATAAAATTGCTAATGTGAGCTACTCTGGTTCAGGAGTTACAGTAGAAACTTCTGTGACAGCTTAGATAGCAGCAGGAGGGTACTTTTGTCATTTTCATAGCAAGGGAGAAACCATGATGTTTCATGGGATCTTCTTGCATCTGTCACCTGTCTATTTCAATCAACCTTGTAAATGTTTTGCTGCTGTCATCAAGTTAATATAAAGTTTCCATTATTTTGCAATAATTGGCACTGTGAAAGAATCCTTCACGGCATGTCTCCTCGTTCAAGCCCTCGATTTATTATCGTGTTTCAATCTCGTATTATCAGTGATTTACATGCCACATGATTGAAATAGGAAGCTGCATTTATGTGTGTTACGAAATTGAGGTATGATTGGAAATCATTGTTGAGATTTCAATGATTTGATGGTGATTGTGAGAGATGTAATTGACAGCTTGAATAACAAACTAGCTTTGATTGTTTCAAGTCAAAGTAGCGGCCAAGATTAGTGACATAATACTTGATTAATGATGTCTTAGGAGTTAGGACGGTAATTATGTGCATTAGCCTTTCACTTTCACATCCTTGTCAATTTATATTTTTATCTTTTTTAATGTCGTCTTGTTTGCGATAGTCTTTTGAGAAATCATCTATTTAACATTGATCATGTTGCCATGATTACTGAAAATCCTTTTAATCTAGTCTTTTTAATGTGGATGTCAAGATCAAGAAACTGCTCATGGAGAGGGCTCATTTAATTATATTTTTTCCTCTTTTTTTCTTCTCTCTCTAAATGTGAAAGTAAGTTGCTTTACTTCAGACCAGATTCCTTTTTTTCTCCATTAAGAATTACTTAGGGGTGGCTTGGGTGGCTGCACTATACACATTGTAGTGATTAATGACATTTAAAGTATAATATATGATTAAATTTAATTTGTTATAAAGTCACATCAGAAATCATTGCTCTAAGTTGACGGCCTCTTTAGTTTAGGTGATATATATATATATATATATATATATATATATATATATATATATTTTATCAAAACATGTGGTGGCCACGCTTTAATTCGCTAGTATATTTTTTTTATAGCAACATATGTACTGATTGGCAAATCATTTAGTAATGAAATTTAGTATGAAACAAGTGATTGTTTGTATTTAAGACCGTTGCTTTTGCCCTCAAACTAAATTCATATTCCAGAAAACTTTGATCGATTTCGTCTCGTCTCTGTTATATTTCATACTAGTTTATTTGACGAATTTATGGCGTTTATATGTTTTGCGTTCTCTAAATTACGATATCTTATAGAGTAAAAATTGTTACTTACGTTTAGTGAAAGGTGAAATTTGTTATATACACCTACTAAAAAACAAATTAATTATATTCAAGTTTACATATATACCTTTAGAATAATTGGAAGTTGCCAAAAAAACATCACTTCGATTACTTTCTTCAGCGAAAAAATGGGGAAGTGACAGTGCGGCATGGGAAATTGGAAAAACATAGATTCTGTTAACTACTTTATGAATTAATTAGGATAGTTGAGGTAGGTGAGAGAAGAAACCCTAAAATCCGCCCACAGGAAACAAAAACCCTAATATCTCACCCTACATATTGCTGCTAGTTAAATGTAATTTTTATTATTAATGTAATTTGGTCATTAGAAACAAATACATTTTCCAACTTCAAAAGATTTGATTAAATTTTAATATATTAGTAGTAAATAATACATTTTCCAACTCCCAAAAATTATATAAATTGAATAATTAAAGATCCCGCTCGAGCAATATAGATCTCACTCGAGCGGGATCTCAAAATAATTCGACAAAGTGCGAGCGGGATCTTTGATTATACGAGTGGGATTTCAAAGTTGCAAACCAAAATATATTTTTTTGTGAAATTAATTTATATATATTAAGTTACGATTTTTTTTTAATCATATAAGCCATTCATTTTTTAAATTTGATTAAATTTAGGGTGATGCTATTCGGACATAGTATGTCCGGACATAACATGTTCGACTAAGAAAAAAATCGGCAGTATTCCCCCACATTCACTCCCCCTCAAAATTTTCCCTCCCATCCTCCAAAGAAATCTCTTCCTAATTAAACTGTATTAATTAAGACCATATTTCATTGACATAAACATCTTCTCTTCTCTTCTAATTAAAATTTGAAAAGGGTATTATTGTACATTCATAAATGGCCGAAATTAATGAAAAAAATATTAATTAAAAAATTTTGTAAAATTAATTTTTTACTTGATCGTAACCGATTATGTCCGGATATAATATGTCCGGATAGCTTTATTGTTAAATTTAATATATTAGCAGTAAATAATACATTTTCCAACTCCCAAAAATTATATAAATTGAATAACTAAAGATCCCGCTCGAGTTATATAGATCTCACTCGAGCGGGATCTCAAAAAAATTCGACAAAGTGCGAGCGGTCTTTGATTACACGAGTGGGATTTCAAAGTTGCAAACCAAAATATATTTTTTTGTGAAATTAATCTTATATATATTAAGTTACGATTTTTTTATTCATATAGGCCATTCATTTTTTAAATTTGATTAAATTTAATATATTAGTAGTAAATAATAGTACATTTTCTAACTCCCAAAAATTATATAAATTGAATAACTAAAGATCCCGCTCGAGTTATATAGATCCCACTCGAGCGGGATCTCAAAATAATTCGACTATGTGCGAGCGGGATCTTTGATTACACGAGTGGGATTTGAAAGTTGCAAACCAAAATATATTTTTTTGTGAAATTAATCTTATATATATTAAGTTACGATTTTTTTTAATCATATAAGCCATTCATTTTTAAAAAATTTATGATTTCAGCGTGTTGGAGGATTAGACATGACATGCACTGGTTGATATATATTGTTTGACTCAATTTTTGTCCTTTTGTTCTTGACTCAATATTATTGTGGAATAAAAACATAAAGTACTCTCACTCATAATACCCATCGGTGAGGTGAGAGGGAAAAAAAATCCAATGCAAAAAAAACCCTAGATCTCGCCCCTTATTTATAATCCCACTCGATACCCTATCATCCCCATCATCCCACTCCACACCATAAGTTCATCCCGCCGGCAGCCACTTTAACCAAAAAAAAAAATAATCACCACATTCTACTCGAGTGTATTGTTGGAGCGGGATTTCATTCCTTCGATTGTACAACATGTCCGGAGAGGTTAGTAATTTAATTTATATTGATTAGATTTGTTGAATTCCTTGTAAAAATTTTATTATATGTTGAACTTTATTTAAAAAATATGTTGCTTTTTAATTTCAATTATTTGTTTAGAAAAAAAATTAACCGATTTTAAGTATATAAATTATCTCATATTAACAAAAAAAGATATCCCACTCGTGACTCTGAAGATCCGGCTCGACATCTATGAAGATCTCGTTCGGACGGGATTTTTTGATTTCCCTCAATGTTCGAGCGGGATCTTGTAATTCTAGGTTTAAATTTCATAACAAAATTAAATATGTACCGTGTTTGAATTTTAGTCGAAGAATCGGTATTAATTTCGAATTTGTGTGAGTAGAAAAATTAAGGGAAGGTTTTATGGTATATAAGTTGCTTTTTAGTCGAAAAAGGGAAAATTAAGGGAAGATTTCGAATTCCGAATTTGTTTGTGTGCTTATTAATTTCGAATTTAGGTATATAAACTATGTTGCTTGTTAGTAAAATATTAGTTTCGATTTTGTGCTTAGAAAATTAATAATTTATGTTTTAGGTTTTTAGTATAGCTTATCCCACATTAATATTATATGAAATCTCACTCGTAATTTACAACTTTTGTTGGTTATATATTTGTTTCGATTTTTGTGTTCTACGTACTTAAGGGAAAATTAAGGGAAGATTTCGAATTCCGAATTTGTTTGTGTGCTTATTAATTTCGAATTTAGGTATATAAACTATGTTGCTTGTTAGTAAAATATTAGTTTCGATTTTGTGCTTAGAAAATTAATAATTTATGTTTTAGGTTTTTAGTATAGCTTATCCCACATTAATATTATATGAAATCTCACTCGTAATTTACAACTTTTGTTGGTTATATATTTGTTTCGATTTTTGTGTTCTACGTACTTAAATTATGCGTATTTAAATTCGCGTTCTACGTATGAAAATATTATGTGGTTTTTTTACGTAATTGGCACGTACATTTTTATTGTTGTAAGTTAATTTGTGGGATTAGTATGTTATATAAAAAAATGCGTACGTATAGTGAAAGCCCTTTTTCGAAAATATCGAACTATTTTGTCATTTTGTTTTGTTGATTTTTTTATTTTTTAGATGTGTGATTGGTTGTGAATTTCATTAAATTAGAATTTTGGTTATATTATATTTATTAGATTTATTTTGTCTACACTACTGGACTACTACAATCTTTTGAAGTATTTAGATTTATTTATAATGAATTGTTATTTTGATTTTGTGCACAGATTACATACAAGAGGCCGACTCTATTAACCGTGGTTCGACCATTAGCACGTATTACAAGATTGGCGTTTTAGGATGATGTTAGAAGGATTTTGTATGAGGTCGGTGGTCAAGAATTGGTCGATAGATTTGTAAATGGGTGTTTTGGGTATTTTGTCAATTGGGACCCGGGACAGAAATGCGCGATGGTTGTGCATCACGTGCTGTCATGTGAGATCAACTATCCAGATTTTCAGCCTCACGAGATGTGGCTTCATATCAACGGCGTAAACCTCCGAGAAGAATATGCCTTGGTGACTGGTCTGAACTTTGACGAGTCCAGCTTTAATCCGGCGGATGACCACGATTTACGGAATGTGGAGGTTTATCGACGGTTTTGTAACGGTATGCCTATCATTGGGAATGACTTACTGGATCGATTTAAGAAAATGCGGGCGCCCATCACCGATCGAAATGGCGATCCAAGTGTTGATTTATACCTCCGCGCGGCTCACGTTTTAGTGGCGTACATGGTAATACTTGGTAGAGACGTGAAGAAAATAGTTCCGCAATGAATTCGGAAATTGGTTGATGATTTGAATTTGTTGACTAGTTTTCTATGGGGAGCATATTCATACTTGAATTTGAAGCACTACATCACCAATGTGCAGAATAGAAAGAAATATCACTTCTATGGTGCAGTGTGGGTTTTTCATGTGTGGTCTCTAGGAGTCATGCCAGATTTAGCGGAAGCAATTGGGAGACTTGATGACCCGACCAGGACTCCTAGATGCATTAAATGGAGGTTTAGAAGCAGACCTACAACGGATTTTGAACCACTTTTTTCTTTACTGGTAAAAAATTACTTTTTAGATCTCTTAATCTTTGTTCTTATATAATACTCCATATTTACTTTTTTTTTGTACAAGAGCCCAATTTGACACCATTTACTGTTTCTGACGACGAGGAGATGACTTTTTACTGGCAGTCGACTCAATATCCAAGTGCTCTCAATGTTGAATTTGTGCCGCCCAAAAATGCACTAAGGGAGGGTGAGCAGTTTTCTCCTCATCCGCGTACGGAAGCAATTTTTGATGAAGAGGCCAACCCGATACATGAAGCTTCAAGGTCTAGACGATCACATGGAGCGGGTGCTAGCTATGTCGAGGCAGACATTTCAGACGAGGACCCTCAAGAACAGCCCCAAGATAAGGGGAAACGTACTCGAAAAGCTGCAAAAGCTGCATCCCGACAAGCTGTATCATCATCTTCCAGCAGTGGGGGAGAGCACCACCGCCGATACAATGATCGTCGTTGGTTGAGAGAGGAATTGGAAAGATCTGAGGATCGACTCCTGGACAAATGGATAAGAGATTGTTACCTTGGTTTAAAAAGTGGTTTGGGGACTTGTTTGAACAAATGCGATGTGGAACATCCCGACATTCACCTGCATATCAATCCACAACTCTGCCTCGGCAGGATCCCGTTTTTGAAACACCACCACAACAGCCCACCACTGTGCCTCTATTACCGCGCCCAGTTCCATCCCTGCAACTACTGAACCATTCACTCCGGCCCGATTTTCTATGCCAAAATTTGGTATGGCATATCGGCCGCAAGGGCAGTTTGGTAGTACGCATCATGATCCATCTCGCCATTCCATGTTTGGTAGTGGTTATCAGACAGATATGTGAAGCCACTTGGGAGAGGTAATTTAGAGTTTTAATTATGAAATTTCTTTTTTTTATTCATGTTTGAATTATTTTACTACTTTGCTGTTTAGATGATTGGAAGATCGTATCAACAATTACTCGTTGAAGATCGTTCCTAAATGCAACGATCTCAAGAACTGCAGACTAGTGCTATCCCTACTATCCCACTTGATCGGCATCATCCTGAAGAGCCGCCCCCAGTACAGCCTAAACGGAGAGGTCTTAGAAAGAAAAAACTTGCACCCTCAATTTCTACGCCATTTCAAGCTGAAGTTGCACCACACCCACTGGCAACCGAACTGGTTGAGGAATATGAAAAATTTGCTCGCGATCCCGGTGGTGCAACGATGGTTCTGGCAGATAGTAGTATACCACTTGACCAGGCATATTTTTGAAAATTATGGATCCGAAAATGGATGTCGTTGTAGGGGTACGTTGATTTTTACTCTTTTTACTATTTTACTCTGTTAGATGACTGTATTAAACTTTGTTAATAATTTAATTTAATAGTACACGATTTTTTGTAGGCCGTTGATTTGTACTTAATGAATCTGCGATTCCGATTGAAAGCAGATGATGGGATGAAGCCTGGTCTGACATTTAAGAACACCGTCATATTAGACACGGATGTCTTTGTAAGTAGTTAAATATATTAATTTCAAGAAAACTGTCTTGTTGGCTATTGATATTTGTATTATTGATAAAACAAAGTTCACTCGAAAATGATTGACTCGCTGGAAAAACATTGAATGCCGATTGACAGCCTCCCCCGCACATACTATTTAACATCCATAGAAAAATTTAAATTTAACCGAGCGGGATCATGGAATATGCGAGTGGGATCTTGAATTTATAAATGATAGTATATTTTTTTATTAAATTAATCACACATATAATAATTTTAGATTTTTTTCATCGTATAAGCCATGCATTTTCTTGTTTTGATTAAAATTAATATTTAGCAAGTAAAAAAATACACAAATCAACGCAAAAAAATTAATAACTTGCAAAAATTTAAGATCCCGCTCGCCTAGTGTAGATCCCACTCGAGCGGGATCTAAGAAATATAAAAAATAACCGAACGGGATCTTGGAATTTGCGAGTGGGATCTTGAATTTGTAAATGATAGTATATTTTTTTATTAAATTTCACACATATAATAATTTTGGATTTTTTTAAACGTATAAGCCATGCATTTCTTATTTTGATTAAAATTAATATTTAGCAAATAAAAAAATACACAAATCAACGCAAAAAAATTAATAATTTGTAAAAATTCAAGATACCGCTCGCCTAGTGTAGATCCCACTCGAGTGGAATCTCAAAAAAAATTATGAATATGCGAGCGAGATTTAATTTGTAGCGAGTGGGATATCAAAAAAGTAAATAATATTAATAGTAGATTGTTAATGCCGATTACAATGTCTACTCGTATGACCTTCTTCTCGACAAATACCACATCTCCTCGAACGTTGACTACTCGATGGTTCTGCTTCTTCCCTTGTGGTTTGACTCCGGCTAGTTCTCTCCAATGCAGATCTTCGTCGATTAGTTCTCGGTCGTCCCGCCTGTGAAGTGATTACGGGAGGCAAGACCAAGATATTGGCCACTTCAGCCGGAATATCCCAATCCTCTACATGTGGAACACGATGTATAGAATATTGATAAGCTTCATCCCAAGCTTCTCGTTTGTAGTACCATTGCACATACTGGTATACATCATCAACATTTTTTCTGCAATTTTTCACAATAATTTTAATTATAATTTTATATGATTATGCAAATTGAAGTAATAAAACATATCGGATAGCAGCAAAAGCATGCGAACAAGGCATTCCATCATCTTGAAATTCACAACATGAGCATGTGTGGAAATTGAGATCAACTTTCCAATTTCTTCTACCATCACCCACATTGAACACCAAGCCGATTCCACCACTCGTATCGTACCTAAATGACTTATTCATTGATTCTGTCATCTTCTTAGCTGCTTCTTGAGTGACAACTTCATCATCCCCTTTGGGCAAATTACATCTCTCATCAAACCATTGCTCGATGATATACCTTATAGCGTCAAGCATTGAGCATATAGGAAGACCATGAGCCTATTTTACTCTATGATTCCACAATTCTGCTGCATTTGAAGTGAGATGGCTCTAACGCGGCAATGGACACTTGCATCGAGCCCACTTCTCTAGTCCAACTCTCATTAATTTGTCGTATGCGCTTTGGCTCTCTTGTTGCATAGACGCCATTGCCTTATCATAAATTGAACTGCAATATGCAAAAGCAGCTCGTTCGTACAATCTCACAACAACTTTCCCATAGCACGTCAACTTATTCAGCAAGTGATAGTAGCAAAGACCGTGAATTGCATTTAGAAACACCTCATTGACAGCGTTCGCTATAGAGACATGTGCGTCAGAGACAATCAATGTATCTCTAAACTCGCCATATGCCATTTTCAAACGGGTTAGAAACCATCTCCAAGATATATCATTCTCGATTGGACCAACACCTATCGCCAGTGGAAAAATATGCTCGTTGGCATCGTTCGTCATAGCGACAAATAAAATGCATCTATTCTTGCACTTGAGATGAGTGCCATCTAAAACGATCACAGGTCTCATATTGAATGGATACGCGAGTCTGCAGGCGCCGAGAGCCATGAACAAATTCTCAAATCTCCCATCATTTCCAACCTCAAGATCAGTAATCGTGTCGGGATTTGATTCTTTCAGCATGTGAAGATAGCCAGGCAACAACTGGAAGGATTCAACATACCCTCCGTATATACTTTGTATTGTGTAATGCCGTGCTCGCAACGCCAAATCATAACGGATGGTGAATCCGAACTCACGTAACATCTCCTCCATAATGGTCTTTGGCTCCATGATTTTACAGTTGGTTCTGATTTTTCGCTCCACATAAGCTGCAACAACATTCATCTTGATTTTTCTCGGAGCGGCACGTCGTAGCTGACGGATGCATGAATGCTCAGGAATGAACTTGTGTATTATCCAAGTATTCGTTCCACGTGAGGCTACACGCAACTCAAATGGGCAATCCGGATGCTTGCACAAGAACTTCATTCGAATATAATCCGATTTCGGAGTTTTGAATTCAACTCCTCTCTCCATGTGCCACGTTCCGACTGCAATATTTTACTCTTTTTTGCTGTTGAAAATAGCACCAACACGCAACTCATTATCATCTGTTGGGTCAGGATTACGTGCTACGAGAGAAATCGTAGCATCAGGCGGAATCACCGGAACTAACCAGTTAGTTAGATCGCACGCGTCCGTCGTTGCACTAGGATGAATCCATGCACTGTGCTCCACCATAGTAAAATCGCATAAATCCTCCTCAGTCCAGTCTTCATATGCTTCACTATTAGTTTCAAGATCAGCACTGTCAACATCTTCATCGTAATCTTCATCGTCTGAATCCAACTCGACAGTGCATTGTGGTTCATCATCTTCGTTGTCTGGAACATGACAATCTGGAACAACAGGTACATGATATGTGGACGTCGCTTCGTAATTATACCCACTAGGATATAAGTTGGAAAAGAAATCCTGAGAATTTATTTATTGTTGGATACGTTTCATTTCATCAGAATACGTGTGCTCTTGGTCGTATTGAAATGATGATGCTTGCCTTTGGTTGTATTGAAATGATGACGCCTGCCCTTGATCGTATTGAAAGGATGACGACTGCCCTTGGTCGTATTGAAAGGATGACGCCCCAGGTTCGTCGAAATATGGAACATACACATCTATGTGGTTGTAGATGAGATACACGGTTGGAAGGGACTTCATGCACAATTGAGCAAATTCTTAATCTGTGCTCAAGAGAATTTTCATAGTGCGTTCACTTCGAGCACGCGATAAATAATACATTTCGTACCGAATGCTCAGCGGATTTCGACGCATCAACACATTGATGTTGTATTTCAAATTGATAAGAGCTGGAGTGGCAACAAGAACTTGAGTGATCGATTCTGAACCACCCACATACTCACAATCGTGTCATTCTCCACCATATTTGATGTTGAAAGCTTTCCATTCTTCCATATTTTGAAATATAAACACTATAAGTATGAAAAACAAGACAATTAAAAATGTAATATCAAAGATCCCGCTCGCATAATTTGTAGATCCCGCCTCGAGTGGGATCTTCCTTTACGAGCGGGATCTTACTATTCACGAGTGGGATCTACTAAGGACGCAATCCTAAATACAATTGAAACTCACCTTTTTGGATTTGTTGATCAAATCTAAAAAATTCTTCGACTAATGACGAAATTCTCTTTTTAACTGATATTTTTTATGAGATTCTAATATTTTACAAAATATTTTGATGGTTGTGGTGTTTGCTCATTCATCTCTACTACCACTTATATAGAATTCATACATTCAATCAATTGGGTGAGTGAAATTGTACAAATTCACGTGAAAGTAAAATTGTTACATCAAAGGTGAAATTTCAACCATTCACGTGAACATTTACAGATGAATTTTCACATCCATCACTGTCGAGTACTATCACATTCAATTATATAGTACAATTATTATCACATACTATATAAAAATTAAGAAAATCTACAAATTAAAAAAAATGAAAACCAAAAAATATGTAAACTACATAAACAAATAAATAATGTTATTAATTGCAAAAAAATAAAATACCCCGCTCGTACAAACTTAACAAAAATGAAAATTCCACTCGAGTGGGATCTTCAAAAATTTCGAGTGGAATCTTCATTTTTGTTATATTTGTCGAGCGGGATTAGTATTTAATATAAAATTCATAAATATGTTGTTATTTTGATATAGTTTACATATTTTTTAATTTTAATTTTAATCACTTAATAGTTATTCAATATTATTATATAATTATTTGAAATAAATTTTAGGAAATAATTGATTTTCATGCATAATAATTTTCAGGCATATTTAATAAAGATCCCGCTCGGAAATTGGAAGATCCCGCTCGAGTGGGATCTTCAAATATCTCGAGTGAGATCTTCCAATATATGCAATTTAACTGAGCGTGATTTCTTTTTATTTGTCAATTGATATAATTATTGTTAATGTTATGTAGTTTACATATTTTTGGATTTTCATTTTAATTATTTAATTAGTTAATATGTATTTAATATTATTATATAAGTAATTTAATTAAAAATTGAGTAAGTAATTAACTATTTATTCATAATAATCTTTTAACTTACAAAAATACAAAATACCGCTTGCAAATTGGAAGATCCCGTTCGAGTGGGATCTTCAAAACTTTCGAGTGGGATCTTCCAATATTTGTAATTTATTCGAGCGGGATTCTATGTATTTGACAAATCAATTAAATATGGTTATTTTTGTATAGTTTACATAATTTTGGTTTTTATATTAATTAGTTAATTAGTTAATATGTATTCAATATTATTATATAATTAATTTAATTCAAATAATAGTAATTGATAACCATTTAATCATAATAATCTCAAATCTTTAAAAAAGAAATATCCCGCTCGAGATATTTGAAGATCTCACTCGAGTGGGATCTCAAAAATATCGAGTGGGATCTTAAGTTTTTGCTAATGTCACCGAGTGAGATCTTTGTTTATTTTATATATCATGAATTTTTAATTATTTTAGTACAAATTATATATTTTTCCTCCTTTATTTCATATAGTATCGAAAATATTCAGTTTACAAAATTATATATGAGTAATTTATTAATTGGATATGCCCTAGACAAACTAATCATTGCAACAATAATTATCTAATTATTGACTACTTTTGCTAACTTCCATACCCTAACATCACAATCATTTTCGGTTAATGACAGTCAAAGTGAGAAACAGCCAATCGCATACAATGTGTAAGAGATATAATATAAAAAAATACAACATCAAGGGTAAATTGGTCTCTTCATACCAAACATGGACATAACTAATTTATTTTCTCACAGGCATACATAACTAATTTTGAAAAACTGAAAATGGATATATTTCACAATTGAGACTATCTTATACTCCCTCCGTCCCGTTTAATAAGTCCCATTTGAAATGGGCACTGAGATTAAGAAAAAGAGACTTAGATGATAAAGAATGTGATTAAGGTAGTATTTTATTGTTGATGTTAATAAAGTGGGTTGATGATAAACACTCATTTTATTAGCAACTAAGCTTGCTTTTCTTCACTTTTTGCTAAGTTTTAGCCTTTAATTGTGACGTGTGTTGCATGGATTTCGTTATTTTGGATTTGTATCACGTTTGGTGGAGTTTGTGCATTTGTGTAGGTATTTCGAGGTTCTTTAAGCTGGAATAAAAGGTTCAAAGAAGAGCGGAATCGAAGAATCGGGACGAAGAAGTGAAGAATCGGACGAAAAGGAGTAAAAATCCAAACCGGCGCCCAAGGAGGAAGAACTGGCGGTCTGACCTGATAAATCGGCGGTTCATGCTTTAATCCAAATCGGCGGTCTACCGGGCGCCCTAGGCCCAGACCACTGATTTAGCGGTTGGACTGCCGATTTGGGATGCCTGGACCGCCGGTTTGGCAGTTTTGCGCCAGAATTTACGATTTTGTCCTTTTTACGTTTTTAATACCCTTTAGCAATCTTGTACCCTGTTTAAAGGGGAAACCAGCCCCAAAACGTGTTAACTCACTCCATAGCTTAGAACTCTCTTCCCAAAGTTTCATTTTAGGGTTTAAATTATCTTTTAATTATTGTAATCACATTAGAAGGTTGGATTTGAAGATTTATTTGAAGATTTCTCCATTTAGGTTCTTAGTATCTCTAATTATGCATTCAATTATCGTTTCATGTGCTATTTTCCTTCTTATGTCTAGCTAGTTTTCTTTTGTTGGTTGTGGGAATTTGAGATGATTCAATGGTAGTTTTGATCTTAGCTTTCTAATTGTAGTTGCCTTCATCTATTTGATTGTGGATTTGGGTCTTGATTTCATGTGGGAATTATTGATCATCTTTCTTGCATGCCAAGTGTTTGTAGAATTTCTTAATAGAATTTTGCATTCATGGAAATCAAATTGTCATAACATGCATGGTTTTGAGACTTAGTAAATGAGGAATGCATGCATGGGAGCTTCAATTCGTTGAGCCGTTTGGAGTTGGATTGTTGTCTTGAGTCTTAGTCGAGAGAGTCGATGATTTGATCCACTTTTGCTATCTTTCGAGAGAGGGTAGTGATTAGTTTTGTGAATGCTTCTCATCTAAACGATTAAACTTGGTTATGTGAATTAGAAAGTCAATGTCATGCCATTTAGAATCAAATCAAGTCCCTAAAACCAACATTTATCTCATTTTGTAACTTTGATCATTTCTTACTTGTTTACTTGCTTTTGATAGCCTTAATTGCCTTGATTTTCTATTTGAGTGTTTAAATTAATCAAAAATCATGATGAATCTAGAGTTTAAATAGTAGGAAAGTACATAAATTTCATTTCTCACATAAGTTCGGTCAAATAGTCCTTGAGGATACGATATCCGATTGCTAATGCTATAATAGCCCGTTAAAGTTCCGGATATAGTGCTAAGTGAATTTAGTGATCAGTTGAGTGGAAAAACACAGTACAATAAAGTAAACAATACTATTCACCTAGGTTAGTGTATTAATCTTTGCAAAAAAGGAAATGAGACTTATTGAGTGGGACACCCGACATGACAAAATGGGACTTATTGAACGGAGAGAGAGTAAGTCTTAGGGTGCGTTTACTTTGATGGAAATAGTTTCATTGGAAAATGATAGACAAGAAAAGATGAGAAATATTAACATTCCCATCATTTTTTATCACATGTTTACTAGGATGGAAAAGAATTATCACATGGTCCCTGCACCCCTTTCCCCATTTTCATGTCTTTTATCTATTGAAAAATATTATCACACCCCTCCTCGATGTTAATATTTTTTACAATTTGAGAGAAAATAATGAAAAAGAACTGTCCGAAAAAATTATCCATCCTGACCTTAGAAAATTAGCGAATATAATAACATGTAAAAAAAATAGAAAAAAGATGAAAATATTCCTTTTCCACCATTTTTTATCAAACTAAAAACATTCTTAGTATAAAACTACGTATATGGGAACTTTCCACATAAACCTTTTTCAAAGTAACGGTTTTGCATTTAATCTTGTATTTTTTTTTTTCAAATTCGTGGAAACTCGCAGCCATTATTCTTGATGCGCACTAGATAAACCCCATCCTTGTGCAACAGTTAATCTTGTCTTTCTCAAAGGACGACCTAAGGAGATAGAAGGAAAATTGGTACTTCGGAACGTCACGATTGTTTTGGGGTTTGATACTTTGATTATGATAACATTGTTTCAAAATTTCGATTTTATTCTGTTCAAATTTCTTTTTTTTGGGGGGGGGGGGGGGGGTTGGTTTGGAGGTTATGTTTATACAATTTATAAATTTCGCACGTTTTGTTGGGTCCATGCAATCAATTCAATTTTCTTTATTCATTATTATTTTTAGTTATTAATCAATTATGATTATGGGAGGCTAGAGGATAAAATTGCACATTTACTTTAATTTTAATTCTTTTTTTCATTAAGGGGGCTATGAAGAATAATATTTGACCTATATTTAGAATTACCCGTGAATCAAATACCGACAGAATAAATATATAAGTTTTTTAGGGACGTCCTTACAGTGTAACTTCAGTTTATATGCGGTTTCAATCTATAAGCATTGAGGTTTGGAATTTAAACCACACCACTCTTCTTACCCCATATCAAAAAATAAAAATAAAAAATTGTTATTATCTAGACCAGAAGAGAGAGAGAGAGAGAGTCATAAGTCTATTATAGCTCAAGTACAAAATCTTCCTAAATTTTGAATATTTACTCGATAGATTATAAATGTACTTTGTGTACAATTTTTCTATTTTTTTATGGATGTGTACAATTTTTTTGACATGAAAGAATCCTCATGCTATCTGACAAATTTGAATGGCCCAAACTAAATTAGGTGAAATAATTGAAAGCGAATTTGGCCCAAAACGCAGAGCCCAAATCTTATCGAACGTCGGCATCTGCAATATCGTAACTGCCAACATCACATATCTATCTATCTATCTATCTATATATTATTAAAACGAAAATGACTCTATCTTGTATGACACATCTCAAATTCTTCTATTCTCATTTATTTAATTTTCAAATTTTTAAATTAAAAATTATTAATCTAATAATAATCATCGTCAATTAAGACGACCATATATATTTTTAATTTTTTTAGATTTTTATTCCTTTTTTCACAATATTGCGTTTTTAATAAGGCTTTGGTCAAATAAAAAAAATATTTACAAAATTAAATTATAAATTGACCAACTAATAACTTGAAATTGGTATCATCATCATCTTCATATTATTATTATCTATATATTATTAAAACGAAAACGACTCTATCTTGTATGACACATCCAAATTCTTCTATTCTCATTTATTTAATTTTTCAAATTTTTAAATTAAAAATTATTAATCTAATAATAATCATCGCCAATTAAGACGACCATATATACTTTTAATTTTTCAGATTTTTATTCCTTTTTTCACAATATTGCGTTTTTAATAAGGCTTTGGTCAAATAAAAAAAATATTTACAAAATTAAATTATAAAAATTGACCAACTAATAATAATAATAATAATTATTATTATTATTATTATTATTATTATTATATAAAAATATATATAATATTCTCATATAATAACATTAATACACATCCACTGCTATCTATGTTAATTCTCACTTTATATCTATCTATCTATCTATCTTATTAATAATAGGAAAATAAGTGGTGCCCCCTCCACGGTGCTCCGTTCCAATTTTCCTTGATTCTAGTAATTTTGGCATTATTAATTCATAATACACATATATTACTTATTATATTTATATAATAATTTCTCAAGTCTTACATGTATATCTATTATTACTATCTTTAATATACTAAATATAAAATATAAAAATATACTTATAATCTCCTACATAAAACTAAACGCCATCTATATCGATCATATATACCCTCTCAATTATTTATGCAAATTAATATATAATCTATTCTAATTATAATATAATCACATGCATATTTATTTATCATGCAACATCAATTCTCTTGCATATATATTATATTGTATCTTCTACTAACATACTTAACCTTATATAGAGGTTTAGTATACTAATTTTAGATAGTATATTTTTTTATAGTAATTTCTAAGTGTTATATTAATTTCACACATGAAAAATTATACATTAGAATATTATTAATCTTGTATATATACCATATCAGTTTCTATATATTGGTTTCTATTATTCCTAAAAAAAATTTATAATTAAATGAAATTTTCTAAAGGGTGAGGAGAATTATTTAATGTTCTCAAAATTTCCTATAAAAATTTGGCTATCTTTTTATTAATAATAGGAAAATAAATGTTTCTCCTTCCACAGTGCTCCATTCCAATTTTCTTTTATTCTCGTATATTCTCCATTATTAATTCATAATACACATATATTACTTATTATATTCATATATTAATTTCTCATACCTCACATGTATATCTATTATTCTTCACACTTCTTAAAATTATTGTGTATTATTAATTCATAATAGTAATATTATATACTATATCTCAATTCTTAATATGCATATATTCTCAAAATCTTAATATGAATTATATAACAATTTTCATCCTTAGTTATATGTTTAATAGTTATGAAAAATAAATTATTCTTTAAGTTAGTCTATAAGTAGTGTCAATAATTAAATTTAAAGCAACAAAAAGAAAAAAAAAAAAAAACAAATTAGCATTTAAGAGGCCGATAGAAAATTTGTAATAAAAAAATCCTTATAAAAACAAAATAAATATCTTATATCACACTGGATTTAATGTATGAATAAATAGCTAAAATGAGTAAGAAAGAAAAAATCTTGAAAGTATAAATACATCTTTCTCAGTCTTTTGGCTAAAATTAGAGATATCAATTTAGCATAAACCAACGAGACGATTCAAAAACTAACGAGACAATTCAAAACCAACGAGACGATCCAAATAGACATAAAAATAATAATTAAACCAACGAGACGATTCAAAACCCAACGAGATGATTCAAATAGACATGAAAATAAGATTTTTTTTTTTTACCTATTTTAGCTAATATTCACTTTGTAATGTTCATATTTTCATCGAGTATTATCCAACAGATTTATGACGGGTATATACAATAAAGTCATTGTTTTGATCGAGATTAGGAGGAGAACATGTAGAAAAATTCTAAATAAATTTAAATTTAAAAAATACCTAATAAATGAGTATGTGATTTATTGTCATTTATAATTATAAGTTTAGATACATGAAATAAAATTAATTTCCTAATTTTGATTTACAATTAACCCAAACAATATAATAACTTCTAAATAAGATATACTCCCTCCGTCCCACTAAAGATGTCCTACTTTCTACTTCGGGCGTCCTGTTACAGTTGTTGTATTTCCTTTTATAGAAATAATTAGTAATCTAATAATAATCATCCTCAATTAAGATGATCATAATATATATATATATATATATATATATATATATATATATATATATATAAGGCAAATTTAAAACTAGTCATTCTTAACTTGTTTTTTTTAATTTTAGCCCTTCCCAATTTTTTTTTTAAATTCTAGCCATTCTGGACTTTTATACTCTTCTTTAAGATTGAAAATTACATGTTTAGTCCATTCACAAAATTTATTTTTGTTACCATGCCTTTTTATTTTTATTTTTTTCACCCTTTCATTTCTTCATCTCTCACCTTCTACTCTTCATCTCTTAGTCGCTGCCACTGCCACCGCCGCCGCCGTCAACGGTGGTAACAATTTTTTTTTTTTCGTGACTCAACCAAAAAAAAAACATCTCACTCAACAAATATAAATTCGGTCACAATTTTTTTTTGTGACTGAACAAAAAAACAAAAAAATAATCTTCTCAGTTGCAGCCATCGCCGCTGCCGGTAGTAACAAATTTTTTTTTGTGACTCATAAAAAAAAAATCGTCTCAGTCGCAGCCACCGCCATCGTCGCCGGAGGTCACAAATTTTTTTGTGACTGGACAAAAAAAACAGCTCCTATTGTGACTGAACAAAAAAAATTGTGACTGAACAAAAGAAACACGCAAGATTTTTTTTTTGTAACTGAACAAAAAAAACACACATAATTCCGTCGTCACAAATTTTTTTGTGACTGAACAAAAAAACAACTCCTATTGTGACTGAACAAAAATAAAAATTATGACTGAACAAAAGAAACACATAAAATATATTTTTTTTGTGAGTGAACAAAAAACAAACACATAATATTTTGTGACTGAACAAAAAAAACAAACAACGTTTTGTTCACTAACAAAAACTTAATTGTGAAGTAACAAAAAAATTTGTGACTGTTGACGAAAGCTGCAACCATGGCGCAGATCGATCCCACCACCACCACCACCCATCGCCCCCTGAAAATCATAGCCGGAGCCGACGACTTCGGCTGCAGCCTCAAGGACGCGATGGTGGCACAGCTCCCTCCCTCAACATCGAAGTCGAAGACCTCGGCACATCCAAATACGACTCCGTAGGCGAGGAAATCGGCCACCGCGTCAGCGATATCCTCACCACGTTCCTCAACACTCCTTTCAAATCGCCCTGCCCTGCCTCCGGCTCCAATCCATGGCCTGACGAGATCCAGCCGTTCCTTGACGGATCCGTCGAGGAGATGGCCAGAGTAGGCGGCGGAAACACTCCGGCGGTCGATCCACCGTGCTTCGTTTGCTCTCTGGCGAAATCTCGGCAGGAGAAGGATTTCACGCCGATGGATGTGATGCCGGGAGGATCGATGATAATTCTGAGGGAGACGCCGACGTTCGGGCACGATTTGGGCACGATTTGACGGTGATTAAGGGAAAAAAGTGCGTGTGGAATCTGACGAAGAAGGAGAAATATGATTTGGAGGATGGAGATTATCTCTTCACGCCGGCGGGAGATGTGCATCGAGTTAAGTATTTCGAGGATACAGAGTTCTTCATTAAGTGGGATGGGAATTGGGACTTGGTTCTGGACGAGGTGGAGGTATGGCGGCGAAGAGATGGCGGCGGCGAGGAGATGGCGGTGGGGAGGAGAAGGAGGACAGCTGGAGGCATGGCGGCGTGGAGATGGCAGCGGCGACACTAGCTCCGGCGAGGAGATAAGAGAGAAGAGAGAAGAGACAAGTAAAGTAACAAAAAAAATATATGAGAAGATGATAGTAGAGGGTATAATAGTAAAAAATTTGAAAAAATTGCTATAATTTGAAAGGAAAAGGGGAATGACTAAAATTTAAAAAGACAACTTCAAAATGGTTAGTTTTGGATTATATATATATATATATATATATATATATATATATATATATATATTTATAATATAGTATATAATTCTAAATTTTCATGTCAATCTCACGTTATGGATATATTGTACATATCAATTTATTTATTATTTTTTAATCATATTATTATTATTATTATTATTTTTAACAAATCAAACCTTATTAAATAAACTATGTATCATTAATAAAAGAAATGACATCTGATATTTTATGATGATGGGCAGTTACGACGAGTAAAGAGTAGTATTACAATTCTATCATTTTTTAATAAATAATCTAAAATTAATAATAGCCTTAGATTATAAAATATGATAGGTTGGATTAGTTCTCATTTATCACATAAAATAATGTTCTTGTATGATCTTTTCTATATGTATAAATATTCCAAATTCTCATATCAAGTTGATCAAATAAATAGTTCTATTTTTTATTAAAAATTTAATATGATCACTTATTAAGTCCTATTATATAATCTATTTATTTTCGTGCATTTTTAATTCATTTATTTTATTGTCCACAAAAATTAAGATCATGGTCAACAAGGTGATTCTGATTAGAACCGTAGGGTAGACGAGACGATTCAGTTACGATATTTCAACATAATGAGGGAATTCTGACTTAGAACCGTGAGGTTAGACATGTCGATTCCAAACCGACGGTTCAACTTTTTCATAATTGTGGTCGACACGGGGATTCTGACTTTGAACCATGGGGTAGACGAGTTGTTTCAATTACGACAGTTCAACTTAACGGGAGGATTCCGACTTAGAAACATGAGGGTAGACGGGTCTTTCCAAACTGATGGTTCAACTTTTTCAGAATTACAGTCGATGGGAGGATTCTGACCTTCAATTATGGGGTAGAGAACCGATTTTAAACTTGCTCACAAAATTCATATAAAGTGTAAAACTTCAAAATAATTAATAAATAATATTTTATTACTAATTTTACTAAAAAAATAATTTTCCGTCAATTTTCGACGGATAACACGCTAGTAATTACCAAACACGTTCGTTCTTCGCGGCTTCGAGATTAATCACAGTTCGCTCTAGCCACGCCACGTGTTCACGTAAAGTCATCACTGCTCAACAACTTTCAGCCACTAGACTATCTTAGTCGACACGAAAAATCACAACAAAATTAAGAGCAATTTGAAACTACTAGTGCTAGTTCTAGTCCGAACTAGTCCCTCACAAGAAAGAAAAAAAAAAAAGCTGACTTCTGTTTTGGATTGTTGCGATGTCTGATTCGAGCAAACTCACGGTTCTTGTTACCGGAGCTGGCGGTAGAACTGGTAAACATCCGTTGTTCAACATTTCATTCCTTGTGTGCTTATGTTGAGGCTCTGTGTTTTTAACGGGTTTCGGTTGATATTTTTGGTTTGTTCGTTTAGTTATGGGGATTTCAGTGATGGATGAATTCAGGGATCATTTAGATGATTGATATGTACTTACTAGATTTTTGAAATTCTTGTCCAATTACTCGTTTTTGGGGATTTTTCTGCTCAAGGGTTTATGAGTTTTTTATTTGTTGGAGAATTCTCAACACGAAAGGTTGGTTATCTTAGTCTGATTCTTCTTCATGTATGAAATTCCATGTCACCAAATTCGAATAGTGATATATGTAAATTAATCGTATCAAATTATTAAGGTTAAATATGCTTAATTTCTCAATCTTCTGTCCGTTATATAAAATTCTTGATCTCGAAAATTGATATATGGTGTATTAATTTGCTCTTGAGGATCTGTTCAATTATGGTTGGTTATCTTAGGCTGGATGAACATTATTTGGTGTGCATAAGTGTATTGTATAGAAATCATACATAAAAAATAAAAATAAAAATAAAAATAAAAATAAAAAAACTTGATGATGTTGCAGGACAAATTGCTTACAAGAAATTGAAGGAGAGATCAGATAAGTACGTTAGTAGAGGTCTGGTAAGAACTCCCGAAAGCAAGGAAAAAATTGGTGGAGAGGATGATGTTTACGTCGGGGATATAAGGAACATCGAAAGCATTGTTTCAGCAATTCAAGGTATTGATGCTCTTGTAATACTCACAAGTGCTGTGCCCAAGATGAAACCTGGTTTTGACCCTGCTAAAGGCGGGAGGCCTGAATTCCATTACGAAGACGGAGCATTTCCTGAACAGGTTCACAATTTTCACCAAATAGCCAAATAGAACTCCCCTGCACTTAACCTTCTTCTCTAATCTATTCATTTCTAGGTCGATTGGATCGGACAGAAGAATCAAATAGATGCTGGTGACGACCTATCCTGAAGTTAATGGTTAATTGCTTTATCTAATACAGTATCTTTTAAGTTCTCTAATCGAATATTTAACAGCCAAAGCTGCTGGAGTGAAGCATATTGTGTTGGTTGGATCAATGGGAGGAACAAATCCAAATCACCCTTTAAATAGCTTGGGAAATGGAAATATCTTGGTTTGTACTATTCATTTCCTGCCCCCCTCTCTCTCTCTAGCTCGATCACATGGCAATCAGAAAGTGTAGACTACTAGGCCAAACATTTTGCTTGTAAATTGTATATGATGTTCGATAGTAACATAATTCATTTTCTTGGCAGATTTGGAAGAGAAAGGCCGAGCAGTACTTGGCTGACTCGGGGATCCCTTACACTATAATTAGGTATCTTCCTTACTTTCTATGTACACAATCTTGATAATGTGATCATCGACATCCCTCCACCTTCTAAGTTGGTCATTTGATCGATCTTCTCTCAGTATCTTTGATAAGTTATCATGTCTTCCTAGTGCTATTAACCATTATTATAGGATTATCATATATACAAAATGGTTGTGCACAATTGTAAAACACATATATACAATGTGAATATTGTTGATTGTGGCTCTTGATTTCGTTGTTTTGGTGAAGAGCTGGAGGCTTGCAAGATAAAGAAGGTGGTCTCAGAGAGCTACTAGTAGGAAAGGACGACGAACTTCTTAAGACGGATACAAAAGCTATTCCTAGGGCAGATGTTGCTGAAGTCTGTATTCAGGTGATCACGTTAATAGGCCACTTTTTCTGTCTTCGTTTGAGCTGCTCCTCCCGGACCTTCAGTTTAAAACTTCGTTGATAATATTAATGATTGTGCAGTCGCTAAACTTTGAGGAGGCGAAATTCAAAGCGTTCGACCTCGCCTCAAAACCTGAAGGGTCCGGCACGCCAACGACAGATTTCAAGGCTCTGTTTGCTCAAATCACTGCTCGATTTTGATGAACGGTAGCATTAAGCTGGTGGTGATTTGCAGTTTGGAATGATGGCTGTTTGGCTTAAATAAATTGTGCTATTGAGATCCGGCATTTATTCTACTATACAGTAGAACCTGTATCAATTACTCTATAAATTAATAAACTCTTTAATTAAAAATATTCAAATTATAAGTATATATATAGTCCATCAATATTATAAATTAATATGTGGAAAATGATTTTTTGCCATAATGGCTAAGCCATAAAAGCATTGAACCGGGTTTAATGAGCTGGTTTTGTAAAATTCTAATTTTCTATAATTAATTACTTTGATTAAGTGACTAATTTGACCGTATCTTATTTTAGAAATAGATTTATTCCTACCGATTGCTGATCTGCCAAAAGTCAATGAATGGCTAATTCACCAGAAATCAAGGGATTGCTGATCCACCAAAAATAAGGGATTGCTGAATCTGCCAAAATATCAAGGGATATTAATATTTTTACGGCAGTATATAAATTGGATGGCAATAAGTAGTAAAAAGAATTGAGAGAAAAAAATAGGAAGCATGGCTCACGATTTAAGCTCTCTGTATGATGATCTCTTCGGATTTGGTCATGATATTCCGGCGGATCAGCAACAAAATTCGAACCATGACGATAATGAGAATACTACTAAAGGTGCAAACCACGAGCATCAGAATGAGAATACTACTGAAGGTGCAAACCACGAGCATCAGAATGAGAATACTAACGAGAGCTTCAACCATGAAGATGGCGATGACACCGGTGAGGATAATGACGCTCCGTGTCCTATGCTGGGAATGGTGTACGAATCACAATTATCACTATTTGCATCCTACCACGATTATGCAAAGGTACAAGGATTTGCTGATTCTGTACGTAATGTTTCGCATAAGTATTATGGCGTTGCATGCTCGAGGGGTCGAAAATCTAAAGCTAAGTACAGCATGAAACAAATTGAATGTCCAGCCCGTGTGAATTCTGTTAAACAAGATGATGATAGTTGGAAGGTTACATGTGTGACTTTGGAGCATAATTATACTCTCGAGCCACAATTATCTACGATGATGTCTGGTAACCGGGCTTTGTCTTTTCACATGAAACGTGTACTGGAAGCTCGCGACATTGCAGGTTATAGGGTTGTTGAGAACGTGAGGACTATGGAAGTGATGTCTGGAGGTCCTCAGAGTTTAGGTGTTACAGAACGGGATTGTAGAAACTTCATTGATAAGAGGAGGTTGAGACTTGGAGAAGGCGATGCTAATGCCATACACCGACTGTTCATGAGGATGCACCAACAAGGCAGTAACTTTTTTCACATTATGGATGTCGACGACGAAGGGCGGCTGCGTAATGTAATGTGGGTTCATCCTCGTAGCAGAGCTGCATATGAAGATTTCCACGATGTTATCACCTTTGATACGACATATCTTGTTAACAAATATAAGATGCCATTGGCTACTGTTGATGGTGTTAATCAACATCATCAATTCATATTATTGGGTTGTGGTTTGTTGACTCACGAGCATGCTGAATCCTTCAAATGGTTCTTTAGCAATTGGTTGCAAGCAATGGGAGGTGTTTATCCAACGGCAATGCTCACGGATCAATGTGAGAGTATCAGGAATGCTGTAAAAGAAATTTTTCCCAACACTATACATCATTTTATTTTGTGGCACATAGCATATAAAATGCCATCGAAGTTTAAAGGTGTTGTTGACTATGAAAGTTGTTCAACAGATTTCTACTCAACGGTTTATGATAGTCTGAGCATCACGGAATTTGAGTCGCGATGGTCAGATTTGTAGCTAAACATGGTCTTCAAAGTAATAATTGGGTGAAAGATTTATTTGATGAGAGGGAAAATTGGGTCCCAAATTTATTTGAATCATATATTTTGGGGTGGTATGGTGTCTACTCAACATACCGAGTCAATGCATGCATTCTTTGATGGGTATATTAACTCAAGAAGCACGTTGGAAAGTTTTGTAGAGCAATACGAGATTGCCATTCATAGAAAAATCCAGAAGGAGATGCAAGCTGATTACAAGTCAAAGTGGGTGACTTTGCAATCACAATCAAATTTTCCATGGGAGAGGCAATTCTTACATGTCTACACTCACAATGTGAGCCTCTTGTTGCACAATGAAATGAAGAAAATTCAAAATTGCAACGTGGAAGATGTTACTGCAAGTGTGGATGGTGTGGAGAAATTCAAGATATTGGAAATGCGGTTGGTGAAAAATATTTTTCACAAGCAGTACACCCGCACCGTGGAGTATCGACCAATTGGAGAGTACATTAGTTGCAGCTGCCGTAAGTTTGAGTTTAAAGGGTTATTGTGTGTCCATATCTTGAAAGTTTTGGTGTACAAAGATATTACTTATGTGCACGAGCGTTATTTACTAAGAAGATGGCGAAAGGATGTATATAGGCCGCATTCAAGCATCATTTTTGTAGGTGGTTATCCTCAAATGACCGAGGAGTACAAATTGTATCAAGAAATGGAAAAAAGTTTTATAAAATGCATGGATGTAGCTCTATACCACCCCGAGACAGTAATGAGGGTGAAAGAAGTGCACAAGCAATTGTTGGTTGAGCTCAAGAATTTCATTCCTCCATTAAGAACATATTCAAGTCTTAATGACCAGAATGAAGCCGGAGCAGGAAGCGGGGCTCGTATATTAGATCCACTGGTTGCTCGTCCTCGAGGATGGCCTAGAAATGCACAGAGAATTCGAAGCGGTCGTGAAGGAATGAAAATAATTCTGGTCGTGATCGAGGACAAAATCGTCGTGGTCGTGGTGGAGGAAGAAATGCACCATTTCGTTGTGTTAACTTTATGTTTATTTGAATTTTTGTGTGTTTTAAGTTTGTTTCTTGTTTCACTTGAATATAGGTTAAGCGATGCTCAAGTTTTGTTGATGTTTGCTGCTAAATTGTAATCCTAAATTGTATATAATTATTTTCCATAAATCAACGAATAATAAAAAAACAAAAATGTAAATCCTAAATTTGATGAATTGGTATATAATTCTGCACATTTGCCTTCACATGAATCTCTGAACAAAAAATAAAAGAAACTGGTATATTTCCAATTTATGACAGATTAGTTAGAATATTCATGATAGTTGCACCTTTTTCATCATAATTATTTTCTAATAGTAGTCACCTAAGTCTTGCGTGAAAAGAGTAGTCAAAATAAATCGAATTGACTAAAAGTAATATAAATAAGTTATTGTCACACCTGAAACACATACACACTTTCAGTTTTACCAATAGCAACACTAGCAAAAACAAAAGGCAATCTCTTATCTCTTATTCAATAGAAAAAAGGTTGTTACATGCAACTACTGAACTGTGTATCGAACTTGCCACTATATGTTGCATCTTTACTACACCTTCGAACTAAGTAATCCGGCAATGATAATAGGAATTCTAAAAATGTAAAAAAAAAAAAAAAAAAAAAAAAAAAAAAAAAAAAGGAAAAGAAATCAAACCAAATATTCTTCCAACGAGTCTTCAATTGCAGCAGAAGTCAAAGGCAAAAACTAAGTCTGATCAAATGGAGAATATTTCCCAAATCTCTTTCCTAAAATTAATCAAGGACAGAATGGTATGTACATAATTAAGTAAAAATTAATAATTTTATGGAAAATTAAAAAATACAACAATTTTATCAAAATTTATGGCTAAGCCATTATGGTTTAAAATCACGACCAATATTTTATTATTACATTTATACTATTTACTATGATAATTAATCTATTATTATTTATCTCTTTGAAAAATTTAAGTGAATTTCATCTCTAGCTTTATTAATTACATCCGAAACAATCGGTGTTGTGTTCTTCACTGAAAATTAGATTTAAGTGAAATACATTCAAATTTAATTAATGTTGAGATAAAATTAAGCTTGATTGCCACATTTAATGCTTTCTTTTTCGTTAAAATTAGTCAATGCATGGAATGTCATTAATCATACATAAATTTATTTCTATTCAATACATTAAAGTATTATGTGCAAATGATTTTTACTCATCATCTTTATCTAAATTATATTTATTGAAATTGAAAAATCACTCTTTTTACATTGATAATTTAATAATTTATTAATTAAAAGTAGGGTTGGGAATTCGGTTAATCACGGTTAACCATAATCGAAATTTCAGTTACCCGTACCTGAAAAACACTAAAATCATTATCAGCGCCCTAATCATGGCCGGTTTTCGGTTATCCAATAACCATATCGGTTACATTTTTGGTTAACAAAAAAAATCGGCCACAAAACCGAAAATTAAAAAAAATATATGTATATTTTTTTCTATTCTTTTACCCAATTTTTCACCTGTCAACAACAAATTCAATAATATAACATACGATTCATACACGAACAAGTATCAAACTCTAAAAATCTGTTAATAAATTCGGAAAAACAATGACATTCATCAATCATGGTGGAGTCGAGCATGAGAGGGTTCAGCTTCAACACGAGTTGACGGCGGCGCCGACCAGAGCGACGTTGAGTTACTCGCATCGAGTTGGAGCTATAAAGGAGGCTCTGCAGTGAACTCGCCATGGTTGAGGCGACAATGGGTTGGCGACAATGGGTTGGCGACAATGTGATAGTAGGTACGGAGGCACACGACGGTGATTTGGCGGGGAGGGTCGGCGACTCGCGAGAGGAATGGGCGGTAGGCGAAAATTAGGGCGAGGGAGGAATGGGGGGGTGGGCGAATGACGATGTTAATTCCTTATTTCCTTTAGTTTTAGTCTGCTTTTATTTTTTTAATTTTTCTATATTTTAAAATATATTTTATTTAATATTAATATTCTATTATATTTTAAGTTTGGTTAACCGATACAGTTATTCGGTTAACCAGTAATCGTAAATTTTAGAGAGTCACTAACCATTTACCATTTATTAACTATTTTTCACGGTTAATGGTTTATCGTTTTCAGCAGTTAACCATTAACCGCTGTGTTGGGAAAATTAGTAAAGGTTTTGATTCATCCCAAAACCCAACTGATCTCATCCGAGCAGATGAAGCCATTAGTCTAAACTTATCTAGAGCTAACTATTTGAACGTAGGGATTTTATCTTTACAGGTTTCAAGCAGAATAAGTCGGCCAGACTGAGAAGGAAGTTGGTCAGTCAGACCACAACTCAACTGACTCAATGACTGAACCATGCAGCTCATGCATGTCAAACAGTTGTGTCGAAGTCGGACGTCACAAAGTCAGAAGAGAAGACTTAGAAGACGTTGAAGAAGGAAGAGTTGAATTTTGAATTCAAATCTACTCGAAGGTAGAAGACAACCTGTAACTTTTCATAAAATGGACTGACCATGGAGACGCGCCGAAAGCGATGGTTGCAGTTACCATTTTAGGAAAGAGTGTCATACTTTTTGGTATAGGTCAAACGAATCTTTCCAACGGCTAATTGATCTCTCTTTCTCTATAAATAGAGGTCTCCCCATTGCGAGAAATAAGAGAGCACACACGCGCAAAGAAACGGACATAAAATTGAAGCAGAATCTCTCTCGCCAAGCAAGAACAACTGAGCTGAAGAACTAGTCGAAGTAGAATGTCCATTTCTCCTCCTATTCTTCCCATCTAGCCTCTCAAAATCCACATTCTTTGATTGAGTCTAGATTTGTAGGTTCTTGCATAGTTTCTAAGCACACTCTCTCTTGCTGATTGAGTCTCTCAGCCTTACGGTGAAGCCTCCACTGTTTTCAATGTAGAAGGCTTCATAGTTAGAAAAATCCACCAACCCACTCTTTAGGTCCCTTAGAACTCGTAATCTAAGCCCAGACTTTACTCTTGCCCGTAAAAGAGTTGTATACTTTACTTTTGCCCGCAAAAGAGTTATAAGGTCTTGTTCGAACCCGTAATCGAACTGGTTAGGTTGTTTGGTGCCGTAAATCAAGCACACGCATAAGCTTATCTAGTGGATTACTTCCCCGAAAATGAAGTCAAGGACGTAGGAGGTCAACCTTCGAACCACGCAAAAATATTGTGTTCATGTTGGGAAATTTATTAGTAAGAGTTTTGATGAATTCCAAAACCAACTGACTCCAACCGAGTAGATGTTGCCAGAACCTAATATAAGTAGTTAGGCTCGCTGTTTGAGCATTGTCAAGATTTTATCTTTTCAGGTCTCCAGCTGAAAATGGCAACAAGGCTTCACTCGGATAGAACATCAATGGTAAGAAAGACAACTGAGCGTTCACTTCATCAGAATGCAAAAAGGGGGAAGACATAAGAACATCACCTGAGCGTTCGTCAGATGAGAATCAAGAAGGAGGAAGTTACGTTCAAAGTTCAGATCAATAGTCAAGTATCCAAAAAGGGAAAGTCACATTCAAGAGATAGAACATCAGTTGTAAGAAAACAACTGAGTGTTCATCGGATGAAAATCAGTATGGGGGAAGAGAACATCAGATGAAAGGAAGCCATCTAGGCGTTCGAACCTAACTGATCAGATACAAGGAAGATAACTGAGTGTTCAGTTTCAGAACATCAGTTGTAGAACTCAACCGAGAAGATCAACAGCTTGAAGATGAAGTCAGCTGAGAGTTCAAGTGTTAGTTGTCAGATAGAACATCGGCTGAAGAACAAGTTAGTTGAAGATCGAAAGTCTTAATCGACCACTCCTTGTTGGAAGTCTGTTGTTAAGATTTGAATTTCAAAAAGAAAGTCACGTGAGGGTTTGACCGTTCAGTCATTACCGCATTTGGCCCAACACAAGGCTATCTCAGATGGAAAGCAGAAGAGCACAGATGCCATATCGGGAAAGTCTGCAGAGATGAGAGACAAGCCATCGCTTTCAAAGAACAGAGATCAACAGCTCCTCCAACGGCTAGTTGATACTCTCCGCCTATAAATAGAGGCCTTCATTCATTCGAAAAATAAGAAGACACACACGCGAGAAGAAACCAGAGAGCGAAAGATAGAGCAATATTCTTCACGAGCTGAACTGAATTTAATCTCTTAGAACATCACTTGTTGAGAGTTCTAGAGTTAGTTAGTTATTGTGTCTTTAGATCGAACCTTGAGAACATCACTTAGTGAGAGTTCGTAGAGTGTTAGATCATAGCTCACTTCGTGTTCGAGCTTTTAGTTGGAACCCCATTTTCTTTCACCTGAAAAGGTTTAGGATCCTACTCTTCCTGCAACTGAGTAGATAGGTTGTTTAGCACCCGGAAACTAAACTGTAAGGTTGATAAGTACCCGCAAACTTATCCTTAACGGTTGCTCAGCCCGCGTAAGCTGAGTGGTTTGTCCAGAAGAACTTGGACAGAGTTGTGTGGACTCACAACTCCCCGTGGACGTAGGAGGTTTCTCCGAACCACGTAAATCTCTGTGTGCTAGTGTTTATTCTGTTTATTTCTTGCATATTCAACTGACCTTCTAACCAGCATACAAACTGATCTTAGCATTATTAATAGTCTTGGTTTTTGACCGACCTTGCACAAAAGCGTGAGTTGTTTTACGAGTTGTTAATTTCCACCACATTCCGCACAGCACCACTCTTCCAGCTGAGGTTGCTTACTCAGCTGTGAGATTCCAACTGAGTCTTTTTACTCGGTTGAAGTATTTTTCAGGAGTTTAGTTTTAAAATCCTAACTGGTGTATTCCCCCCCCCCCCCATACACCAGTAACTCGTATCGGGACCATCAGTTCATTTATTTCCAATATTTACATTCAGTTTACAAACCAGCTGACCTTGCATACAAAACTGTGTTTGCTAAATTTGCACTAAGTATTTTGGGAATTTGACCTTCCCCTTCAAAGATTTCAATTTAAGTAACGAGCTTCAATTCGACTAATTTCCGCATTGCTTAACTCTTTGAAACCTCAGTCCAGAATACACAGTTGACCCTCAGTCAAAGAAGTCAGCTGTCCACCTGACTGTGCGACCAGCTCCGACTGAACTCCTCAATTGTTGAGCAAACCGAACTGAATATGTTTTTAAGTTCAAAAATCGCTACTAATGTATTCCCCCTATACACCAATCACTCACTACCGGGACCATCACGCTGGATTAACCGATTTCCCATTATTATTTCCTAAACTCTACTTTTAATTAATAAATTGTTAATTTATCGATGTATTAATATGTTTCTAATTTAATAGAATTTGATAATCCTTTAGTTATTAACTAGTGTGTAGCCCGTCGAAATCGACGGGAAATTATTATTTAATAAAATTTATGTGATAGTATAAGAAAGATATTCTTTGTTACTTATTTTTTATTTTTTCCAGTAATACCCATTAAAAATTCAAATATAATTCATACTTATTATTTTTTTTATAATTTTGAAAGCATATTTCCTCTCAAAATTGTTGTGAGAAAAAACTATTTATTTCTCAAAGAAATTGTCTTGTGTTATTTTTGTATGAGAATTGAGGTGGTTTTTTTTTATAGCAGATATCTATTTGTCTCCCTAAATTATATAAAAAAAAAGTTGCCCTGTTGGTATTGAATCGGTCCTTCAATGCGCACAATTTTGGGCCTGAATTAGCCCGTGAACAAATCGTTAGTAAATTTATTGCTAATTTTCCTACACATTCAAACGTTTTCCAGCGGAGACGATTTATCAAGCAATTTGAGACAGTATGTACTCGTACTTGTTTCAAACTAGATTAAAAAATCATTCATCAGTGTTCCTGTTCTAAAAAAATTCTAATAGCAATACCCGTCAATTGGGAATTGACCCGTCTAACGCTACGGTTCCAATCGAAACCGACCCGTTGACCACGACTTTGATTTATAAGTGCATAACTAATGAAACTCATTTAGAATTTATATATACCCAAAATTTAATAAAAAAATTTGGTTATTTTATTCATTCTCGTCCTTAACCGTATAGTATTATTTGTTACTTAGAATTATAGATTATGCAAAATCGGAATCTCAATGATTCTAGATTTTATAAAATACATGGAAAAATACATAAATGAAATTTTTTTCGAGTTAAGGTACCCATTAGTTGGGAATTGGCCCGTCTACAACAACTTTTGCAGGTCGGAATTGGCCCGCCGACTACGATTTTGATTTATAAGTGCGTAATTTATGAAATCCGTTAAGACCCAAAATTTAACAAAAAAAAAAATGATTGTACTATTCGTTTTCGTCCTTAAATGTATAGTAATATTCACTAATTATGTTTATAAATTACGCAAAGTTGGAAACTCAACTACATATAACGTAAAAATTAATACATTGATGACGAATCTAGGTTTTAGAATATACATAAAAATGCATGAAATGAAAAATTAAAATAAATAAGAATGAAAAATGGAGATGTGCCATGTGGGATTCCGAGTTGAGGTACCCGTCGGTTGGAAATTGGTCCGTCTACGTAATTAATTGACCGAAATAAAATTAATTAAAAAAATTAATTGTACTATTCAATCTCGTCCTTAAATGTATAGTAATATTCGCTAATTATATTTATAAATTATGCAAAGTTGGAAATCAACTACAAATAAATCTATATTTCAGAAAATACATGAAAAAAGCATAAAATGAAAAAGTTTTAAAATAAATAAGAATAACGAGTGCAGATGTGCCACGTGGGATCCCGTGTTGAAGTACATGTCGGTTGGTAATTAGGTAATTGACCTATTTAAAATTAATTTTAAAAATTGATTGTACTTTTCGTTCTCATCCTTAACTGTATAGTAATATTCGCTAGTTTTATTTATGAATTATGCAAAATTGGAAACTCAACTACAAATAACGTAGTAAAATTAATACATTGAGGACGAATCTAGATTTTAGAAAATACATGCAAAAATGCATCAAATGAAAATTTAAAATAAATAAGAACAAAGAATGGAGATGTGTCACGTGGGAGAAGTACCCGTCGGTTGAAAATTAGTCCAAATTAAAATTAATTATTTTTTTATCAAATTAAATAGTAAAAATTTATGAGACTATTTCAAATTTTAATTCAGTCAACCAATAAATTAGCCAAATTATTTTGGAACTATTTATTCGGTCATTTAATAAATTGGTTCTCTAAAAAAATAATTATTTAATCGGCCAACTAATAAATTGGTCAAATTAAATTAAATTAATTAAACTATACAAATATATTTATTTATTCAGTTCACTAATAAATGAATTGGTCAAATAAAACTGATGGTGTAAAAGATGAGAAAATATATATTAATTCTAGGTATTTATAGACTTTTTTTATAGGTGAAATTTTATTGAACAACCGATGTGGGACACAAAATTTTAATAGATATTTAAAATCTATTATTTTATATTTAAAAATTCAAAAATTTGAGAATTTAGATAAATAGAAATGATGGATTAAGAGAGGTGCTTTTCCAAAATAAGAATCATTTTTCTTTAGTAATATAATAATAATATAATAATGATTTCGAATTAGATTTGAATTTTCCGTCTAACAACTACATATATATACATTGTTAATAATATAGTAGTGGTAAAGAAAAAGAAAAAAAACCAATACAATTTCAATTAAAAGTTAAAAGTCAAAGAAAGAAGTTTAGTTATGGAACAATTTCAACCATATTCGTATTTTTAAATAAAAAATCTGATATATGCAATGTTAATTTTGGATTTTCTTTACATATTAAATATATATATAAAATATAAAATTTGATTTTGTTAAGATTTTGTTTCCATCTGATGTATAATATATAATATAGAATAGATATGATAAATATAGATTTTAAATTCAAAAAAATTGAGAATTTAGATAAATAGGAACGGAGGAATATGAGGGGTGCCACATAAATTTTTTTTTACGTAGAGTCGTTTTCATTTATATAGGGGTGCCACATAAGATTTTTTTTACGTAGAATCATTTTCGTTTATATAATAATAATAGATAGACTTAAAGAGAGTCAAGTGTGTTACTGAAACATTTTGCTTGATGACTGAGGATTTTTAAATTCATTAGTTGATGCCTATTTTGCTTGTAATTTGGGATGACAATGGGTCGGGTACTCACCCATTATACATTTCCCAAATTCAAATTCATGAAATTTTTTCACACCTAAACCCATTCCAAACCCGATTAAAAAATAATTTTAAGACCCATACCCTACCCGAACCTGTTGGGTAATACCTGTTTATTACCCGCTAAAAACCTGAATACTAAAAAGTAAACATCAAATAATAAAATATTATAAATATGATGAAAATATAAACATTAGTAGAAAATTTCACTAAAATTAATCTCAAACAAAGTACTACGAATTTACAAAATCTTAAAACATAATTAGAAGATTATGAATTACTGATGATGTCGTTGTGTCGTCATATTTCAGAAGTAGATTTACAAAAGTAGAGGAGAAACATTAAAGACTTGACTCTTACGGAATGTGTGCGTGGGTTAAGAAAATCAGATAAAATCCTAAATTTACTAATATTTATACTAATATTTATAATTATATAATAAATTATACATATAATAATATCTTTTAGCTTATATATATAAATGGGTTTGGGTAACGAGTACCCAGAGGTAATTGCCCAAACCCGACCCAAACCCGTCACGGATTTGCATATTTCTACTCAAACCCGTCCCAAAATCATTTAATATTTTCTAAAACCCGACTCATTGTCATCCCTACTTGTAATCTCTCATCATTGTGATGTAAAGTTAAAGTAAACGTTATAATGAAGAATCTGATTGGTTATAATTAAAAATAAAAATGTTACTACAACTCTTATTCGAATCCAAAAATAAGAAACGCAGACATGTAAAAGCTTTACAAGGCAAAACACAAAATTAAAATAAATTAAAGGGGGGAGAGGGAGGGATGGGGGTGGGGGGGGGAGAGAGAGAGAGAGAGAGAGTGCGGTTACTAGTTAGTGCAAGTTATCCCAATAGCCCAACTTGCTTAAATCTTCCACTCGCCAGTCGCCACCATACTACTAATTCTCCCGCCGGCAAAAATGGCGCTGCTTTTATCTTCCAGCTATATAATCCGCCAAAATCCCCTCTCTTTCGAAAGCCCTAATTTCAAATTCAATCAATTCTCTTTGCGATTTCAGCTCAATTCTTCTCCTTTCTCCGACGTAATTTCTCTCTTTCCCTCTCTTCGTCTCTATTTTGTGTCTCGTCAAATTGTTGTATGATTGTTCTCGAGTATTGTCGCTTTTGTTTGTTAGGACCTGAAAGTACGGCGTCGCATACGCGCTTTCAGCATTTCAGGAGAAGATCCTGGTGGGAGCGGCGGAGAGGGTAAAATATAAGATGATTTGATTGTTATTGCAAAATCCCTCAGATTTTGTGAACTTGTGTTTGTTAACTTTCAGATGATGAAGTGAAAGATGTAGGCGTCAGAGCTGCTCTGTCGATGTTAAAGTTTTACAAGCGTGAGTCTTTTTCTCGATCCATTTTTGAATTTTTTGCACTGTCATTATTTCCGATTCTTGCTAACAGAAGAAGAAAAACTATGGTAATATATTTGCATCTTCATTTCCGTCAGCTGCTCTTTGTTTTTTCGAAAAATAGCACCATTGTATATGATTGCAAATTTAGTTTTGAAGTGTTGACTAATATTGATTGTAACAGGGGAAATTTCTCCTTTGTTACCAAATAGTTGCCGTTATGTCCCAACGTGTAGTGAGTACTCGATGATTGCTTACAAGAAGTATGGAGTTGGGAAGGGGACTATTTTAACGGCCTGGCGTCTCTGCCGCTGCAATCCTCTTGGTACCATTTTCTTCTCTGTTTGTCATCACAGTTTCTGCAGTATTCTAACATGTCTATAGCATTCAAATAACTTAATCTCTTGCTGGAAGCTTAATGGCTTCTATTACATACAGTTCCATAGTGAAATTGAATTAACAATTAATTCTTTTTACATGATAGGAGGATCCGGTTTTGATCCACCGCGATGGTTTGGTGAGACGACTACCCCCCCAGAATGATAACTTCTACTTCGAATCATTGATAGTATGGTATGCTAGGGAGTTACTGCATAGATATCATACGTTAAATGGACTATTTGTGTATGATTTCTTCTTGAATTTTATGAAATGAAAAGGCTGCATAAATATGGTTTTGTTTCTGTAAATGTCCTTGTGAAAAGAAGAGAAAATTGGAACTTGGTTGGCGCTAAGCCAAAGTTTGGAAATCTGTTCAATAGCTTCAGTGTATTTGCATTAGTTCACTATATATAACGAGCTTCCGGATTCATCCTAAGGAGCATTCTTGGTATAGTATGTGCTTCAACCGCAGTCTTCTCCTTATCAGATTTCCATTCTTTTACTTTATTGCTCTCTTCCTTGCCCTTGCCACTTTATTCTTCTTCTTTTTCCCCTTCTCTGCCCTTTCCATACTAACCATAACATGTTCATAAATTCTGACACTATTCAAACCTAGTGGTGGAATATGACATGAGTGATAAGGTCATAGCTAAATTAACCTCATAACAACTTCCTTGAGCAATGGTTCCAAGGCAGCAGTCAGAGAGATTTGCTGGAACTGCAAAACCACAACATGTTCTTCACATCCCACAGCAATTTTCTTTACAAATTCATGCAGAGTGAGGACTCAAATCCTTAGCCTCGGGTGGGAACTTTAATTCAGCTGCTTAATCATATTCTGGAACAGCTGCAGAAGGCGGTTCAGACAAGAGTTTGGCACAACCAAAACTCAGCTATAAAAATCTTAAAAGGAATCAAAATCTAGACTAATATTCTTCTATCTGATTTGTTCTTATTAATTAAAGGGATATTCTTGTATCTGGTTAGTTCTTGTTGATTAAAATTTAAAGGGATAATAATAATGGCATCATAATAATTTCCTCAAGATTCAAGTAAAGATCTGTGCATCAATTTGCCTGCAGTTGTTTCTTTTAAATTAGATTCGACAATGGATAGAACCTTTACAGTGCAGGAACTATTCAACACTTCAGTAACATGTGCAGAGTCTATAAGGTTGAGCATGCGAAAGTGCAAATATGCACATATCAGATAAATCATAAATTAGGCAGGATTACTTGTTCAGCTTTCTCTCTCTATATATATTAATATAAAAAAGTAAAAACCCTATATATGTTCAGCATTTGAAGCTTTTTATTACGATGGGGTCCGAACATGAGAATATTTTTAATTGGTCCCAATGTTCTAATTTGTAGGTAAATGAACTCTAAATTTTCAAATTTTTAGCGTTCTGTATTTTGCAACCAGAAAAGAAATCTACTTCAAAATATTCGAATTTTTAATTCCATCTGATTTTGCAACCTGAGTCCAATTTCCCCGAATATGTGATGACATGACGACTTGAAAAATTCTATATGACAATTTCTTCCGGCTAACAAAACGACGTTATTTTGCAACCATAGTTATTAAAAAATAATATATATATATATATATATATGTGTGTGTGTGTGTGTGTGTGTGTGTGTGTGTCCCCTCACCTATCTGCCATCTTTATAGTAATAGCCCCACGCCACTGCCGTCAACCATTACCACAGGCGGCCACCACCACAACTAGCAAGGTCGACCACAATCCTCGATAGCACAATGATAAAATCAATTCAATTGAAGGTTCGAACTTAAAAAATGAATGACGGCACATATGGCCGACTTCGAACTTGCCAATGTCGGATGTGATTTGTGAAAAAGCTTTTAGGCTCTGTTGGATTTGAATCCTAATTGGATTCTTTGACTATCCCACAATTCAGATTTTAATAGTTCCTCTTTTTAATTCTTTTCTTGTTGAATTTTTTGTTGTTCAAATTGATTTTTTAGATATGAATACTACTCAATTTCTCCCTATTTCCGCTTCCACCACCAAATTCACCACCACCTCCGCATTGATCACTACCATCTCCCTCCCTTTACATCCACCTCCACAAAATGTCCACTTCGGCGTCGCGATCATGCAAGTTGATCGGTAAAAGGCAATATACTTTAGAAGACTGAAAGTGGATATGATGGAGGTGGTGGTTGACAGCAATGGAAAGAGACGGTGTAGAAGATGGTGGGCTGCAGAAAGAGAGGTAGCAGACCGAGACGGAGAGAAAGAGTCTGCGTGTGAGAGAGGAGAGAGTAGAGGGTTAGATTTTGTGGATTTTTATTTAATCAACTTAATATAAAAATCAACGTTGTTTTAATATCACTTAAGTTATTAATTTTCCACGTAAGTGATCTCAAATTTAATTTAAGTTAATTAGATAAAATTAAAAGTTTTCTGATATACTAAGCCAAATTTTTTTTTCAAGGTTGCAAAAATGAGATAATGACAAAAGTTTGTATATTTAGAAGTCATTGACCCTTAATTCTTTTTATAATTATATCCACAAGATAGTAAAACAATAATTATGTCCACCAACTTAATTTACAATAAAAGATGCTAACTTTTCAAATTTGGAACCAAAATGTCATTACTTCTCACCAACCCATAACTTTTTTTCTCTCTCATACTTTATTTCTCTCTTGTTGACTTTTCTCTCTCATGAACTCACAACTCATATCTCTCTCCTTCTTCTTTTCTTTTTTTTTTAGCTCATACTCCATCATTGTTTTTTTCAATCTCATACTCCATCATCTTTTTTTGTTTTGCTTTGTTTATATTATTTCGTTTAATTCCATCTCGTTTTCTCTTAATTTCTTGTGATATTTTGTTGTATCTTTTCGTTTTTTGTTGGTGGGTTTGAATTTGAATTTGTTTCTTTGTTCGTGGGTTTCTTCATCTCTCGCGCTATTTTCCGACATGTTTCCTCTAGTTTTACACGACGATGGAGGTACTGTATGTTACTCCGTTTTATTTTCGTTGATTTGACGAACAATTTCTCTTAAATCTGAAGATCGAGATCTAGAAATTTGTTGTTCTTTGCGGTTGTACGATATATAGAGAAACGATTTATGTTGAACTCGTACAGTCGTATCAATATTTGATTGGGCTCATGCCAGAGGTTATGTTTGTACGAGGTGTTTTGGATCGTACAAACATATCTCTAATACGAGTGTAGGATTGGATATATCGTATCATATATTGTACGACATACATAATATCGTACTTAACGATCACGAAATACGGACACACACTGCTACGATTTTCATTTATTGTTACATTATCACTACGTTAAATTGTAGGATTTTGATATATTGTAGCTTGTGTTTGTATGATATATGGTATAACGTAACATCGTTAGATTTTTTTGAAATCTGATCGTGTCATATTTCAGACGTTTTTCCTACGCTTTTATACGCGATGGAGGTACTGTATGTTATGCCATTTGATTTTCGTTGATTTGACGAACAATTTCTCTTAAATCTGAGGATGGAGATCTGGAAAATTATTGTTCTTCGCGGTTGTACGATATACAAAGAGACGATTTATGTTGAACTCGTACAGTCGTATCAATGATTGATTGTGCTCATGCAAGAGGTTATGTTTATATAAGGTGTTTTAGATCGTACAAACATATCTCTAATACAAGTGTATGATTGAATATATCATATTATATATTGTACGACATACATAATATCGTATTTGATGATCACGAAATATGGATATACACTCTTACGATTTTCATTTATTGTTACATTATCACTATGATAAATTGTACGATTTTGATATATCGTAGCTTGTGTTGTATGATATATTGTACATCGTAACATTATTAGATTTGTTCGAAATCTGATCGTATCATATTTCATGCAGACGATGCATTGTTCTTTAATTGTTGCTCATGGTGGAGCATGGAATCACAATCTCGTAGCCACATAAGTACGATATTCCAAGTATCGTAACATCGTACACACATGAAATTCCAAAAACACAAACAAATCATAATATCTTATCAATTTTAAGCAAAAATACATGCACAATTTGTTTAATCGTATCAAATATGTAGCGATATTCCCCAAAATAGCTACAAAAAATGCATGAATAGGTCAACCTTGAGTACGAGTTCAACAAAATCGTAACAACAGATTTACGACATTCCAAATATCGTAACATCATACACACATGAAATCCAAAAATACAAACAAATCATAATATTGTATTAATTTTAAGCAAAAACACATGTACAAATTTATCAAATTGTACCAAATATGTAACGATATTCCTCAAATTAGCTACAAAATATCTTTGAATTGGTCAGTCTTTAGTACGAGTTTAATAAAATCGTAGCCACAAAAGTATGATATTTCTAATATCGTAACATCGTATACACATGAAATTCCCAAAACACAAACAAATCGTAATATCGTATCAATTTTAAGCAAAAACATATGCACGAATTTGTCAAATTGTACCAAATATGCAACGATATTCCTCAAAATATCTACCAAATATACATGAATTGGTCAGTCTCAAGTATGAGTGTAACAAAATCGTAGCAATAAAAGTATGATATTCCAAATATCATACCTCATTTATATGAACAACAAATGTTGCTACGAGTATACAAATTCGATCAAAGTCGTGGCATCTGTAAATCGTACAACTGCGAAAATTTTCAGAAGAGAAATCACAGTGAGTGAGAATCGAGACGGCAGAGAAGGAAAAAAGCGCGACGACGGAGAAGCAGTGAAGTGTAGCGCCAACGCAGAAGAAGAAGAGCGAGGCGGCGGCGTAGATCTGGTTTTCTAGAGAGAGAAATCAAAAATAGAGAGGTAGAGAGAGAGAGAGAAAGAGAAGAAAGGGTGGTGGTGGTGATTAGATAGAGTGGCGGAGCGGTTGCGGAACGGCGGCAGCGAGAGACAAAGAGTGGTGGTGGTGTTGGAAGAAAAATCTACAGAGGGAGAGAAAGAGGTAGAGAGAGAAAATAATTTTGAAAAGTAGTAAATTTAGTGCATATAAGTAACACCATAAAGTAAGCCCCAAGGATATTTTAGTCCGAAATTATAAAGATGACCTTTTTTATTGTAAATTACTCCCTCCATCCCACCAAAGATGAGCTTTTTGGTTTGGACACGAAGATTAAGAAGAAATAGTAGCGGGTGTATTTACTGGAGTATTTTATGATAAAGAATGTAAAAGTAGTATTAATAAACAATAAAAAATGTAAAAGCAGTGTGAATGCAATTAATTACTCCCTCCGTCCAAAAATCATCTTCCTACTTACCCCTTTATTTTTGTCCACAAATCATCTTCCTACTTACCTTTTCATACAACCATACCCTCCAACTTTTCTTTTATTTATTATCCTTTGCCATTGGTGGCCCCACCTTACAACAACTTTATTCCTACTTTTTAGTCAACACAACAACTTTATTCCTACTTTTTGGTCAATACCACCATCTTTTTGCTATTACCACTATTTTTTTGTCATTATCCCACTACCCTTACATTATAATTTTTACCCACTCAAAACAACTTTTTCAGCTTTTCTTAATCCGCGTGTCAGGACCCAAATGGGAACATTATTTTTGGACGGAGGGAGTATTTCCCAAAATAGAAAGGGCTCATTTTTTGTGGGACAGTCCAAAAAGGAAAGTGCCTCATTTCTCGCGGGACTGACGGAGTATCTTTCTAAACAAATTTATTGTGTTCTTATCTATAGTAGTCTTTTTCCTACTCAACTCTTTTCCGACCAGGTGGCTCGACTTAGAAACCACATCATTGACATGTGACTTTTCCAAATTAATAAAAATTAAATCCCCACTCGTCTCTCGTCCCCCTAATTGTCTTGTCTTATCTTCCGAACGGTGGCGTCAAAATCTTCACAAGTGCACCCAACCTTACCTTCGGCGGCCATATCTCATAATCGTCACATCCAATAATGTCGGAGATTTTGGGCACATACTCAATTATGCACACAATGTCTAGAGCTGAATGTAATCCCTCAAATTGACATTTACAGGCATATAATTAAGTCAAACTTCAAAGTGTCAAGAAATTAATAATAGTTCAAGTTAATGTATGACAGTAGGTGCGGTGGTTGTTGTCTTCCTTTTCTTTGGTGATTTGGGGGGATAGTAGGGGCGGTGGACCACGCAGTGGGTTGGGTTTGAACAATTATGTTTCTTTTAATTTTTTTGGAATATTTATATTTTCTTTTAGTTCGATTTGGTGTCTATATAAAGTGGAGTTTCTGACGAACAAGCTAGCTAAAAGTGGTCGGAAATCTATTATTGAGACACAATTGTAAAAGAAATTAAAATGTTGGAATCAATTAATAAAATTTTTCAGTTGGTACGCTATGGTAAAAACTAAATAGTCTCAAACGTTAGGCACAATTCCTTTTTAAAAAACTATAACAGGCACAATTCCTTTTAAAAAGAATATAGTCAAGTATTTATAGCTCAATTTAAAAAAATTATCATGTTCTAATGTACGCATTGATCGTTAGAAAAAGTCCATTTTGGAACTGCCTTGAGCCCGATTCAGAATAAGGGGCCTATCAGACTAAACTATGACAAAAAGTTCAAACGCCGCCGTCATGTAAATGTAATATACTCATTTCGATTTTCAAAATTATGTATAGTTTTCTTTTTTTTTTATCTATTTTTCAAAATTATGTATAGTTCATTTTAGGAAATAATTTTTCTACTTATTACTCTTATAATGTAAGACTCCATCTCCACTTACATCTACTTTTTCTCTACTTGTATCTTATTTTTCAGGATTTTCCTAAAACTCATGCCCCCAAAACTATGCATAATTTTTGGGGTCGGAGGGAGTAGTAATTATGACAAAAACTTGGGTGCAAATGTTGCACCGTGCAACACCAGCCCACCGACTCGATCCGACTCGTTTGATCCAGGTCAACGTCCTTTGACCAATTTTTTTAAATTTTCTAGTTTTTTTTTCCAGTTTTTTTACCCTTCTTTTTTTATTTGCCACTTCTTTTTGTCAAGATTCGAATGAGGGGAGCCAAAGGCCTCGGAGCGATTCGAAAATATCCAAATTGTTGTCCGCCGATTATCCTTATTTTAGTAATTGGAGTGGAGGCAGAGTTGTAAAATCGAAGCATTCGGCTCCGTCGGAAAAAAAATCTAGAAAAAAAAAACTGTAGGCGCGTGAAAACCACGCGCGGGTCGGGTAGGCGCGTGAGGTGGGTCAGGTCGAGTCGGGCGGGTTATGCACCATACATAGGAGTGCAACTCATTAATTATTAATAGGCCTGATATTAACTACCCCGCCGCCACGTAATTGGTAGCCCGATTCCCTTACCTTGTGCACGAAAATTCGCTTTTGAATTACTGCATGTGATGGAGATGCAGAGTGCTAATTGTCCTCCAATTATGGCCGGACACAAGTTTTGCCTTTTGCAATTCCAAAAGCTGTACTATATAATTGGTGTTTTTATTGCTACAATATTGTTAATTGTAAAACTAATAGTAAACCATCTCATTATTATGACTAATTTATATCCTGTTCTGTGTGATCACTTTGCTGATTGCTGCATTGTGTGTGTGTGTCTGTTTGTGTGTTGATTTATATAACTGCGTCATTAAATTTTTTTATTGGTTTGTTGATAAGTGTGATACGTGATTGGATGACGGAGTTGATAGGATAAGTGAGTTGTTTGGTGAAATTATATCCTTATCATACTGTATTTTCTATCGGTGAGGGACTGATTTGTGGAAACACACTCCCATTCTCAAATTCAAAGGTAAAAGTGACGCTGACAGCTTGAACAGTAATGTGGAAGGAAGTTCACGGGATGTTGAGAGGTGCAAGTTCGTAGAATTAGTCAACATTGTTCTCCAATTGCATAAAGCACCTTCCTTGAAACCATTCCCAATCTCTTTTTATGTAAACAAATCAGCCAAGTCCGCAGTTGCCAAATGGCTTGAATTTGTTTTCTCTAGACAAATTGAGAGATTGGAATTGGACTTCAAATGTAAGGTTAGATCAAATATGGTTGACCTTGAAGAGTTGTTAAAAAAAAAGCAAAATAAGTGTAGTCTTGTTTAAATCCATCAAAAGATTGTGTCTGAAACCGTTGAAAGTGAGCGGTGAAGATATCAAATTGTTCCTACATAATTGCCCGTTGTTGGAGAGATTGGTTATCAGTTTCTCAATAAGACGGAAAAAAGTGCCTACTCTCAGTTCCAAAACAACCCAAATTCCTCTCAATTCTTTCGATACTTCTCTCAGTTTTTCAATCGTCAACCCTAATTCCTACTCTCTTCCTTCTCTCACTTTTGTTCTCCTCCGCCGCTATTCTCCCAATTTATCTGCAACCCTAATCTTCTCCGTTTTCTTCTCCGATTCAATGAGATTTGAAAAGTTATGGATTCCACCAGGGTGGGAACCAACCCCTGATGAGCTCCACAGGGATACACCTGATTTTGCGGAGGATTTATGGGTTCCACTGGGTGGGAACCAACCCCAGTTCCCACAGACCCGACAAAGAAATATGATGAAATCATGCCGAAAACTGAGTTTCAAGCGGAAACTCCATTTCCTGGCGATAAATCTTATGGATTTGCAATTTCTCTGGGTGATTCCGAGATCCCCAGTGTTCTTGGTTGATCGATGGCAGCCACCCTCGATCCTTATCAGCTGTACTGCGCCGTCTCTTTCAATGGTGAATTTGATGATGAATCTGATGTGGAATCTGATTCAGATCCCTCCTCTACTCCGAATCAGGTTTTTCATTTCTTAAACTTGGGGAATTGGCTGGTGATGCCTAATTTATGTTAATTCATGGCTGGTGATGCGTGATTTATGTGAATTCATGGATTTTTTATTTTTGATTCATGTGGGCTGGTTATGTCTTGATTTCTGATGGCCTTTTATGATGATGAATTTGTGCTGTTGTGAGCTCTTGATGCCTGATGATATTTGTTGCCTTAAACTGATCCTACAGATACTACTCTTGATCTTTGCTTACTTGGTTTTGTTGCCTTGAATTCATATGCAAATGATGCAATGACTCCCTGCTGATGCTTCTTCTGTTACTGCTACTATGATGATGCCTTTTATGATGAAGAATCTGTGTTGTTGTGAGCTCTTGATGTCTGACGATATTTGTTGCCTTGAACTGATCCTACAGATACTACTCTTGATCTTTGCTTACTTGGTTTTGTTGCCTTGAATTCACATGCAAATGATGCAATGACTCCCTGTTGATGCCTTTTCTGTTACTGCTACTATGATTATGCCTTTTATGATGAAGAATCTGTGTTGTTGTGAGTTCTTGATGTCTAATGATATTTGTTGCCTTAAACTGATCCTACAGATAGTACTCTTGATCTTTGCTTACTTGGTTTGTTGCCTTGAATTCCTATGCAAATGTTTATGCAATGATGCTTGAATGGTTGCCTTGAATGCCACTGCAAATGATGCAATGCCTACTTGCTGATGCTTTCTTATGCAAATTATGCAATGTTTATGCCACTACTACTTGATCTTTTCCTATGCAAATAATGCAATCAATCATTGTTGATGCCTTTATGTGATTCAATGCTTATATATGCTGATGCCTTGAAGTGATTCAATGCATATGTATGTGTTACCTGGTTGAGTAATTGTTGTTTCATGACTGACCTTGTAACATTATTCACTGTCTTGGTTTCCATGATGCCTTTTTGTCTGTTTTTTTAATTTCTGATGGCTGGCTCCTCTGTGATGAATGGAAAAATTCCTATTTTGCCATCAAATATCGTTGTTCCATCTTCATCAATGATTGGCCTTGCAACTGCAGCAGTGAACATAATTTTATTGATATACATCTTTAACTTGCATTGGTCTTTCTGGTGACTTCTCATTCTTACAGAGGTAGTACCTATCTTTTACCTTAGTAAGGTAAAATCACTTCTCATCTACATGTACTGTGTTTTGCATTCTCTTAAACTTGATCTTCCCATCTTCAAAGATGTTTCCAAGCTGACTTAGGCTCCAATTCAATCTGCACAACTTGTTTAGTGGGGTGAAGAATGGTTTAATTGCATTTGTATGTGCCTTGAACTTGTCTTGTTTGTACCAGAGATGAGCTTGACTCTTACTAACTCCCGTATTTGCTGCAATAAGCCTCAATGATGTCCTCTGCAGAACTTAGAGGGCCTTAACTTTCTCTTCATCAAATGCTTTGGTTTTTCTTCTCACTAACCCTATTTTCTTGCTTCTTAAATTTACAGGAAGTCCTTCTTCAAGCTGAGCTCCTGTCCTGTTCCAAATCTTCCATATAGACTTCAAGCACATTCCAAACTCAGCTGCAACAGCCTTCTTTGCACCCCACTGAAGTTTGCCTTCATTGCTGCGTTGAAGAAGCCATTGGGCTATGGTATTTGAGTTTTTCAGTTGTTAGCTCTTTTTTTCTTTCATTTGGCTCTTGCATTTCTGCAGAGTTTATGTAGTTTGGGGTAGTTGGAATGCATTAAAGTGGAACTGCTACAGTGTATTTATGGAAGAATTTAGTGTGTTACGTTGCTTTTGAATTTCCCACCCCGAAACATTGGATCAAATCAAGTGTACTTTATTGTTTTAATCAATGCAACTTCAGTTTTTGGCTCCAAATTTTTATATTTGCCTCCAATTTTTCATTCACTTTCCAGTCTTTCAATGTCTGAATTCATTCATTTATTGCAGCAGAATGCTTATGTTTATCAGTTTTAATCAATCACAAAGCTGATATTCGAATAACATTAATTCAAAGTTTACATTATTTTTAATAACACGCTCTCTTAATTTTTTATTCGAATGTTTTTCAGTTTTAATTTTAATGTTCAATTTCCAGATGGTTTCACTTTGCTCTTTTAAATTTTTCTGCAACAAATTCTCTCCAATTAAGAGTTGCTCGATAAACACCAAAAAAAATCGAAGTGAAATAATTTTGGAAGTACTAGTCATCCTAATTGTACAACATCTTAAAATAAATTGCTCCACACTTGAAATCGAAGTCAAATAATCTTGCTTCACTTAACAATTGCTTGATAAACACAAAAGAAAAATTGAATATTTGTTGAATAAAATCGAAATAGAATCAATGCATGCCAGTAGCCTCATGTCTCACAATAAGAAGGCACCTTTTGTTGATAAAAAATTAACAATTTAAAAATGCATTGATTAACACTACCCCTCAAATACACCTTTATTTCACCAAATACCAACTACTTAGTTCTTAAATCCCGTACCAGACCCCAAATGATTACTCTTAAATTGGAAGCAGGAAATATTATTTTTTAATCAATAGGATAATCGTTCGAGATATTGCTCTAATATGATAAAGTAGATCAAAACAAAAAGTGCCAAGTTGGATGTTTGACGTTTAAGATCAAAGAAGCTGCCATGTAAATCTTCTTATCCCTATGCACCAATAAATAGGAAATTAAAAGCAATATTTTTTCTGAGAAAAAACAAAATGTAATTTAAAGCGTATCAAATCTATTACGCATGAAAACTAGAAAAGTATGCAGATTTTGCCGAAAATCCTTAAAAAAAAAAAAACAAACAAACAAACAAACAAACTTGTCCATATACACCCACTTTCTCTCGTCTCATTACACCCTCTCTCTCTCTCTCTCTAGTCTCATTACACCCTCCCTCCCCCCTCTCTCTCTCTCTCTCTCTAGCAGAGACCACCACCAACTTGACTGGCATCACCGCAATTGTCTCTCTCTACTTATTTTCAACTGAGCATTACTGAAACGATCAAAGCTATATCTATCAAGCAAATGTAGCAGCAAATATGTTATGCACCAACTCGTAGAAAGCAAGTTACGTCTTTCCGATTATCCAACAAGTTGAAGTATAGCTAAAATCAACAATCTTCTTGGTAGGCTCAATGATTCATCCACTAGTTGCTTTCTCCTTGTGCACATTTATGACTATGTTATCTGTGTCACACGACATTTATAGCAAACCATGTGTTGTCGTGGGCCCTATAAATACTTACCTTGCCATTGCATGCTCTAGATTTGCTGCTCTCTCTCTCTCTCTCTCTCTCTCTCTCTCTCTCTACTTAATCTCAACACCATACATTATACATACTTGGATTTTCGGTTGAATGTGAAGGATATGTTGAAGAAGAACATGGGTGAATGTCCTTCAATATTTGCCGCAATTTTCTTCCTCTGCTGCTGGATTTGGGTAGCAAATGCAAATTTGGTATACCAAGATCCGAAGCAGCCACTGCAGAGGAGAGTGAAGGACCTCTTGAGCAGGATGACTCTCCACGAGAAGATCGGCCAAATGACGCAAATTGATCGACTCGCCGCATCTGCTCAAGTTCTCAACCAGTATAACATAGGTAATCCAATCATCAACAACAATCTCAAATGCTTATGTTTTTAATCAATAATCCTATCCAGCAAACCTGAATTTGGAGCAGGCAGCGTGTTGAGCGGTGGTGGTAGTGTCCCCTCGCGAACGGCATCTCCTCAGACATGGGTGGACATGGTCAACGGCTTCCAGAAGGGCTCGCTGTCAACCCGTCTCAAGATACCGATGCTTTATGGGATTGACGCCGTCCACGGCCACAACGCCGTCTACGGAGCAACCATTTTCCCACACAATGTTGGCATTGGAGCTACGAGGTATACTATAACCACCTTTCCTATTCAATTCTACCTGCATACAACAGGATATCATAGTCATAGTATAATTATTACTAGTATTAGATATGAATAACTTAGTTGATAATATAGTATGCATATATGTGCAGGGATCCTGAATTAGTGAAGAGAATTGGAGCTGCAACTGCTCTTGAAGTCAGAGCTACCGGCATTCCTTATGTTTTTGCACCTTGCATTGCGGTACTCGAACGATTACACCTTTCATTTTTCAGCAACAATGGCTGTCCTCTGCTACTAATTTACTTCTTACAACGAGTTTTTACCTCGTACACAGGTTTGCAGAGATCCGAGATGGGGACGTTGCTTCGAGAGTTACAGTGAAGATCCCAACGTAGTTCGAGCAATGACAGAGATCATTCCTGGCTTACAAGGAGAGATACCTGTCCATTCTCGGAAAGGTGTACCCTTTGTTGCTGGACAGTAAGTAGATCTACTCGGCTCCATTTTCCTTGTCTCATTTCTTTCCATATCCACTTCTCAACTAAACCTGCGAGAGAAGAAACCAAAGATTAAATCAGGAAACACCATTTGTGGCTCAATCTTTGTTGTAAATCACACAGTAGATGCATTTTTACCTCGAGTTATTCTTGTCTTGGTCAGGCAGAAAGTCGTCGCTTGTGCCAAGCACTACGTGGGCGACGGTGGAACCACAAAAGGGATCAACGAGAACAACACGGTGGCGAGCAGGCATGACTTGCTGAGTATTCATATGCCTCCCTACTACGACGCAGTCCTCAAAGGCGTGGCGTCCGTCATGATCTCCTACTCGAGTTGGAACGGTGTGAAGATGCATTCCAACCGCGATCTCATCACCGGCTTCCTCAAGAACACACTGCGTTTCAGAGTGAGTGGCTAGTCTAAAGCTTAACTCCATATATACACATTGCATATCTTTCTACGAACTGAACAACGATCATCCACCGGTTGCAGGGATTCGTCATCTCAGACTGGCAGGGAATTGACAGAATCACTTCTCCACCACATCTCAATATTACATATTCGATCTTGACAGGAGTTAACGCAGGAATTGACATGGTTGGTGCATTCTGTATCAAACATTAGACGATGTAATTCAAGTTATACAATATTCACTAAGGTAGCTATATAATCTGCAGATCATGGTTCCATACAATTACACAGAATTTATAGATGGCCTTACTTCCTTGGTCAAAAACAACTTCGTTCCCATGAGCCGAATCGACGATGCAGTTGCAAGGATTCTAAGAGTTAAGTTCACCATGGGTCTGTTTGAACACCCTTTGGCTGATTACAGCATGTCCAAGTACCTGGGAAGTCAGGTTAGTTTCAAATTTCGACAAAATCTATATATCAAAAAAGGTATTGTCACTGACATTGCAAGATTCTGACAGGAACATAGGGAACTGGCAAGGGAAGCTGTAAGAAAATCTCTTGTCCTTCTCAAGAATGGTGAATCTGCAGATCATCCATTGATCCCAATTCCTAAAAAAACATCAAAGATCCTTGTAGCCGGAACCCACGCCGACAACATCGGCTATCAATGCGGTGGTTGGACGATCGAGTGGCAGGGCCTCTCAGGCAATATCACACTCGGTAAGACCACCATCTTTCTATCTCGTATTTCATTTCATTCGCTTCTTGTAACTTGGAGAATTTTCCTATGATCAGGCACCACGATCTTGACTGCAATCAAGAACACAGTAGACCCCAAAACAAAAGTCGTATTCAAAGAGAATCCGGATTCTGCATACCTAAAGTCCAACAAGTTCTCGTACGCCATTGTTGTAGTGGGAGAACCACCATATGCAGAAACATTCGGAGACAGCACCAACTTGACACTTCCTCATCCGGGGCCTAGTATCATCAAGAACGTATGTGCCTCGGTGAGGTGTGTCGTGGTTCTTATAACAGGCCGCCCAGTCGTGATCCAGCCGTATCTTGCACAAATCGAAGCCCTTGTAGCCGCTTGGCTTCCGGGATCCGAGGGCCAAGGTGTTGCAGATGTTCTGTTTGGGGATTATGGTTTTTCCGGCAAGCTCCCGCGCACATGGTTCAAGACTGTTGATCAACTTCCTATGAACGTTGGGGATCGGCATTATGATCCTCTCTTCCCTTTTGGATATGGACTCACCACACAACCTGCAAAAGCCAAATAAACTTGCAATGAGAAGGAAGATGTAAACTGAGCAAATTTATTGCTTACTTCCATTTGGGAGCACTTCTCCAATTCAGTGGAATAAATGAAAGATTGCCTAAAACTTACCTTGCAATTCAAACTTCAACTATTTCTATTTCAATTGGGAATCCCCTAGAGTGGGGAGAACAAGCATAAGATCAATGGAGTAAAGACATGAAAACAAATGGAGTAGTATGTATTTTCAATGAGTATTGGTTTCATATTTATGATATCAGAAGTACATCAGATTTACAAGTAACCAACACAAATGTGTAAATCTCACAAGTAATACAGATATGATAGTACAGGTTACAACAAGAATAGATCACCATTTCTAAGCTACCTCAACTGTAGTTAGTTTTTCTTCGACACCATCTCCTGCTGCATCCGTGGTTCCCTTAGCATTGATGGTTCTCTTATCCTCAGCTTCCTTTAGGAGTTTCATGATATCGGCTTTCTTCTGAAGAAGACTTTCGATCTTATTGTTAATCTTGTCCAGCTTGTTTTGCAGCTTACCAAGGTCCCTGGCATTGTACTTGTCTTCAAATTTGTGTTTCTTTTCATCCTTGGTTTTCTTCTTGTCTTTCTCTTTCTCTTTCTTTTTATCTTTGGAAATCTCTCCATTTCCTTCTACTTGAACATCTCTGGAGGTGACTTCAGCTTCAACCTCATCTTCAGATTTCCCTTGCCCTTCTTTTCCTTTGGATTTCTTTTTCTTGCCCTTGTCACATTTCTTGTCCTTTTTCTTCTTCTTCGTCTCCTCCTTGTTTTCATCTGAGATTTCTTCACTCACTTCCCTTTCAGTCTCGACTTCTTTGCCCTCCTTGTGTTTGTTTTTCTTATCTTTCTTCTTTTTCTTATCAGTTTCTTCATTCGATTCTCCTGCAGAACCTTCTACATCTTTGGATTTGTCCTTCTTGTGTTTCTTGTCTTTATCTTTCTTCTTTTTCTTATCCGTGCCATCCTCTTCTATTTCGCTTTTCTCCTTTTCGTTCCCCCCATCGGATTCTTCACCGGATTTCTTATCTTTCTTCTTTTTATCCTTCTCATCTTTCTTCTTCTTGTCCTTCTTTTTATCCTCCTTGTCTTCCGTTACGTGGTCTCCTTCGTCGTCACTCTTCGCCTTTTTACATGCCTTGTCATCTTTACCGTCTTCATGTTTTGGCTTGTCAGTCACCATTGATTTTGTTTCATGCTCGACTTCCACCTTCATCTTCTCTTGCGCTTCACCAGCCTTTTCAATTTTGGTCTCAGCCTTAAAATGAAGTTTTTCCTTCTCCATTCTCTCCTCTTCAATATGAAAATCTTCAGATCCTCCCCCCATTACAATGTTTCCCTTCCGATCAATGAATCTCTCTTTCTTGTTTATATCAACTATCTGGAAATTCAAAAGCAGAAAGTCAAATCTCACCACAACGAGACACTGTAATTCAGTACAGTTAAAAACCAAATAAAAATATCCATGACAATAGAGGCCAAGCTAGGAATCAATATAAAAAAGAAGAATGAAAAACCAACAAACCACAGATCCCGTTTCCATAGAAAATAGTAATTCAATATATGTGTACATATTGAACAAAAATATTATGTGAAGTAATGTAAACAAGAGATATCTTCCAGACTAAAAGAATACTAGTATACAAAGGCATAAACAACCTGATCACTGCAAAAACACACTGCAAAATTTCCATTTTTCATGGATAAAAAAAAAAAAAAAAGATTATCATACAATTCGCATAGAAAAAAAAGTAGATCAATTTTTTTTTCTTTCTAATTAGTCGCCTCCTTTAACCTCAACCATTACGAATCAAGCTAGATATCATTGCTAACCAATTTCCTCACCAGCCAATAAATTCCCAAAAATATACAATACAACCAAAATTTCCCACCTTCCTCAACAATATTAAACAAAATAAACAAGCAGAAACGCAGTACACGACAGTATTTATTGACAGCAAAGATAAGTTTTTTCTGACAATCCCAATGCAGAAAGATTCATGACAGAGAAAAAAGGCGCGAATGAGTTGCAGATCAGAAATGCTGAAAACCATATAACGGTACCTCACGAGACGGAGATGATGCAGAGAAATCAAATCAAGAGCTCCAAGAAGATTGCGCCTAGAAAATCAAGAAATTTCCTTCCCAAATAAAAGGTGTAGAATTTGAAAGATTTGCAGCCACTTTTTATAGTTTGTTTGCAGAGATCGATCCGTGTGAGAAACGCTAACACGGGGGATGATGACACGGTATTTTCAATTCCTTTGAGGCGAAGGAAATTAAATTGAATTAAATGAAATTAAGAGCTAGTATTTACAACTGGGACACTACCGTTACGCCACATATTTCAATACTTCCACATCCATCTACATTTCTAGAAAGGGTAATGAACTACGGATTTAAGGCTTGTAATCGGACTCATCGATATTAATTAAACCCGTCGAATTTTTTATTATTTTATTTTACTATTATATATCCTTAATCCTTATTAACCATCCCTCACCGGCTCACCCCATCAAACTACCCGTGCCACCCCCAAACTACACGTACGCCCCACCCTCTCCCTTCACCACCCCACCCATGAATAATGATATGAAACTCTAAACCATCGTTTATCTTACTCCTCCCCCCTCCCCCCCCAGCACGTTTATTTTTACCAAAGCCATGAATAATGATGTCAAACAATCTCCAAAACCATCGTCTTCCTCTTCTTTTATTTACAGACTTAATATTATAGACATAATGTAGTCAATTGCACCCATTATTTTTTTTAAATAATTTTATTAATTGATTATAAATTTTAGTTTAATTTGTTTATTTATGCTATAATTTCATGAAAATAAATAAAATAAAATTTAAATTGATTAATTATTTTAATTTAAAATATAATTTTCTCTAATAATAAATTTAACATAATTAAAATCTGAATTATTAAAAAATGAAATTCGATTTTATATATTTTTGGTAGATTTTTTTATGTCATATGAAAAAAAAAATCCGCACATAATTTATGTCATGAAGAAAGATTAAATAAAAAATTAAATAATTTGAGATGAAAAAAAATCGAAAATTAATATAGGAAATAAATCTTAACAAATCAAAATTAATCCAAAAATCAAAATAAATCAAAAAATAAATGAAAAGTCGAAATTAATTTCGGATTTGAACTTAAAAATCTAGCATAATTTTTGGATAGGTGGAGATTTTGTATGAAAAAGGAAACAAAATAAAAATCAATCCAAAACTAAATATAATCAAAATCAATTTCAAAATTGAACCTAAAAATCTAGCATAATTTTAGGATAGGTGGAGATTTGGTATGAAAAAGGAAACAAAATAAAAACCAATCCAAAAATAAATTTTAAATCAAAATTTCAATTTTTTTTCCTAAAAATCTAGCATTATTTTCGAAAAAATACCCAAAAAATCTAAAATCAAGAAATTTGGTGTAAAAATCGAAATAAAAAATTAGACAAAAAAATCTACCAAAAATATATAAAATCGAATTTCATTTTTTAATAATTCAGATTTTAATTATGTTAAATTTATTATTAGAGAAAATTATATTTTAAATTATAATAATTAATCAATTCAAATTGTATTTTATTTATTTTCATGAAATTATAGCATAAATAAACTAATTAAACTAAAATTTATAATCAATTAATGAAATTATTTTTAAAAAAATAATGGGTGCAATTGACTACAATTATGTCTATAATATTAAGTTTGTAAATAAAAGAAGATGAAGACGATGGTTTTGGAAATTGTTTGATATCATTATTCATGGCTTTGGTAGAAGTAAACGTGCTTGGGTTGGGGGTGGAAGATAAACGATGGTTTGGAGTTTTATATCATTATTCATGGATGGGTGGGTGGGTGGGTGGGTGGGGGTGGTGAAGGGAGAGGGTGGGGCGTACTTGTAGTTGGGGGGTGGTGGTGGTGGCACGAGTAATTTGATGGGGTGAGGGATGGTTAATAAGAATAAGGATATAATAGTTAAATAAGATTATAAAAAATCCGACGGATTTAATTAATATTGATAGGTCTTGTTTTCAAGCTTTAAATCCGTAGTTGTCCGGACAGCTGTTGTCCGATTGTCATTATTGTTCTAGAAAATGGTTGTCTATCTGATAGTACTACTATTATATTATAAATTAATTAATTAATTAATTACTTCAACAAACTTTTATTTAATTGCAAATTTTTATCTTAATTTTTTGATACATATTCATTGCTCCCTACGGTTTCAAATATAATAAATTTTGGTCATTTTTATTTGTTTTTCTTTTATAAGATGTTTTCAATTACCGAGAGTGTTCTCTCTTTCTCTTTCATCAATTTTATTTACTTTTCATCTCATTATTAATGATGTGCTCATTTTTCAATATATGTTGAGTTCCTTTCCTTAAATTTTGACAATATATTACCCTATCACGTTATCATGAATTACAAAAAGGAACCCAAATGACAACAATATAATTGACCAAATAAATTTCTTGCATTAAAATTTAGAGTTAATTAATGTTTCTTAATCGTAGTGCAAAATACCAAAATATCTTATATTTGAAACCGGAGGGAGTAATATTTTGATTTGCATAAAAAGAATCAATAATTCAAAAGTAGTAGTAGTAATCACAAAACAATGTTAGCTCTGTTAGTAATTGCTTCGACTGTCACGCTAGTTTTCAAACCATGGAAACAATTTAAGGTCATAAATTTGCTACAGATCAAAAAGATAATATTATCACTGATTTTAATTTAAAGATCCGGTTAAACTTTATTAGAATTTGTGCAATAATTATAATTAATCCAACTACTTTTTCAATTATCTCGAATTTTATCCGACTATTATCAAGGAAAAAAAATAAATAAATTCTTTTGTGTATTCCAGAATTCTTTAGCATACTGAAGGCCTAAATATACCCTCTCCGTCCACGAAAATATACCCTACTTAGATTCTTTTTTTTCATAAAAATATGTCATATTCTACTTTATGTATCATTATACCATTTTTTCTTTTATTATTTACTAAGTTTTATTTTTATCACACCCACAATAACTTTATTGCACTATCCATCAACTTTACTTTTATTTAATTCACAATAACTTTATTAAATTTTCTTAAAACTCGTGCCGAACACACATTATCATACTTTATCATGGATCATAGATGGAGGGAATATAAAATTTGACTTTAGATTGAAAGAAGAGGATAAAAAGCTTTGAATTTAAACTATCTAGCTAGCACCAGTCAAATACTTTCCTGTTAGTTGAATAAATAAATTAGCTTAACAGAAAGTTATGATTATTAATTAATCGAAAGTAAAATAGGTTGACAGTTGACCCATGTTCGTGCAGTAACATTCGGGACGGATGAAGCTTTTAATATGAAGTTACTATAATTAAATATTGCGTTCTTTTATCATCTTACGTTTTACCGAAATAGCCTCAAGTTTGCTTTAAAAAAAGGAGAAGTTCAAATGTAGCCACATCTGAAAAGAAAAGTGTTAATATAGCCATTTTTTTTAAAATGATCAAATATGGTCATGCATACACGATTAGCATACACGACCAGCATACACGATCTAAACTGGTCGTGTATGCTGACCATGCATACACGACTAGCATATACGACCATAACAATATACACAATAATGCACACACGACTAGCATACACGACTATATCAGCATACACAACCTAAATACACGACTAGCATACACGACCATATCAGCATACACGACCAGCATACACGACCAATATACATGGCCGTGTATGCTGGTCGTGTATGCAAGTCGTGTATGCGTGGCCATATTTGATCGTTTTTAAAAACGTGGTTATATTAGCACTTTTCTTTTCAGGAGTGGCTATATTTGACTAATTCTCTTAAAAAAAAGGGAGAAAGGCAAATATGGCCACTTGACAAAAGAAAAGAGCATGAAAGGCCACAAATTTTAAAATGAGCAATATAGCCACATTTTAGGGTTTTTTTGTAGTTTTACGTTTCTACCCTCCTTCATACTTTTACTAATTTAAATTTAAATTATATTGTCAGTGCTTCATTTATTCTCTTTTTTCATTGATGTTTTTTTAATTTATTAAAAACAAGTCGCGGCATGGCGGAGAGATTTCTGGCGGCGGCTCCGGCGAGAAATTAGGCAGCAATTCCGGTGAAATTCAGAGGCAGCTTGATTCTTGGTGGTGCACGATTCTCGTTGCAATTCTTCCAGCGATTTTCGACTAAGTTATATTAGAGTTTCAAAAAGTGTAGATTTCGACGCCGGGGGAGAAATAGGTCGCGATTCCGGCGAAACGTTTCTAGAGGCTAGGCAATCTCCGACGGTGCACGATTTCAGGAGGCAAGGCAAGGAGAATTTAAGGTTTGTCACTTCAGTTTGTGTTGGTGATGTTTTTTGCGTTTACAATTTTAATTGGGTTCTACCATTGTTTGAAAAGCTTGAGATTGATTAATATTGTAGTTGTGCTTCTATGGTTGATTTTGATTGCAATACTGTGATACCATTTATAATTGTTGGTTCTCTGGAATTTAATGTGGATATGTTAATGGCAATCGTTTGAGTTTATTAGTATGTTGATGTTGTTGGATTTGGAAAGAAAGAGCCTAATGTAAAGGAGTTCATCAACAATTGCAGCTACTCCACCATTTTCGCTACCTTTGGAGAGGGCCTCGTCGTATTCTTCAAGTGTTTGGTAGCTTCTGAACTTGGAGGTGTTGAATTTCATATTGCTCAAAAGTCCGGTGACGAAGGATCCATACTGGTATCCGACATACTCACCATTCTCTATCAGATCATTGATGTTAGTGATTGTAGGCTGAAGCTGCAGCACAGTTAGCATAGATGTCAAGCTTGTAGTGTAACTCGATGTTAGGACGAGCCCCAAAAACACCCTCTATTCAATTAATCGATCATGCATAGAAATTTGAGGTCGTGTATGCTAATTGTGTAAACTCGTTGGAATATTTCAAAGTTTTTTTCTCCAAACATATTGTGCAATTATACATTTTAGTGCATGAAAATGATGAAAAAGATCCAAAAAAACAACAAAAACGACTATCATCATACATGACTAGCATCCACGATAATTAAAATAAGAGGTCGTGTGTTCTAGTCGTGTATTCCAGTGATGTATTCTCATTAAAATGTTTCGAAATATTATTTCTCCTTGAAAAAGAATAGAAAATGTTATGATCAAATCAAAACGAAAGAAAGAAATGTAGAATAATACGCCACGCGCGACTAGCATGTACGACAAATAAAATGAGAGGTCGTACATGCTAATCATGTATTGTCATTAGAATGTTTCAGAAAATTAATTTTCTCCCCAAAAAAAAATTGAAAATGTTGTAAATAAATACATAATATCAAATAAAAACGAAGAAAAAAATGTAAAACAATACGCCACACACGACTAGCATACACGACAAATAAATTTGAGGTCGTGAGTGCTAGTCATGTATTCTAATTGTGTAAACTTGTTGAAATGTTTTGAAAGTTTGTTTCTCCTAAAATATTGTGCATTAATACTATATTTTAGAGCATAAAAATGATGAAAAAGATTTTTTTTTAAAGGCAACAAAAACGACTATCATCATACATGACTAGCATAGACGACAAATAAAATGAGCGGTCGTGTATTCTAGTCGTGTATGCAAGTCATGTATTCTCATTCTAATGTTTCGAAAAATTATTTTTTTCCTTAAACAAAATCAATGAATAATGAATAATACATTCGATCACAATAAAAATAAAAGAAAGAAATGTAGAATAATACGGCATGCGCGACTAGCATACACGACAAATAAAATGTGAATTCTAGTCGTGCATGCGAATCATGTATTGTCATTAGAATGTTTCAAAAAAATTATTTTTCTCCCTAGAAAAATAGATTATGTTATGAATAAATATATAATATCAAATAAAAACGCAGAAAGAAATGTAAAACAATACGCCACACACAACTAGCATACACGACAAATCAAATTTGAGGTCGTGTGTGCTAGTCGTGTATTCTAATTGTGTAAACTCGTTGGAATGTTTCGAAAGTTTGTTTCTCCTAAAGTATTGTGCATTAATACATTTTAGTGCATGAAAATGATGACAAAGAATTATTTTGTAAAAATAGGCAACAAAAATGACTATCATCAAACATGACTAGCATACACGACAAATAAAATGAGTGGTCGTGTGTTCTAGTCGTGTATGCAAGTCATGTATTCTCATTCCAATGTTTCGAAAAATTATTTTTCTTCTTAAAAATAAAATAAAGAATGCAATGAATAATGAATAATACATTCGATCAAAATAAAAATAAAAGAAAGAAATGTAGAATAATATGGCACGCGAGACTAGCATACACGACGAATAAAATGAGAGGTCGTGCATTCTAGTCGTGCATGCTAATCATGTATTGTCATTAGAATGTTTCAAAAAATTATTTTTCTCCCCAAAAAAATAGAAAATGTTAGGAATAAATACATAATATCAAATAAAAATGAAGAAAGACATGTAAAATAATACGCCACACACGACTAGCATACACGACAAATATAATTTTAGGTCGTGTGTGCTAGTCGTGTATTCTAATTGTGTAAACTCGTTGGAATGTTTAGAAAGTTTGTTTCTCCTAAAATATTGTGCATTTATACATTTTAGTACATGAAAATGATAAAAAAGATTTTTTCTAAAGAAGGAAACAAAAATGACTATCATCATACATGACTAGCATACACGACAAATAAAATGAGCGGTCGTGTGTTCTAGTCGTGTATGCAAGTCATGTATTCTCATTCTAATGTTTGGAAAAATTATTTTTCTTCCAAAAAAAAATAAAAAATGCAATGAATAATAAATAATATTCGATCAAAATAAAAATAAAAGAAAGAAATATAGAATAATACGGCACGCACGACTAGCATACACGACAAATAAAATGAGAGGTCGTGCATTCTAGTCGTGCATGCTAATCATGTATTGTCATTAGAATGTTTCAGAAAATTAATTTTCTCCCTAAAAAGATAGAAAATGTTACGAATAAATACGTAATATCAAATAAAAACGAAGAAAGAAATGTAAAACAATACACGACACACGACTAGCATACATGACAAATAAAATTTTAGGTCGTATGTGCCAGTCGTGTATTCTAATTGTGTAAACACGTTGGAATGTGAAAGTTTGTTTCTCCTAAAATATTGTTCATTTATACATTTTAGTGCATGAATATAATGAAAAAATATTAAAAAAAAAGGTAACAAAAACGACTATCCACATACATGACTAGCATACACGACATATAAAATGAGAGGTCGTGTGTTCTAGTCGTGTATGCAAGTCATGTATTCTCATTCTAATGTTTCGAAAAAATTATTTTTCTTCTTAAAAAAAATAAAAAATGCAATGAATAATGAATAATACATTCCATCAAAATAAAAATGAAAGAAAGAAATGTAGAATAATACGCCACGCGCGACTAGCATACACGACAAATAAAATGAGAGGTCGTGCATTCTAGTCGTGTATGCTAATCATGTATTCTCATTGGATGTTTTGAAACATTATTTTTCTTCTTTAAAAAGAATAGAAAATGTTATGAATCATACATAAAATCAAAACAAAATGAAAGAAATGTAAAATAATAGGCGACGCACGACTAGCATACGCGACAAATAAAATGAGAGGTCGTGCATTCTATGTTCGACATCTTGAAAGTCACCCATCTCAAATTCTGTCCCACACACCAAGTACAAGTTGTAGTGTATATTAGGGAAGGAGAAGTTCTGCAAATAGTTTGCAAATATAAGTTCTTAGCAACTGTCTCACCTTTCAAGCTTCAAGCATTCAAGGAAAAAACACAATCACGAAAAGCAGATCAAAACAAGGATTCAACTACAATCATAGAAAAACAAACCGTGATATTTTCACACAGTCATACAACTTGAATTGTTTACATAATCCAAAAGTTTTACATAGACAAATCACGACGGAAGAGTCTCTGCACTAATGCTGAAATTAAACAAGTTCCTTGCTAGCCGACTCCTATAATCTTTCGGTTCTCTTTCTCCAAACCTACTCTCTATTTTTCCAGTCATGATAGCCTCTGCACACTTCAAAGCAAAGACACTGCCATTAACAATATCTTGGCAAGAACTAACACAAATAAATAGTTATTCCTTATAGTAGTAAATGAACTCAAATTAAGCATACTAGTCTTCCTAAATACATTTATGACAAGACTTTAGTCCACAACATAATTTGTTTTGAAGCAGTACTAATTTTTCCAAGATCACATCTCAAAATGATGAACCAAATTACAATTGTAATTCATATGTTTATTTGGGCTCAAGTAAGCTCGTGAACCTCCAGTAAGAGTCATAAATAAAGCTCGAGGTTCAGCTTAATAATAATTGAACCAAACTTAAACACGGCAATATCTGTCTCAATACAATTACACCCCAAATGCATAGGAAACATGCTGGTGAACAAAAACTGAACCTGCTGCATTTTTAATGTTTCCATCTCTCCATACTTCTGTATCACATTCATAGTTCTTTTGTCATGGATTTACTCTTTCAGACCAATGACTTTGACAACTTCAACAAATGAAACTCGAAAAACAAAGACATTTCAAGCAGAATCAAATAGCTCGAGCTTTTTTTCTCAAGCTGATCCCTGAGAAAATGTTTCAATCACACAACTTTACGTAACATGAAGCTCTTATTCTATTATTGTAAAGAGTATCCCTACCCTCACTTTTGTCTACCCACAAAAATATTGTAAAGAGCATTCTTTAGTAAAATATTGATATACTAAATCAGAATTAAACAAAAATATGTAACAGCTAAAAATATGAACCAATAACTTTTGAGTTTATGTAAGATTCCGATAATCGAGATCAAGAGACCAAACAACCGGATCATAATCTGTTGTGGTGTTCACACCTATCCAATTAGCACTATATGTTTAGTCCACAACATAAGTTAGAAGTAGTACTAATTTTTCCAAGATCACATCTCAAAAAGATGAACCAAATTACAACTGTAAGTACCCCTCAAATACAAATACAACAATCCTAAACAGATAACACCCCACCACCACCAGCAACAACAATGATGCAGTAACCCTGTCTTGATAACACGAATGTCATCCGTATCTGCATAAAGCCATTGTCCATCACATATCCATATATATAGGAACATATTTTTTTCATGACATATGATTAATTCAAGAACCCCCTCACCAACTCTTGCTAAACAAAGAAAAAATGGTGACATTGATCCAATTCATCAATCCAATTAAAACGCTTGATAAACAAATTGATGCAACAACCAATACACTCGAAGGGGCAAAATCGAAATGAGAGAAACCTAGAAATACAAAACAGGAAATCGAGCAGAAAAAGAAAGCAGAAATTCGATGTAACTTCTATTATGGCAAGATTTAGATCAAACATACCTCCTCCATCGGGACGACCGAAGTTATCGGAGGATGGTCGTCCTCTAAAACATCATCCATTAAATTGGATCTGGCAACGACAAAACTTCAGCAATAGTGAAAGAAAACTGCTCGAGGCAGCTGGGAGAAGGAAAGAAGGAAAGGAGGGAAAGAAGAAAGGAAGGAACCTGTGCGGCGGTGGCGTGATGGCGGCGGGGAGAAATCAGTCGAGAAGAAAAGGGAGAGAAATCAGTCTGGAAAAATAATGAGGGAGTAATTATTTTTATTTCGTTTTCTTTTAATTTCAGAAATAATAATAAGGGTATATTTGTAAGAGTGGCTATATCTGCTCGTTTTAAAATTTATCACATTCTTTAAATTAATAAACCCTATATAAGTTTATCACATCCATTATTCCACTTGAAATTTATAAAGTAGTTATTTATTTTTATTTTTTTGGGCGGAATGAGTATATATCTAGTGAAAATTGAACAAAGGAAACATTTTTTTTAATGTCTATCGTAGCAGATTTTTTTTTTTTTTTTTTAATGTTTGAAAATAAAAACAAGGATTTAACCCGTTTAGGTATGTCAAACGACAATACTCTCCTTTACTAAATCAAAATATAACATAGTTGAACTTTTCCGTGTTTCAAAAAAATAAAAATAAATAAATAAATGGCTGAACTTTCCCGGGCCGCAACGTTCCTTCTTAATTCATGACGTTTTATTTAGCAAATTCATGACTTCTTAAATTCATGACTTAAATAAACTCAAAAAAAAAAATAAAATCATGACTTAATTATGCTAAAAATTCATATGACTTAATTCTTGTTTAATAGAAAAACTTTCATTAATCACAAATAATCAGAAATAACAATATCAATTAACCATGAAGGCAAATTATCATGCCATAAAGATTTGCTTTTCCATCAACTTTCTGCAAATCTTTGGTAAAACATCCAATTGGTGGATGAATGTGACAAATATGTTTAGGAAAGTATAAAATTATAAAATAAAATCACACTATAAGAAGTCATTCTAGATTTAAAAAAAAAAAAAAATCTAACACTACTTCTAATTTTTGAACCTCTACGTGTTATATTCTATTTATAAACCCTTTAACCTGGCATTAGAATGAGTTGGTGTTAATTAGTTTAGATGGGGTGTAAATTAATCTGAAATTTTGAATTTGTTCATAAATTAATTCCAAGATAATTTTTTACAAAATTCACTTATGAATATGTAGAAAGTCAAGATAGAAACTTGGAAAAAGGGACTTTCACTCTAGCTTGAAATATACGTAAGATATTATAGTTTGAAATGTCCTACTTATTAATGTGAAATGATATAGTATTAAAAATTATAACGAATGGTGTTATAAAAAAAATCAAGAGACTTCACATCAATAATCTATAATACGAGTACTTTAATGTAAATTTAACATATCAACATCATTATTCTCATTTGTTGCCTGAAAATATATACGTAATAGTACGTTTTACAACTTATTCATGTGATTTGATTATATTAAAATACACGGTGCAATACTAGCATTCTGAATAAGATATGGTGAAATAAAATACTACTATAAAATATGATTGGAAATAGATTACACATCGTGTCGCAATTCCAAATGGTAGCAGAAAAATTGGAAAGTGAAGAGAGTAGAGAGGCTTCGGAAATCAAGTAACGAAACAGAGAGAGACGGGCGTTGAAATCTCCCCGTCTCTGCAATCTCTCTGCTCTTTTCAGATTAACCGCCCACGACACTCTCTTTCTCTCTCCTTTCTCTCTCTCTCTCTCTCTCTCTCTTAAATGAAGCTGCGCCTGCGCGCATACATTCTTCCATATAAAGAAGCGAAGAGAGAGAGGAAGGGAGGGGCATGAGAGGAAGAGAGAGAGGGTAATCTTTTTCTAAAGAAAACCATCTATCTCTTCCTCAATCGCCTCTTCTCTCGTATCTCGGAAGCTTCCCCAAGCTTCCAAGTTTCCAAGATGAATGACCTTTTGACGGTATACATATATATATTTCTTCTTCAATTTTTCATTCCATTATTTTTATCGTTTTAGGATTTCGTGTTTATTTTTTGGAGATTCTCGCGCGCAAAATGCAGCTTTCAGCGCCTAAAAAATATATATTTTGCTCCCAGAAATAATAAATGCGAGTATAAAAAATGCTGTTGTATGTTTGTTTCAATTTGGCGGGAATATTTCTGTTTTTTTCTAAATTAATTCGATCGAACTGATACCCGATAGACTAATTCCCGATTTGAAGCATTGATACGTCAAAGGTGAGGGTTTTTGCGTCCAAAATCTGGAAACCTAGTTTATTAATTTTTTTTCTCTACTTGAATCTATTTTGTATGAGCTAAATATTGTGGTGACTTAATCAGAAACATGCAACGAATAACTTAAAAAGATGGTATGATTTATGTTAATGCCTTGGTTGTAATTGGTTAAATAACATTACAGTCATCCTTTTTCACCACCTGATGTAAAACATGAAATCGATTTTTTGCAATGTGGATTTGATTTTGCAGCAACACTAGATTAATGATATGAGTGTCTTTGATTTTTAAAGTACTGCATTTGCAGAAGCCTAAACTTAAGACAAATTTGATTTACTCTGACTAAATTGTGAAGACATAAGTATGTGATGGGCTCATCAACTAATTGTTTGCTGAACCAATGCAGGATAGATCATTTGAGAAGTGATCATTTAGGCCTAAGTTTTTTACCCTTTTAAATCTTTCTATTTTTTACTTCCATGTCATAATAACTCATACATGAATAAGTTCTCATTCCAAGTGTTGCAATGCCAATAGATTTTCATGTTCAAACTTTCTTTTTCTCCCTCTCTTTGTGCAGGATTCGCTTTCGATCCCTCGAGGTCACTCGAGTAGACAAGATGATATTGAAATGGGAACTCAGAGATCGGGGGAACTTGGTTTGAAATACTTCTTTGAAAAGGTGAACATAATTAACATAGCATAAAATGTGTCTCTTTGGTGATTATGAACAAGAATTGCTACTTCCATGGGCTCCTAATGTTTTCCAAAGAGTTATTACAATTCAAAGACTGTATGCGCAATGATCAATGCTTTTCTAATTTCCTTCAAGTTAATGCTTTGATTTGCTTCATATCCTGCATTTTCTAGGTTAAAGAGGTTGAACAACCATATGAAAAACTTTATGCACTTCTCAGAAAGCTTCAGGTACGAGATTTTATTCTGGTATCGTTTGTTGGCAATTTTATTAGCACTGTTACCAATTTTGTATTTCATTATTTACACGATTTTCTTCATTTTAGATGAACATGTGTCATTTAACACTTAAGACTGATCTCTGGGAGGCTTATAGCCTCAGTAGCTCTGTTTGGCAATATTTTGAGTTATTTAACAAGACGAGAGCAAGGAAAACACACTGATAGTTATGAGTGAATGCACTGTTGTGTTTTTCTAAATAAAAAGGGCGTCTGTATTTAGTTGGCTAACTAGTGTCGAGAGACAGAACATCTGGAATTCTTGGTCCATTCCATCATCTTTGATGAATGACATGCTGTATCAATTTACTGCAGGGTGCTCATGAAGAATCAAAGGTAGTTACCAGGGCTTCAGATATGAAAGGTAGTATTGTATTCATTACAGGCAGTGCCTTGACACATGATACAAAGTTGTATTGTTTGTCTTTTGGAAGGGATTTAATCATAAAAATTAGCTATTGAAACTAGTTGAGCCAGATATTTGCCTTTCTGATTTGAATCATGCTTATCTAATCTCATTTCTTTTCTTTCATTTTATGCAATTTGCAGCTATCAAGCATCGGATGGAGAAGGATGTTGATGAAGTAGGAAGAATTGCTCGTTTTATGAAATCAAAAATCGAGGAGCTTGACAGAGATGTGAGCAATATGTTGCATGTCATATTAAAGTTTGAGCGTTCAGATTCCTCTCTCTTAATTTTAGCTCTTGAACAGAACCTAGCAAATAGAAGAAAGCCTGGATGTGGACAAGGATCAGGTGTAGACAGAACAAGAACAGTAACAACAGTGTAATCTTACTTTCTTTCTTATGTCTTGACTATGACTACCTTATATGATTCTGATGTTACAGTTGGATTTATTGAAATTAGCATGAAAACTGAATGGATTTGATGATTATTTGATCATAAAATACTTAATTTCCCATCTTCCTATGTCTGCAACCAGGGCTTTGAAGAAGAAGTTCAAAGATAGGATGTTTGAATTTCAGGTAGGCTTAAATTAAATGCATGCTAAAACAGAAGTGATTTTTGTTTCTTCCTATTTCTAACTCTTGATTAGCACCTCCGTAGATTTTAAAGGAGAATATACAACAAGAGCATCGTGAAGTTGTCGAGCGACGAGTATTCACAGGTAATTATACTTGTTAGGGATACGAACATTTTCCACACTTTAACAACAATTTTCTCTCACTCTTCAGATAATTTTAATGGTCCCTTATTTCATGTGTTTTCATAGTGACGGGCACAAGACCTAATGAAGAGGTAGCTGTTTTTTTTTTTTTTTTTTTTTTTTTTTTTTTTTTTTTTCATACTTGTTACATGTTTTTTTGTTTATTTACATATATACTTCAACTTAGAAAACCATTTTTTCAGATAATTGATAAATTAGTAGAGACCGGTGACAGTGAGCAGATATTTCAAAAAGCAATCCGAGAACAAGGCCGAGGCCAGGTACAGTCTTAATTTCTGTTGCTTGCGCTTTGTTCCCCTCTTTCGTCGAATTTAATTTGGATAATACAGTATCTTCATTTGGTCCTTCTGCTTTGCTTTTGTTCTCATTTCAGATAGTGGACACTTTAGCGGAAATTCAAGAACGGCATGATGCAGTCAGAGATATAGAGAAAAAGCTTATGGATTTGCATCAGGTATAATAATAATCATTGGTTTTCTACTCTATGTGTGTGTGTGTGTGTGTGTGTGTGTGTGTGGGTGTGTGTCTCTCTCATTCAGCTTGTATACAGATATTCTTGGATATGGCAGTACTTGTGGAGGCTCAAGGGGACATGCTAAATAACATAGAATCACAGGTACCCCAAATCAACTTAACTATACCTATTTTTTTATCAAAATAATGAAGTACAAGGGGATTACATACTAGTACTACGTAGTTACGGAGATAATATAATGTAACTCTCGTCGTTGGGATTTCTCAGGTTCATTTAGCAGTAGACCATGTGCAGTCGGGGAATACGGCCCTGCAGAGGGCAAGGAGTTTGCAGAAGAGCTCTAGGAAATGGATGTGCACGGCAGTGTTGATATTTTTGATGATCGTCGCAATCGTCCTCGTTAGCGTGCTGAAGCCCTTCCATAGAAGGATTGGTGCATAGTTGTAGGCTACAGTACACACACAGTCTAGGAAGGAAGGCAAATGAAGTAAGTTTTATTTTCATCATTCTTCTTTTTCTTCGTGCATTTTCAGTGTGCACGCCGTACTCTTGTACACAACTCTATTTCTTAATTAATCTTTAGTATTGCTGATGATGTACCCCCCTCTCTCTCTCTTTCACGCGCGCACACACACCAAGGAAGATCACCAGAACCTCAGAACACGAAAAATGCTCGGATAGTTAACTTCTTCACAAGACCGACATTAAATTATTATTAGAATAATGATTATACAACAGCATATTTCTATAGTTTAAGAAATTGCAACTCACATTATTATGAAGTTTGCCTTTAAGTTGTTGTTTGAGGTAGTCCCTTAGCTTGTACTTCATCAGCTCTGATTTCAGATGTGACACGATGACCAATAATAATTTTGCAAAGCGCAACACAATTATCTGAAATGTACGTCACCAATTCAACGATATGATCACTCCCGCATGTTACTTGATCGTGTTCTCTGGAGAAACTGTTGCTTTGAGAGAAGTACTGCAAATCCATCCGTTTGGACAAAAGACTGCTCTCGGTCTGTGAAGGCTTCGTTTGGACAAACGGACCTTACAACCGAATGAACTCAAGCTCTTTGGAGCTAAAGTTGATGAATGATGAAAACTCGTTTAGTGATGGAACTAATACATGAGTTTATACTCGTGTATATTTCATACTAAAGAGTTTATTCGTGTATCTCACACTATGTTGAATTGTGATTGAGAATGTACTTTGTTGTTGGAAGGAGTCAAGAGTCACATTTGCGTAGGCTAAATGTGATGAATCTTGAAAGTTTTGTTGTCAAACTCATTTTTGAGAAAAGACACAAAAGAAGGCTAATTCTAGACCGTAGGTCGGATTGAAGTCAAGACTATCTTGTTGAATTGTGATTTCACAAGAGATCAAAAATAACTTGTCGGTGTCGGTGTGCAAGATCGTTGACCAAGTTGTATTTACGTGTTGTAAAACATGTTTTGAATATCCTTCTTGAGATGAGGATGACTTGGTTGTGGGGGTATTTTTCAAAATACCTTTGTTGAACAAATCTTTGCACTTGTTGTAGCTAACATTGGTACCAATGTTGATCAATCTGTTGCAAAATCACATGGGAATCATGAGATCATTATGGTTTTAAATCTAATCATGTAAATAAATTTAATAATTTGTTGTCGATATGGATGTCATATGACACGTGTGCTTTGTAAGGAAGTATTTTTATATTTACAAAGTTGTAAACTCCACATGCATAATTATACTTCGTGTGAAGTGTATGGAGTGGAAATGTGTTTCTAAGGATTATTTCGGGAGAAGTATTTCCCCAAACAATTTAGGAATGTGGGGGTTAGACATTTAATGTCACTTGAATATCTCAAATTGTGGGGGTTGACATATTCGCCGTTGACATCGTATCATGAGACATTTGATCTCTTAATGAGGTTAGTTATATTGATTGTGTAAAGTCAATAAATAACCTAGCGGATCCGCTAACTGAAAGGTTAAATTGAGATCAAATGTATAAACTATTAGAGGGAATGGGTGTTAAATTCACATCTTAAGGATGATTATAGCGGAAATCCAACCTTGTAGATTGGAGGATCCCAAGAGCTTGGTTCAATGGGACAACGAAATTATAAGAATCCGTGTGTTAAATACTCAGACATACCTATTCTTTGAGAACAGTAAGTGTTTGTTTACCTACATGTGGTGAGATTAAGTCATATGACTTTTAATGATTCTTGAATACCTCGAAGAGGTCAAATATAATAGGATACTTGGGAATAAGAATCACATATATAAGTGTGAAGTGAGGGCCGCTTCAATTGATACACTTATGACTCCAAAGGGGTGTCCAAGGCCGAAAAGGATACAAAACGTTAGAACGGACGGAATTGAGATGATATTGTGTCAATATTGTTGTCTCAGTATACACCATGGAGGACTAGTTCAAGATTTTCATAACTACTATGCTGCCGGTATACTCGATGATGTTGACTATGGATAGGTTCAAGGTCACAAGCCACCTAGCCAAATGCAGTATTGTCTCTTGAGGACTGAACTTTGCATTTGCATTCATTTTGCATTGGCATTCTCACTCATGTGGGGGATTGTTGGAAATGGTTTTGTAATTAACCATTAATTGAGGATAAATATTGTTAACTAAATATTTATTATTTAATTAAAATATTTATTGGATGTTAATCTACGTCGTGAGTAGATGAACGTGGTATATTTATCTCTAAACCGATTTCCGGTGAGTGAGATATTGTGTGCTAAAGGTTGGATGTTAGAGTAGAAACTGATATGTTATATTTATATAAATGTTAGTTGTCCCACGTCAGTTATATGAGGATGATTTGACTTGCATTTAAGTCATGACTCTTGGTCTTTTATAACTGCCAAGACTCTTCATCCGACAAAGCCTTTTCACATTCGAAACCTCCAACCATCATGGCTTCTTCATAATGGTCATTATGGAGACGAGTCCCTTCACATTGTTCGAGAGCCTATATATATGAGGCATGCTCATTTGCAAAACTCACTCAATCGAAGCATTCTCTCCTCACTAAAGCATAGCATAACATTTGAGTTCAGTCTTCGTTCTTGTCCAGTTTGCCGGAGCTCAGTTCTGTTTGTGGTGTTACTACAGCCGAGACGTCAAGATCGTTTTAACCTTTGGGGACGAGCCGTCTTACCGTAAGCACTATTGAGGCGTATTCTCGTCTTGCGGGCAACTTCGGACGATCTTTGGTTTATTCTAAACGTTGTTCTTCAGTTTCCATTGTAATACTTATAAGTTCTGTTCATGTTCAAGTTTATCAATAAAGAAGCATTGTTCATTGTTATATTCACGAGGGAGTACCCGATTCCTAACATGAATAACAAATAGAGATAATCAAGTTTGAACCTAAATTAAACTGAATATTGGCCCAAAAAAATGTCTGCCGTCGAAGAAACAAAACACCAACACCTCTCCCGGCCCTTCCAACCCTCCTCCTGCTGACGACCCTCCTTCTGAGGACGACCCTTCTTCAGATGATGATCTACCTTCGGATGACAACTCTCTGCCTTTTTATTATCATGATCAGGTCTAGCTTGAAGATGAACATCATAACTTGGACAAATCGTATCACGACCGTGAGTCCGAGGAGCATGATTACGGCTCCGACACTGATAATGATGCTCCTCCCAATCATGATGACGCTATCAATCGTCATGACGATGATGATCGCCATGGTTATGATGGTGGTGACAACGATGAGGAGGAAGATGACTAGATTATGTTGGGTCCGGGTCCGCACGCACACATAGCTCTACATTAGTATGATATTGTCCGCTTTGAGCCTAGCCCGCAAGGATTTGTTTTTGGGCTCCTTCCCAAAAGATCTCATACTAATGAGAGTGTGCTCTCACTTATAAGGAAGTCTTCGCTTCCTTATTCTTTCGATGTGGGACTTGGATTGCATACCCCAACAGATTATGATCATGATGAGAGATTACTATATATGATTTATTTTTTGTGTGTGTGTGTGTGTTTTTTTTTTTTAATCTCTGTACCTATTATTCAGCAACATGTATTTGTCTCATCATAGTTGTTATACTACAATTTATCTTTCTCCACGAAGTTAAACTCAAGTAGATGTATTTCTCTTCTCTAAAAAAAAAAAAAAAAAAAAAAAAAAGTAGATGTATTTCTCTCATCATGGTTGTTATTAATTATAGTTGGAGTTGGACTCCAATATATCGAGTTGTTGATGACTATGATTGGAGTTGTAAAAGTTAATGATAAACACTATGTTCTCCCATGTCCCGAATTTCTTTTCTTCTCCAAAAGTTCATCTTTATCCCCATTTCTTCCCCTCCTAAATTTCTTCATTCCAATATCGGGTAGTTGTCTTCTCCAAAAAATACCGGGTAGTTCGGGTAACCGATGAACATGATCGGGGCTACGGGTATGGAAATGGAATTTCACAGATTTCGGTTTCGGTTAACCCAACCCAACCCGAACCGCACAGATTTCCAGCCCTAATTGCAGCTACTATTTATTAAACACATTCTTCTTCTTCTTCTTCTTCTTCTTCTTCTTCTTCTTCTTCTTCTTCTTCTTCTTCTCTCACTCACTCCATTTCCGCCCCGCAACATGAAACTTCCTCCCCAATCTTCCCTCAGCCGAATCAGCGGAAACAGTTTAGCTGCGACCGCTGATAGTTCGATTAAGGAGACAGTGGCTGCAGACTCAGATCTCGGCGGCGACCGACTCAGTGAGTTACCGGACTCGTTAATCCTTGCGATTCTGTCGTTGTTGGAAATGAAAGATGTTGTTAAGACCACCGTTCTCTCCAAGCGGTGGGAGGATCTCTGGATTAGTGTCCCCTGCCTTCATTTCTCCGGTGATTATCCAAGCTTCGTTGGCGGTGCTCTTGCCAAATGGAGAGGTGCCAACGTTCGCAAATTCACCTTAGCTTTGGGCGCAAATCATCATCCTCCTTCTGGTGAGACTGTTAATTCGTGGCTGCTTGTTCCCATCCAAAAGCAAGTGGAAGAGCTTCGTCTAAATGTGGGGCCTCATATGGATGCTAAATACTGCGCACCTCAGCGTTTGTATTCTGACACCTCCCTTACTAGATTATCCATTGCTTACTGTAATCTCAAACTGGAAAAGAGTGTCAGCTGGTATCAACTCAAGAGTTTAACGATCGAGCATCCCATCGACTTGACTCGAGAGGCCATGGACCGAATTCTCTCTGGCGCCCCTCGCTTGGAAGAGTTGGTTTTCTTGTCTTGTGAAATTACCGAAATCTTAAATATCCGATCTACTAGTTTGAAGATACTTGAATTCAATAGAGCTAATTGTTCTTGTAAAAGGACACTGATGAAGGGAATGATGAAAATTTGGGCTCCTAATCTGTTGAGTTTAGATATTTCAGGTTGGTTTAATGGTTTTCCTGATTTGGATGTCCCTTCTTTGATTAATGTGGCTCTTTGCTTGGAAGAGTCGTGTGATATACGCGGTGACCAAGTAACCATAGAGGATCCTACGTCTAATGACACGTATGAGAAACTTTTACGCAGCATCTGCCATGCTGAGAAGGTCACATTGTCAGATTTGTGCGCTCAGGTAGGTTCCATTTCTTATTCGCATTATTCTTTATTTATGCATCAAACAGTCTGATTGAAGTTTTGGAAGCATAAACCATATTGTGCTTTAAGATTCTGGTTTCATTTCTGATTCGTATTATGTATGGCTTTATGATGATTGAATTGGGAGAAATCATTGCACCTGCAGTTGTTGAACTGCATTGAGGAGAGCGATATGATCACGTTTTAAATGAGAAATCATTGCACCTGCAGTTGTTGAACTGCATTGAGGAGAACTGCATTGAGGAGAGCGATATCCATAACTGATCCATGAGTGAAAACGAATCGGTTTTCAATAATCGGTTCCAATAAGAAGCTCATTTCTCTTACTAAAAAAGTGAGCCCACCACTACTTTCGATCTATATTTTTTTAACAACTTTACAAGAAATTTTAAAGACCGTGCAATGGTGGACTTGAATCCGTGACCTTTAGTTTGGGCATTAACCACTCTACTACTAGGCTAATACACACACCACTTTCTATCTTTTGTCCTTATAATAATACCCCTCTTTAATACCCATATCTGTAAAGTATGAGACACTTATTATGAGACGAAGGGAGTAGTATTGAAGTAATATAATTGTTTAAGATATATCCAAACTCGCTATTTGTCAATCATCAATATAAGTGAAACATATGGATTTAAACTATTTAATTCAAAAGTTAATTGATATGGATTTTAGGAACTAAAATCATGTTTGGAACTAATTTTGTGCTTGAGTTTGATTTTGTTTGTGAAATATGAGGCTCAGTCATTTTTTGTTTGATTTATAAGAGGATAAAATTGTGATAATTGAAGATGATAGGATCAAAGTACAGTTCAGTATATCAGCAAAAAAGGATTCCAATTTGAAATTGAGTGGTGGAGAACGAGTCAAAGTAAAATAGTCCAATATAAAATATTTTAGCCATTATTTTATTTTATGAAATTCATAATTCTTGGACGTAGACCATGTTATAGAAATAATGTATCTCTATAAGTTTTTTTTCCTCCGAATATTGGATCTTAGGTTTGATTCTTTCATCTTTGTAGGCAAATATAATAAATGATCAGTACTCTTTCTCGGAATAAGTAACCATATTTTCTTATTGGCTATTCCGGAATGAAGTGGTCAATTTTCTTATAAGGAAATTTACTTATTTCACAAAAAATTGTGAGATCCGCCACTTTTTATAGCCTTTAAACAATGTTTTCTTCATACCCGTGCCGAAAAGAATGTGACCAATTATGACACGAAGTATTAATTAGTTGCATACAATAATGCAAACATATACTTACATAATGCAAATCAATATTGTCAATCACCAAAAAAATTTTAATTTTATAATTCTATTTCCTATAGAACAATATCTATACATACTTGAATTCAAAATTATGTTATTTATAATACTTATTACATTTTCAAACATATAAGAACAAAACTATGTTTATATTATTGGTTAACCTTTTCAAATTTTTATACATTTATTATATTGCAATGATCAATACCATACAAAAATGAAATTGAATAAACGTCCGATGCACGTTGTCTCTGCTAGTATTCTAAACGACAGTGTGACACACACACATGCATGTGAACTTTATAAAAAAAAAAAAAAAACCTACTAAAATTTAACTCTCAAAGAACTTCGCCGAAGCCATAATTCATACATAACCAAGTAAAAAGCATCATAATCAACAGGAGAAAGATTCCATTGAAATTGTTTCCTTACCTTCAACACATTATTCCGTAAATTCAAATACTCTTCCACGCTTATTGCTTCAAGGATTCTCTTCAGAAGAGGGATATCTAACGTTGCGACAACAATTGAAAAACTTCTCCATTTCAATATATCTTGAAATGGGAGATCATAGTGATTCGCAATTATTACTGGGACGCAACCATAGTATAGTGCATCACCAATACGCGCTGTGTTGACCTCAAATCCTTTGACATGAAGGCAAAATTTGCTTCGTAGAAGCTCGTCAGAATAAGATGTGTTGAGGTGGCCAAAGTGGACTGATATTTCGGAATCATTTTTCCATACTTGAAGCAGCTTTTCACGCACTGGTGAGTTTATTGATCCAGCAAAAAACGCCAGATTTGACCTGTACATCTCCAGCATATAAAGAATGCAATATATATATATATATATATATATATATATATATATATTACTTAAACAAGGAACTGTTTCATCCTTAATATGCTCAAAGTTTATCATACGCTGACACTATTTTATTGATGAAAATTTTATAGCTCCTACAAATGTAAACCTTATGTTTAGCTCGAAAAAGGGCCACGAACCATATCATAGTCATGAGTTCATTCATCCGAATATTCAGATATGTATAATAACTAGAGCAATCTACAATGTTCATGATAGTAAAGATAAACAACTGGAATCAATGAAATTAAGTATTTAAAGAACAACACACCTTTCTCGTGCAAGATTTGGAGGATTGCCTTGTCTGGGCCAAATTTGTGGCAAGGATGCATCTTTGTGAGCAACATAGGAAAAGATATAATAGCTAGAGGAGCATACAATTTGGATAGCATTAAATTTAACTTCTTCAGCTTTCTCCATGGCAAAACGACCAATCGAGTGGCAGGCAACATAAAAATGATCCGCACCTCCACTGTCATTCCAATAAGAGTACTCATGACTAATGTTGAAAATATAATCTCTGATGAAGTCTTGAATTCCATTAGTACCCACTCGTGGATCATGCCTCAACCTTGCAATAGAAAAGGGTAAAAAGAACAAATCTGCTTCAGAAGGGTCCGTGGTAATGAAATGACTACTCACAAGAACCTTTTTGAAGTAACTTTCACTGGCATAGTTACCACCGGGTTCAAAATCCACGGATAAGAGCACATTAGCAAATGGATCGTCTTTCCGGTGTGGATATATATAAATCTTTAAACTTCTATTCATCTCTTTGTAGTTTGCAAGGAACACATCTCTGTCATGAAACAGCTCTTCATCATTAGTGTTCGGTCCTGTACCTAGAACCAATCATTTACGAGTTCAAATGTAAATGCAATGAACTTCAGAACAGTACAAGAGTCGGCACCATTGAAATGTATAACTTTACACTAATTTGCGTTCAATGCATCAGATTTAGAAAGTCGCCATCCAAAAATGAATTCAGTTCCAACACAGCAGCTCATATTCGTAGGATTTTAACAACATAACCTCGGAGAAACCAAAAGAACCTTTTATTTGTTACATTTTCTGGCCTCATCTAGAGTCATTCGTAGTATTCAATTAGCAATTCTCCACTTAATCACTTCATGGTAACAATCTAAATTGTAAAGTGCTGCATATAATCACACGCTTAAACACACAACAAAACCTTGAAAGATGAAAACATGCCAAGGACTGAACTAAACACTAGGCATCATTCCTTCACATACTCACAGATGAAACTTTGGCTCTATTAAAGTCAAGAAAATGAAAATTCTTGAAGATAAAAATTCAGGAAAAAAATAATGCAATAGACAGTGTGTATGAAAAGTGGAAACTTGCATCCATATGCAAATGGAATAAGTTTTCCAATATTGTTACATCTTCAACGTACATAAAAAAATATTAAAGTAGACAGAAGCTTGTTGCCAACATAGCAATTCGGCTGCAGAGAATAGAACTAAAATTTAAGTGAGTGAACTCAAGAATTGAGCACAAATAAAATATAACGCCATCAGCTAAAGATTGGAAATTTTCACTAACCATGAAGGCCCAATTCGAGTCTGGAATCACTTCGATCCTCAATTTCTGCAAAACCTCGATCGCTTGCCGGAATTTCGGAAAAATCAACTAATTTTAAGGGAGAAAAGAGAGAGAAATTAGTAGGATTTTCATGATTTAGTGAAGCCCCAGTTGTAGGGTGGGCTAAGGGGATACGGTGGGGGTGGATGGAGAAGAGAGTAGAAGTGGAGGAGATGTAGACAAGAATGAGGAGAGAGGTGGCGAGAGCCAAGATTGTGGGCATGTAAAAGAAAAAGGATTTGAGCGCGGGGGCCGAGTCGCGGCGGCGCGTGAGAAGACTGTGGAGCACGTAGAGTGAAGAAGCCGCCATAGAGGAGGTGGTGCCGTGGCCCGTGGTGGTGATAGTGAAGAATCCGCTGTGGCCTGTAGAGTGAATGACGATAGTCTTGGGAAATTGTTGCATTAATTCAGTGGGGCTGTTTTTTTTTTTTTTTTTTTTTGACTGAAATTTAGTGGGGTTGTTAAATCTTATGTTACAGTATGTTTTATCTGAGATTCTAATTTTAACAGTTTAATTAATTATATAAAGTGTTTTCAGCAAACAATATACTCGCCCCGTCCCATATTACTTATCTCACTTTCTATTTTGAACGTCCCACTCTATTTGTCTCACTTTCCATTTAAGAAAATAATTAAAAAATCACTTTATTCACTTTATATCACATCAGCACCATTTTATATCACATTAGCACTACTTTATATCACTTTATTAATTAAAAAATGTTTTATATCACTTTATTAACTACACTAATCATACCTTTTATATCTAATCTCTTTTTTCTTAATCTCCGTGCACGGAGGAAACGAGCCAAGTAATGTGGAATGGAGGTAGTAGTACTAATTAAATATTATTCTAGTGGCAAAGGTGCAAGTTGTGCAACTTCAAAATACCCAACAATCTTAATATAAATTCTCTCAGTCCCGAGTAAATGTTTCAAACCAGAAAAAACTGTATACTGTATCAAGATAGGGGTAGACCAATTAACATACTTTATCCCTCATTATTACATTAAGGAAATGAAAAATTATTTTTTTTAGGATTAATTGCTTATAAAGTCATAACTTTTTCATAAATTTGTAATTTTAGTATGACTTTTTTCATTAGTAATTCAAAGCATGATCTTTCAACTCATTGCAATTTAAGGCATATTTTTAAGTTTCAGTGATCGGAAAGATGACGTGTAATTTTTTAGTGACGTGACATTTACTTATTTTTGATGTGACATTTAAATTGAGTTTAAATTTGGATTATTGAGAAAATGGTATAATATAAGAAGAAACAAAATTATTTAGTAAAAATAAATATAAATGCACATCAACAATGAGTCAAATGCCATATAAAAAATAGTTAAATGTCACGTCACTAAAAAATCACACATCATCTTTTCGATCACCGGAAGTTGAAAATATACTCTAAATTGCAATGAATTGAAAGATCATGCCTTGAATTGCCAATGAAAAAATATCATGCTAAAATTGCAAATTTTTGAAAATGTTGTGCCTTTACATGCAGTTAACCTTTTTTTTATCAATAATTGGGTATTTACAATTTGACCTAATTTTGGTAAATATTAGTACTACAAATTAATCTAAATCTATACTATATTAAAGTAGAATAATTTACTTTTTATTTTCCTGCCAAAATATCATGAAATCCTACTTTTTTGGGTTACTTTTTCGAGAACTTCATACAACATCTACACAAAGACATATGCACCTATGCCACCATTTATTAAAGTATGTTTTTTTTTTTTATCTTTTCATATTTCTATTGATTGAAGATGATTTGAATTTCAAAATCTTAACAAGACTACGAAATCCTAATTAAAATATTGTGCAGCGCAACACGGTGGAACATATCTAGTCTTGCATTGAAATTGTAATGCTAGAACACTTATTAAAGGATGAGTTGGAGCCGCTACTTTATAAGTAGTTGGTATTGGCCCCTGTAGCCGAACGAGTGATCCCTTGGTTCGAGGTACGAGAATTAGGGATCACGAAGTGCAGGCGGCTAACAAGTCTTTGAGAGAGCAGTTGTTAAAGAGTTGTAGCTCGCCGGTTCTTTTAGGCTTTAATGATGGTGTAGCTCATGGGCTTATAGCATTTTTAGTAGTATATGGGCCGCGAGCAATAGGTTCAGCTGGTGCCGAGAACTTCATACAACATCTACACAAAGACATATGCACCTATGCCACCATTTATTAAAGTATTTTTTTTTTTATCTTTTCATATTTCTATTGATTAAAGATGATTTGAATTTCAAAATCTTAACAAGACTACGAAATCCTAATTAAAATATTGTGCAGCGCAACACGCTGGAACATATCTAGTCTTGCATTGAAATTGTAATGCTAGAACACTTATTAAAGGACAAAAATTTCCATGATCCAAACATTTTCTTTGAAACGGAGAAAGCATACGTTACAATAATTATTAGTAAAAAATTAAAAGTGTGTAGCATTATTCAGACACACTTTGGCTAGTCATACTAGCTAATAAAAGTAATATAAATTTTGGAAAAAGGAAATATATCCTAATTAGAGAATCTAAACCCTAAAGTGAAATATGATTATTTTTATGAGGAAAAAGTCAAAATAGCCATTCCTCAAAACAAAAGATAAAGTTTGTCACTTTGACCAAAAAAGTGTCCAAATAGCCATTTGTTTTATTTTGGGACTTTTATACCCTTATAGAAGAATTTATACCCTTTTATATCCTTATAGGTATAGAAGAAGGATTTATACCCTTTTATACTCTCTACTCTTGTATGAGATATGCATTCGTGTATGTTTTTCCGGCCAAAAAATTCCGGCGAAGTTTTCCGGCCAAAAAATTCCGATGAAATTTTTCCGGCCAACAATTTCATACAATAACGATTTTGTTCTTGTATGATAGATTTGTTCGTGTATGATAGATTTGTTCGAGCATACAAGAACATATCATACAAGAACGATTTTGTTGTATGATATGTTCTTGTATGCTCGAAATCGCCGCCGTGCCGGAAATCGCTCCGCCGTGCCGGAAAATTGTATGTTCTTGTATGTTCGTGTATGAAACTGTTCTTGTATGATATGTTCTTGTATGCTCGAAATTCATACATGAAGTTAGTGTTCTTGTACGATTCAAATTAAAGTTAGCTTTCTTGTATACTCATTAAGGGTATTTATGTCATTTTATAAACTAAATGGCTATTCTACAACTTTTAAAATATGATGGCTATTTTAACATTTTTTCTTAGAAAAATGGCTATTTTGCATTATTACCTCTATTTTTATTTTAATATTTGACTTTCCTTTTTATACACGTATGGTTGGTCAAAGTCTGTCCGAATAAAATTATTGAAAATAAAAACACTAAGGACATGATTGGGTGTCGTTCATTCGAGTCCTATTGTTTACTTTCTATTGTTATTAATTTAATTAATTAATATATTAAATTAGATCATTGAAAAAAAGATTTAACTAAAAATTATGTAAATTTTTATTGAAGAATAATAAATTCTAATTAGAATAGTACATTTATTTTTGACTTGGCGAATAATACATTTCTCAGACGAGTCTTTCCTTAAATTTTACTATGCTTTATTGGGAAAACAGTATGAAATTTGTAAGAGGAAATGAAAGAGAAACAAGCTTTGAACATGTAATCCCACGTGTGATTTGAATAGATAATGAACCAAGTGCTGATCCCTTTTTCGCACAAAAATGACAAATTATTGTTATTCACGTTTTACAACCAAGAAACAGTCCAAAGGTGACAACTTTCGACGGAGTTTTACATGTGTTAGATTTCACATGGCAAACTGCAAATTGTTGATGACCTCATCTTTAAATATAGAAAGAAAAATATTGTCAAAAAAGATATGGAAAGCGAAAAGTAAAAAAGGAAGAAGTCACCATGTTTATGCTGCACAAATGATCCTCTATCAAATTAGAAAGAAATGTGTAAAGAAAAAAATTACAAACGACTGTTTTGGTTTTGGATACACAATTAATTTTTTATCACTTTTACTAAAACATGATAGAAAAAGAATATTCGGATAACATCTAGTGATCCGATCCCATAACGGGAAATAGGAAGCTACATCCACACAGCGTGCTTCCTCTTTATCAGATGCTGTCATTTGGAAATTGTATTTAATTTTTTTTTTGTTAAATATTACATCAACTTGGGTAGAGTTAATTCCTTCTTCCAATTTTTCCCCCAAATTAAACTTCTCTGCAGATTTCAAAATATCCATCTTCTTCATTTCAAGCAAAAGGTATCCACCTTTTTATCTGGAATACACTTTGCAAAAGGTATCCGCATTCTAGGAGTCAAGGCAAAGGACTGGAGTTTAGCAAGAACAAACAGTGAGGGACTATCGGGTGATAGCTTAAATCCTTAAATCAAAAGCCAATCGAATCAGTAACACCCTTATATAGGAGTTTCTTTACAGTCGGGATCTTAAACCAAAGCTGGGAATCCCTAACGAAAGCCATTCCGATGGTTAATCTAAAATGTCATTTCGAATTCTCAGGTACAAACCCTTTTGGATTATGGATCTACTACCAGAAATTCTCTTCATATTTCTTTGGATTGCGGCACATCTCTTTAACTATACTTTCTGGATTTATTTCTACAAAACGACTTGATGATTTCTGGGTGTGCGCCAGGTGCAGCTGTCCGAGAATGAGATCCGTGTTCTCTGCACTACGTCGCGAGAAATCTTCCCCTCGCAGCCCAATCTCCTGGAGCTCGAAGCGCCTATCAAGATCTGCAGTATCCTTTCCTTTCGTTGTCTTTTCATCTTGTCGACGAATTTCTGCTTTTGTCATTTGCAGCATGCTTAAATTGGTTAATGAAAATCTTGGCTTTTCTAACGACTCCTTATGATTGGTGAAATGTATTATGTTGTTTCTATTTATCAGTATGCCGATAATTCTCCTGCTCACTACACCAAACGAAAAACTTGTAACCGAGCTTTATATTTATCGATTTTTGTTTGCCTGATTTATCATCTTCATTATACAAGAAAGAACTTCCCTCACAAGAAGGCCTGAAACCCTAACACCTAAATCATTCAACGTAGGCTTCGCATCGAATCCAGGAGCATCTTCATATAGAATTTCTAAAATCCTTTCAGCATTGCATCTCACCTCGTGAATAAAAACATTTGTACCTAAAAATTTTCCCTAGAGGAAGAATTAATGAACGGTAAATATGTTTCATAAGCTGCATAAATTGAACGTCGTGTAGGAATCACTAAAGTCCCCATGGCTGCCAATTCTGGAGAGTGCATTATTATCTATGCTGGTGTAATACCACAGATATTTTCTTCCGACGAAAAATAAAAAGTTAATTAATAATTAAGGCTTTGCACGCCTAAGTTAAGGATATTCGATTCTAAGATTTACGGTGAAATCCGTTTCTGAAAATAATTTCCAGAAGTCGGTCGAACGACTACTGTATTAGGGTTTTCGCGTCCGATAGATTTTTCGTCCGAAAACCCAGAATTAAAAACCGTCAGGATTTACATTCACTTTTTCTATACGAGATCACCGGAGAAGGTTAGTTTTTATGATTTTTCCGGGCAAATTTTAGACTGTCTAATCCTGACTTTTTCTCGGATTTTGAAAAACGAATTAGGTTTTCCGAGTACAGAATTTATTTCTAATCTAACGGACGAATTAAATTTCGTCGAATACGTAACTATCTAAGAAATTATTTCTCGACTTTTATAATGTCGTTTAAGACCCGGAAACAAGATATTTCCGACAAATAAACGCAACCAAACGCTCCTTAATGAGTCATCACCCCCTTTGTAGGATATTTTCTTACTTTATGCTATAATATTAACCTTGTCATCACCCTCCCTCTCCCACACTTCATTACCCCCCCCCCCCCCCCCCCCCATTGTTCTCTCTCAAATTTCTTCCATTAAAGCTTCATCCTTCAAGCTTTCTCAAGCTCTCAAGTCTTCCTACCGATCGATTTCATTTCCGAGTTCGTATATCGCAAGGTAGGAACATCATCTACGTAATGAACCGAACAAAAATCTTTTCCCATCAATTATAATTTTTTTCGAAAGTTAGAGGTGAAGAAGCATGATGAACCCTTGTTTAATTCATGTACTGGTATGCTTAGGAATAGATTCTATGGATCGAATCATGAAGAAAATCATCCCTCCCCTTAATCTTGTTAATACCGAAATTTTTAGTAGTTTTAGGGATTTTTCCTAGTTCGATTTCTTTGATGTTTGATTGATAGAATAATGATCTACATGTTGTTAATTGACTATATGAATTAATTTAGATTTTTCTAAAAATAAAAGTTGAAAGATAAGAGATGAAGAATGGTTGATTCGATGAAGAAGATGATATGATATACTCGATTGATTAATAGAAATGAGATATAAGATGTATGAGGATGAATATATACTTATTTGGAATTTTTCTAAAAATAAATTGAAAAACGTAAGAGATAGAAACATGTCGATAAGTTGAAGCTCGATAATGTTTTTAGAATATGGTTTGCATATTAGTGATGCTTGTCAGATTATGATCGTTGTTGTAAAATTTGAATGAAAACGGAGAACGTAGGATTTTTAGTAAGAGACGAGCAATCGTCGATAAGTCGAGCATGAATAATGATTAGGGTTTATGATTCGAACCTAGGATAATCTTGATAGTTAATGATCGTAACCGTAAAGTTTGAAAGGATTCTAAGAAGATTGAAATTTCGTTAAGAGACGAAGAACCGAGTTTAAAAGCCGATAGAAAAGTCGAATGAGGAAAACCTTTTTAATAATAATGATTGTTATTGATAAACGAACGATATTGTAGTTAAAGACATTTCCATCCGAGATACGAGATAATAAGAGTTTTAGTTAAGAATCGAGAAGTTGATAAACGAAAATGAAATAGAAATTGAATTTGAAATTGTTTTGATTTAGTAATTGGTTAGTTGAAAATGACGAGGAAATGCTCGTCGTTTGTTTAAATCAAAAGACGTGAATGAGAACCCGATTAAGGGATACTGCATGTAGATTGCAGTGAGATGAAATTTTCGTGAAAATAAAAGTGGAATAGCATTGATCGAACCTAGGGAATCGTACGTCGAGTTTTGTCGAGCATTAGGGTTTCGCGCGACTGTTTTGCGACGTTTTACGGAAACTGTCATAACTTTTAGCTTGCTTAACGAAATCGAGATCCGTAAAATGAAGAGTAAACTAGACACCCGTGGCTTTACTTTGGTATAAATTACATCCCCTGTTTAGAAGTACCCTGTTTTGTATGAACTTACTGACCTGTGCAGAAATTTCCAAAGCTTAGTTTCTTAAGTTGAATTCTTTTCAACTTCGTTCCTTGTGAACTTTTAAGTCGTTATAAGTTATCGACATCCATTATCTACTGACCTAAGTATCGAGTAATGAGCCGGGTCACTTTGTAGACGAGAATTGATCGAGTCTCGTTTATTAGTTAATCAAAGAAAAATAGTATAGTGCAAAGGCCTAAAAGACTAAAATCGATTTCGATTTCCTGTTTCTTTTATCGTTGCGACCAAGTTATTTAAGTTTGTTTATTTGCGATAAAATGAGGAAGTCGGAGTTGAAGACAGGATGGAAGACCGAAGGTTAAAGTTTGTTCTGTAAACGATTGAGGTGGGCTTTTCTATATACGAAATAAAATGAGCGATGCTCAAAAATCTTTATTTACAACTTTGATAACTGTGTCTTCAAAGTGATTATGAGGGCATAAATGATTTTGTTTTATGTGAATTCTATTATGCCTATCTGATGTTGGTTCGCCAACCAGTTAACGATCGGATTCTGAGTTAACCCACAGTGTGTTATTCAGAATTAGTGTACACGGTAGCCGGTGTGTGTGGTGCTCTGTTGAGGGGTAGCCAGCCACGGTGAGGAACGTGCGTGGAAGAAGTTAACTCTTCCCCAGCGTTGAAACAGATTTGTGCTAATATGAAAGTAACAACAGTCAGTAAAAGGCTTGGCCAAGCTATATTGTGAAAGTGAAAGAAAATGTTTAGTAGGCTCGGGTATTTGATGAAAAACTCCGATGCGCTACCTTTTAAGATGCCTGATTAATCTATACTTATGATATGTTTTCGGCAATGTGCCCACTAAGTACTTTATGTACTTAGCCCTGCATATGTTTTATAAATGTGCAGGTTGAGTGACGGGAGCGGCGGAGGTTGAGTAAGAGTTGTTTATAGGAAGAAGACCAGTGTCTCAGTTTCACGTTTTCCGCTGCAAACTAGTTCTTTTGTTATGTATAAATCTTTTCTTTGGTTTAAGTCTCGTACCATAAATCAAATTTACTTTGAATCAACTCTGTCGAGCGATCCTTCGAGATCGACTCTCTTTTATCCAATGAAGTCAAGTTCATAGAAGTTATTCAGTTATTAATGTCTGTTTATTCAGTCATTCTTATTCATTCCCCCTTCTTCCCCGCTTCTTTAATCCAACCCCTAGTCGCACCCCGGCTTCTGCCGTCCCTCGGGATTTGGGGCTGTGACAGAGTGGTATCAGAGCAATAGTTTTCTGCTCTGCATACGAATTTCTTTCAAGTAGTAAGATAGAGTATTTGTATATACTCTATACCTTAGTCTTCTTTCAAGTAAAGTTAAGTCGTACTACTAAGTATAAGAGTGTAGACGACAACTCAACCTCCCGCTACGTCGACTCAACCAAAGAAAGAAAAGTAAGGAAAGAATTTCAGAAGTATGAATTCTTTTAAGAAGAAATTTTTGATTAAGTATGCAAGTATAATTGAGAATAAGTATGCCAAGTATGATGAGATTAAGTACGCCAAACATGATTTGATTAAAGTATAAGAGTTATACTTTGTGATATTACGTGAACTATGTGAAAGCACGTGAAATTATTTGAGTTAAATTCTTTATTATTGAAAAGTATGTTGATATGAGAACTTAGACCATTGTTCTAAGATTTCTCCCGATTCTCTGAGAACTTAGACTGTTGCTCTAAGGATTCTTCGATTCCCTAAAAACATAGAACATTTTTAGAAGCGTTGGTTCTAAATGATTTCGAAAGAGGCGATTGGATCGGAAAGGACAGAATGAAGGGAATCAAAGCAAATAAACGAATGTCACCTGCGTAAAGTGACATGAACAACAGACTCGTTGGAGTCGACTTGTTCTTTTTAAATGAAAGCCGTAAGAATTCCCTTTTGAGGAAATAAAATAAAGAATACAAAGAAGAATAAGAACAAATAAGTTGATAAGTTAAAAAGAAAGGACAAAAATCGTTAAGAAATTTTCTTCGAGGAAGAAATAAAGTAAGAAAGTAAAAGAATAATAAGCAAAAGGATGAAAGTAAAATCGTGATTTTTTTTTTTTTATGATTGTTTGAGTGCAATTTCTTGAAATTGTTAGATGAATAAGATAAGCTGAGATTAAGTGGTTAAGTATTGCAATTTTGAATAATGGAGTATTCTAATTGTAAATTTAAGAATTATCTTAAAATAAGTTATTATCCTACCAGTTACTGATCTGTATTTCTTAAAACCTTATAGGATGGTTTCTAGTAGTGACATGACTCAGGAGAATCAATTCCCGCCACAGCATACTTGGGCAGATGAGATATTGGATGAGTATCAAGATTACGAGGCAGACCCGAACGACGACATAGGACATATAGTTAGTATCTTTTTAACAGTTTACCTTGCAGCCCGACACAGTGTTACAGAGCGTCAGGCTATAGCAGACCTGATTGTTCGACTACCAGATGAGTGGCACGGATGGGCACATGATGTGTCTTGGTACTTCCTTGCACTGTTCGGCGATGACACCAAGCCGATAGGAGATTTCTCAGGATTCACTCTCGCTGTACACGAGCGTTTCTTTCAGAGCAGATTCATACTGTCAATTCTCATTCAGGAGCACCACCCCTACCGTCATTTTTCAGAGCCAGAGCCAGAACTTTTGGACGTGGATCCAGAGATGGCCGCACAGTTAGAATTGCCACCAGTCCTTCACCCAGTGAGGAGTTAGTTCCAGAGACAGGATACCTGGAGATCGGCAAAAAGCTTGCTACTATGATAGAATTTTCATTCCCATTTAAACCACTTGAGGAGATCTGTGCAGAGTTGGCGAGGGTCCGAGGAGAGTTTGAGGCAGGACCATCCAGGGTCCGTTCTATAGAGGAATACGAGTCTAGTTCACCTCCCGAGCACCTGCTGCCTCCAAAGAAGAGGACAGTAGAGACCAGTTTGGACTACTTGATTTCAGACTCGGGGAAGACAGTTTCAAACGTGCCTTCACCACCACCACTTGTACTTTTGGACGGCTCCACGATTAGGGCTGACGAAGCACTTCAGCTCGTCTTTAATTCAGATTCAGAGGAGGACCCGGAGGAGGACTCCGAGGATTTTCAGGCCGTAGAGGGCAACACTGACTCAACCGCCGCTTGTTGAGTAGAGCGTCTTAGACGCGTAGTAGTAATTTTTCCCTGCCTTGTGCATAGCCGGATCAGTAGACTATTTTTTTGTAGTACTCTATGCGGATACAGAGTTTTATGGATCATTTCCATTCTAGTACTTCTAGTAGGTACAGAAAATGCTGTATGTTAGTGCATCCTGTACATAGATAGGCAGTTAGCCTAGCTTAGACTCGTTGAAGTCTAGTTTTGTGTAAGTCCTCGTTGGAGGCAAAACTAATATTCTTTTTGACATGTATATAATATATATATAAATATATATATATATATATATATATATATGATGACCCGAGAGTGGGCTTAATCTTATGAAAAGTTTCTTCTAAGCGCGATTAGAAGAAAAGTATTAGATGAATATTCTGGTTTAACCGAGAAGTTAAAAGTTTAAAGAGCTAAGTATCAAAGCTATTATCAGTTTTCTTTTCCATGAACTTGTTTAAGTTAAAAAAAAGGGTTAGTAAGTAAAAGAAGGCTTAAAAGTAAGGTGCTAATGAGAGTTTTGTTCTTATAGTTTCAAAAGAAAATATGCCGCCCAGAGTAGTAAACAACCGAGGAAGACCTGGTGGGCCTAGGGGACGTGGTAGACGTCCAGCGCAGAATGATAGGGAGGAAGAACAGGAACATCGTGATACCCCACCCCCACCATCACCATCACCACCTCCACCACCACCCCGTCGAGATATTGAGGACTTATTCCTCAAACGAAACTGTTGGGAAATTTATTAAAAGTTTTGATTGATTCCAAAACCAACTGACCCCAACCGAGTAGATGTTGCCAGATCCTAATGTTAGTAGTTAGGCTCGCTGTTTGAGGATTGTTAAGATTTTATCTTTAAAGGACTCCAGCTAAAGACAGCAACAAGGCTTCACTCGGATAGAACATCAGTTGTAAGAGAGACAACTGAGCGTTTAAAAGATAGAACATCAGTTGTAAGGAAGACAATTGAGCGTTCATCAGATGAGAATTAAAAAGCGGGAAGATGCCAAAGTCAACTAAGGAAGATGCAAGAGAACATCAGTTGTAAGTAAGACAACTGAGCGTTCAGAGCCAACTGATCAGATACAAGAAATACAACTGAGCGTTCAGTTTCAGAACACCAGTTGTAGGACTCGAACCAAGAAGATCAACAGCATGAAGTTCAAGTCAGCTGAGAGTTCAACTGTTAGCACTCAGATAGAACATCAGCTGAAGAACAAGTCAGATGAAGATCGAAACTCTCAACCGACCATCCATTGTTGAAAGACTAATGTTGAGATTTGAAATTCAAACAAGGAAGTCACGTGAAGGTTTGACTCTCTGTCATTACCTCATTTGGCCCAACACAAGGCTGTCTCAGATGAAAAGCAGAAGCACGCAGTTGCCAAATCCGGAAAGTCTGCAGAGATGAGAGACAAGCCATCGCTTTCAAAGAACAGAGATCAACGGCTCATCCAACGGCTAGTTGATTCTCTCCGCCTATAAATAGAGGCCTTCGTTCATTCACCAATACTTACGAGAACAAGACAGACAAGTGCAAGAAGAGACCAAAGAGCGAAAGAAAGAACTAAATACTTCACACGAGCTGAACTGCATATAATCTCTAAGAACATCATTAGTTGAGAGTTCTAGAGTGTTAGATTCTGTCTTGGTGTCTGTCGATTCAACCTTGAGAACTTCACTAGTTGAGAGTTTGTAGAGTGTTAGATCATAGCTCACTTCTTGTTCGAGCTATTAGTTGGAACCCCACACTTTCATACACCTGAAAAGGTTGTTAGGACCCTACTCTTCCCGTAACTGAGTAGATAGGTTGATTAGTACCCGTAAACTAATCTGTAAGGTTGATAAGTACCCGTAAACTTATCTCAACAGTTGCAAAGCCCGCGTAAGCTTTGTGGTTTGTCCAGAAGAACTTGGACTGAGTTGTGTGGACTCACAACTCCCCGTGGACGTAGGAGTTTTCTCCGAACCACGTAAATTCTTGTGTATTGTGTTTATTTTTCAGTTATCTTATTGCATATTCAACTGACTAACTAACCATCATACAAACTGCACTTTTCCATATCAACTGTCTTGGTTATTGACCAACCTTGCACTTAAGCGTGAGTTGATTTTTATACGAGTTAATTTCCACCACATTCCGCACAACACTTCACTTCCAGCTGAGTATTTCTTACTCGGTTGTGATTCCAACTGAGTTGCATTACTCGGTTGTGTTATTTTTTAGGGGGTTGTTTTTAAAAGTTTTATCTGGTGTATTTCCCCCCCCCCCAATACACCAGAACTCGTATCGGGACCATCAAGTGGTATCAGAGCAGTGGTTCAAAAGACTGTTGACTCTGTTTCACGAGGTGTGAATTCGAGGTGTTTTCTTCAGTGGTCAACTGAACAGATCTCTTTATCACGCTAGTGCATATCTGCTTGCATTTTTCTTCTGTTGTTGTGTGTAGATGGATGTTAAAGACAAGATCATGGTCATGTTCTCGGTTGTGAACTATACATCCTGGAGAACTCGGATGAAGAAGATCCTACTGTCAAAGCATCATCGAATGCAACAAGTACTCACATCCGGACCGATCATCATCAGAGAGAGAGTCACTCGCACTCCTACAAATCCCAATGATGGGGATGCAACTGTGGAGTTAGTTGAGAAGCAGCCAGAAGAAGCCAAAGTGAGCCAGTTGGACATCTGGGCTCAGAGCACAATCATGTCCACAGTTGGACAAGACTATCTTCCTTGGATAGAAGAGTGCGAAACTGCTAAAGAGATGTGGGATATCTTGGCATCTCTGAGTGAAGGAAGCGACGAAACAAAGGAGAACAAGTTCTCACATGCCTGTCAAGACTTTGACAACTTCTGCCTGAGAACTGATGAAACCATTGATCAGTTAGAGCTCCGGTTCATGGACATCATCAGAAGAATCCAGTCCATCCGAAGAGGAAAATATACTTTGAGAGAAATCAACCTCAAAGTATTATAAGCTCTACCAGCTGAGTGGGATACCTTCACCAATATCCATGAGAGCCGAGCTGACCTTGGTGAGATGGGAACTGAAAGATTGTTCTCAATTCTGAAGGGGAATGAGTACAAGGTGAACCGACGAAGGTCAACTCAGTTCTCGGTTCAGACGAGTCGACATGAGGATGTGGGTTCAGCCACAAAGTCAGTAGCATTTCGAGCTGACTATTCAAAGCCGCGAACATCAAGGCCAACACGATCTGCAGACACAGCTACAAAGGAGCCAAGCAGAGAAGAGCTGCAACAGAACATAGCCGCCCTGTCAAAGAAGCTAGCTGACATGGACACTCGGTTCGGAAAATACAAGAGGTTCTACAAATCTAACCGAACTCGAGACAACTCAAAGCCTGTGAACAACGGTTGCTTTGAATGCGGCAAGGAGGGACATTTCAAAGCAGATTGTCCAGACCTCTCGAAGAAAGAGAGAGAAGCGTTGAGGGCCAAACAAACTGGAAAGAACAAGGCCATGGTTGCAGAAGAAGCAGCTGACGACATGGACATCTTCACTGACACTGAAGATGAGGATGAGCTGACTTCCACCAACAACGCTATCGGTCAGGATTAATGCCTCATGGCACTTGGAACCGACCAGGATGATACCGAGGTACACTCTAGTCCTTCTAATTTAAATTCTTCCAATATTTTTAACATGCAGGAAAAACTGGATGAAGAGTTGGAACCCTCCTGGAGTGATTTTCAAGAACTCAGTGAGGAACTGCATCAGCAATCGGTTGAGTTTAAGAGTCTTCAAGAACAGTTCGCCAAACTTGAAGAATCCTTAACTGAAAAGGACGATCTGATCAAGAGTCAAACTGAAGAGATAGATAATCTCAAAAGTCAACTGAATACGGTCAACCGAACTAATGCTCCAACCGACGAAGAGTTGACGAAGCAGATCAAGGAGCAGCAAGATCAGTTGAAAAAGCAAAAGGGTCAGATCGACCAGCTAATAAAGAAGTCAGACGGACAAATCGAGCATATAGCTGTCCTCCTCAAAGAGTTGCAAACTGAGAAGGATAACTTGATAAAGCTATATCAGTCATCTAAGATCATCGAGAATCTCATCAGTTACAGCAGACAGATGGATGACGTGTCAGGACTCGGTTATGATGTAATCAAGGATACTGGAATTCCTCCAGCAACCTTCATCAAAGCTGTGGAGGTCAAGGTTGTCGAACCTAACACAGTTGAGTCTGAATCTCCCTAAAGTAATCCAACCTCTACTTCTCAGCAAGCTCAACCGACTAAGGAAACTTCAACAGAGAAAGGAAAAGGAGCAGTGGATAGAGGACAGAACATTCCATCGGTTGGGATAACAACCGAGGGGGAATGTTCCAAGAGTCAGAAGAGGAACCAGAGGCGTCGGAGATACAATAGAAACCGAACTCAGAGCCAACATCAAAAAGAATGGAACCGACCGCAGAACCAACAAGGATCCAACCATCTGAATCAACAGCGGTTCCATCATCAGTTCAACCAGAGGTTCCAACCGAGTCAACCGATGAGGAACAGTTCGAATAACTGGAGATATTCATGCCACAACATGAATTAACAACAGGGCATGAACAGCTATCGACATCGATCAGGAAGATGGAATCAGAATCAGCCACAAATATTCCAACATGGCGTCCGATCTCATAGACAAATCCAATAGGATAAAAAGCGCCATCAAAACAGGGGGAAAGCCTCTCCTCCGAAAGTTCACAATGGGAGAAATCCATCTCCTCCCAAGAAACAAAACATCACTACTAACAACAAGCCTAAGGATAATCGAGGCGTTGTTATAGTTGATAATGAAGGAAAAGTGATCTGGAATGATAAATCTATCCGAGTATACAGGGAAAAATGACCCATAGTTCAAGGGGGAACTGGTTCTAACCCTCCAGGACCCAACTGAAATTGGGGACCTAAGCGAGTTTCTCTTTGCAGGTACAGGAGAAACAACTGAGGAAGAATAAAGCTTCACGAACCATGTGGGTGATGGATAGTGGATGCTCGAAACACATGACAAATCTGAAGGATTTGCTTGGGAGTTTCGTGGAGAAAGAAGGACCCTCAGTTACCTTTGGTGACAACTCAAAAGGCCACACCAGAGGTTATGGTACCCTTGAAACCAATCACGTGTCGATTTCTAATGTTTCTTATGTTGATGGATTGAAGCATAACTTGCTATCCATCAGCCAATTCTGTGATAATGGTTTCTCTGTCAAGTTTGATGCACATGGTTGCAGGGTTAAAAATGTCGGAACAAAGCAGGTCATATTGTTGGGAAATCGATCACCAATCGGAAATGTCTACTATGCTGACTGAAACAGTAGTCCTCCTGACACCTGCCTGTTATCAAAGAGCAGTTTAGATGTGAGCTGGCTGTGGCACAAAAGGCTCAACCATCTGAATTTCAAGACTATGAACCGACTTGCCAGACAAGAACATGCAAAAGGCATACCAAACCGAGTGTTTTCAACAACACATATCTGCAGTGCATGCCAGCTGGGAAAGCTCGCTAGATCCTCCTTCCGGTTGAAAATAACTCCATCAACCGACCGAGTGTTACAACTGATCCATATGGATCTCTTCGGGCCAGTTACACCAAAGAGCATGAATGGTAACGAGTATACCCTTGTTGTTACTGATGATTATTCCAGATACACGTGGACTATTTTCATACGTCACAAGAGTGAAACCTGAGATGAGCTACCCAAGTTTATGGATCGGATATCAAACCAATAAGAGATAAAAATCATTTCTATCCGATCAGATTGAGGAACCGAGTTTCTGAATGAAACCATCATCGAGTACTGCGAGAAGCATGGAATTACTCATCAAACATCTGCTGCGCGTACTCCACAACAGAATGGAGTAGGCGAGCGAAGGAACCGAACGCTGAAGGATGCAGCTACATCCATGTTGACAAGCTCAGCTCTGCCTAAGAGATTTTGGGCTGAGGCCATCAACACAACCTGCTACACCCAGAACCGGTCTCTTCTGACCAAGCGGTTAGAAAAGACACCATACGAGCTATGGAGACGCAGGAAGCCAGATATTTCATATTTTCGCGTTTTTGGTTCTAAGTGTTATATTCACAACAATGGGAAGACTCAGTTGAAAACTTTTGATGCCAAGGCTTCGAAAGGCATATTTCTCAGATATGCCGCTCGAATCAAGGCTTATAGAGTTTTCAACAATATCTCTCGTGTTGTGGAGATAACACCTCATGTTAGTTTTGATGAATCTATTTTTGAGTGCAGGGAATAGGCTAAAGGACAACAGGCTGATCCACAAGTTCCACCTGTTCTCACCAGATCGCAGGCTCTAAGGAAAAAGAATCTAGCTGAACCATTGGTATGGGCAACCGAGGATGATGATCCTTACTCCTCTGAAGATGAATGCGAGGACCCCAGCTCATCTCAAGGAGGAACTCCAACTGACGTCACTCCAACTGCATCAGCATCTGAAGCCCAACCGAGCCCGGTTCAAAATATTATCAATGTTGAGGATCCAGACTCAATAGCTGATCAATCACCAGTTCTAAAGACTCCAGCATCTCCCACAGCTCAGGATTCACCATCAGTTGAAATCTCGGAACAGCCAATGTTGGAAGAAGAAAGAAGACGCAACAGAAGATGGTATGAAGATCATTCCACTGACAACATCATCGGGGATCCAACCGAAGGTGTGTGTACAAGGAGCAGAGTTGCAAATCCAGATTCGACTGAGGAAGATTCCAACACTTACGCTCAATATGCTGAGGAGCTGGCAGTTCTTGAGGAGTTCGAGCAAGCAGGAGATGTTGCCATGATATCTTGCTTCGTAGCTGATGTGCCAGAACCAAAGAATGTTGTGGAAGCTCTCAACTGCGTTCACTGGACAACAGCCATGCAAGAAGAGCTGAATGAGTTTCTACGCAATTGTGTATGGGAGTTGGTAGAAAGACCAAATGGTGTCAAAGTCACTGGATTAAAATGGATTTTCAAGAACAAGAGAGACGCCATTGGATTCATCGTGAGGAATAAGGCAAGGTTGGTAGCTCAGGGTTATTGCCAACAAGAAGGAATCGATTTTGAGGACTCCTTCATGCCAGTTGCAAGGCTGGAAGCCATCCGGATCTTTCTAGCCTATGCTGCATTTCACAAGTTCAAGGGATATCAGATGGATGTGAAGTGTGCCTTCCTCAACGGAGATATCAAGGAAGATGTATATGTTGAACAGCCTCCCGGTTTTGAGACTGGAGATGGAAGAGTGTACAAGTTGAAGAAAGCAATCTATGGATTGAAGCAAGCACCCAGGGCTTGGTATGACACTCTTTGTGGTTTTCTTCTGAACTCGGGGTTCAAACGAGGGTCAGTTGACAAAACACTGTTCACCATCAAAGTTGGAAAAGATATACTTGTTGTGTAAATCTATGTTGACGACATCATATTCGGTTCCAAGTCAGAGGAGTTGTGCGAGAAATTCTCAACTCTCATGAAGGAGAAATTCAAGATGTCGATGATGGGCGAGATGAATTATTTTCTTGGATTACAAGTGAAGCAGTCGCCAAAAGGGATTTTCATCAATCAGTCCAAGTATACAAAGGAGCTCATCACCAAGTTCAGATTGCAGTCAAGTAAGACCACAAGGATCTCGATGAATACTAACTGGAAGATTGAACCTGGAATTAAGGAAAAGCTCGTGGATGCCAGTAAGTATAGAGGGATCATCGGTTCTTTGCTATATCTAACCGCCAGTCGGCCAGACATATCTTACGCGGTTGGAGTGTGTGCTCGGTTCCAAGTTCAACCGAAGGAAGCACACATGTTGGCAGCAAAGAACATCATCAAGTATCTGAAGGGTACAGTTAATGTTGGGTTGTGGTATCTAACCGACGACAATATCCAACTGACCGGATACTCAGATGCAGATCTAGCCGGAGATCGGTTGGACAGGAAGTCTACATCTGGACACTGTCAGTTCATGCAAGCTAGTTTTGTGGTTCTCCAAGAAACAAGCATATGTTGCCACTTCTACAACCGAGTCAGAGTATATGGCTGCCGGTAGGTGTTGCATGCAGGTGTTGTGGCTCAAGCAACAGTTGCGAGACTATGAAGTAGCAACTGGATAGGTTCCCATTCATTGTGATAGCTCAAGTGCCATTGCTATCTCTTTGAATCTTGTTCACCATTCTCGGACGAAGCATATTGACATCCGACATCATTTCATCCGAGATCATATTGAGAAGAAGACATATCCATGGAATAGATTCCAACTGAGATTCAGAGAGCAGATATCTTCACCAAACCTCTAGCCGAAGCGCGGTTCAAGATGTTATGTGATTTACTTGGATTGTTGGATCCATCAGATGAGAAACCAGCTGAGGTGAAGAGATAGATATCCATTTGAGGGGGAAGCTCAGATGAAGGGGGAATCTCAGATGCGGCTCGCCAACCGAAGACATCAGACGAACTCGAGTCAGCTGATGGTATGCCGCAACATTGGAACACAGCTGATTCCAACATCAGCTGACAGGTGAACACAGCTGATTCCGACATCAGCTGGCAGGTAACATTTATGGCTGAAGGTGTTATGATCTTAAATGAGAATGTTTGAAATAAATTCAAACATTCCTGAACATGTTAGTTACATTAAAATAGCCATTATGCCGCATTTAATGTAAAGTACGGCTGAACATCAATAGCCTACTTTATAGTGCGACTGGGCTGACATGAAAAACAGTTCACCTTCTCACGCGCTGGTTGGAACTCGGTTCGTGACGTCAAGTCAAAGCTAGTCAACAGTCACGTAATCTCAGCCGTTGATGAATTCGCGCCATTCAACCCTAGCCATCGATTTCAACCAAGCCTAAAACCTATAAATGGTGGAAAATCAGGAAGTGATCTCTTACCTTCCTCATTCGTGTTTATCTGCAGTAACTGTTCACTTTCGTCTTCAATTTGTCTCACCATTTTCTGCAAAGTTTGTTTTCTTCCTTCTTATATATACCTTCTCAGACGAATTAAATGGCACCCAAAGGAAAGAAAATGGCTTTCTCCGGACCTTCTCTAGTCCCCACATCTTATGAAGAATCGTTCAACTTGCTGGTGTCGAAGATACACTTTGAGCAGATCCTCTCAGAGGATGAATTGGAGTCACCGGTGCTGTCTCCCCTCGCCGACATTCTCAGGGAGAACGGTCTACTAGAATGGGCGAAGCTCTTTCCCTCCCATTTGCTCAGGCGCCAGGTCGGAGAGTTTTACGTCAATCTGCAGTCGCCCATCGACAGCAGAGATGGCGTCATTACAGAGGTTTCATGCCGACAACGCGATGTTCCGGCCAGAACCATCCGCCGTGTGACCGTCCCCATTGCAGTTTCCAACTATCTTAGCCAAGTCATTTCGCCGAATCATTCCCCCACAGACACTCTTGAGAATATAACCGACACAGAAGCTGATGAGTTTCTGGAGAATGCTCTCATCACTCCGGAGAAGTTGAAGAGCAATATGCAGAGGACTAAGTTGAAGCTGAAGCATCGACTTTTGTTCGATGTTGTCTCCAAAGTCGTGTTCGGTTACAGTGGTGCTTTCGGCGACATCAGCCGACCGAAGCTCAAGTAATTGATTGCTTTGGAGCACAGACACAAGCACAACTCGACTGGTTCAAGTATTTTGAACACCAGCTGACTGTGGAGAGGCAGAAGATCTCCGAGACCACAACCGAATCAGGGGAGCGATTGTTGAGTGTCAAGGGGACTCTCAACTTCAGCTGCAAAATATCTGCTTTGATCCTGCTCGCAACTAAGGGTCAGAACATGGTCTGGGAGGACTGCGAGGAGACCCCCGTGAAGAAGTTGATGTTGTTCCCAACAGCAAAGAAAGCTCAAGAGGTGATTAGGAGTGTTTATACTCCTAAAGAAAAGAAGGATGCTGGGAAGACAGTTGAGGCAAAGGATACAGCTGAAGATGTACCAGCTGTCAGCCGCCCCACGAAAACGAAAGCTGCTCGCCGACAACGAGCTGAGTCGGAGAAGGAGAAAGCTGAGGAGCCTGCCAAGAAGAAGTTGAGAGTTCGCTTCAAGAAGACGGTGGCAGAACCAGCTGAGGATATTCCAGTTGAGGAGCCAGCTGCTGATGTACCAGTTGAGGATGTTTCAGCTGAGGAGCCAGCTGCTGATGTGCCAGCAGAGGGTGCGCCAGCTAAGGAGGAGGTGCCAGCTATAGAGACACCAGCTGAGACGACACCAGCTGAGGAGCCATCCGAGTCGAGCCACTCAGCTAAGGCAGCTGCCTTCAAGATCGTTCCTCGCGCTGCTGATGAGGCTGATGGAATGGAAACGGATCTGACCTCGGATGCTTCTTCCTCCTCTGAGGAAGCTGAAGACATTCCAACCTCCCCCACGGCAGGAGCTGATGCCGTACCGCCCCAAGAGCCTCTTGCTCTCTCAACCGATCAACAACCAGAGATTCCAAGCTCATTGCTCGATGCCAACATTGAGACCATCTCTTCGGCCAATGTTGATGAACCTGTTGATACCCCACTCCCCACAGAATCCAATATTCCGAGCTCCCAGCTCGATGCCAATGTTGAGACCGCCTCTTTGGCCAACATTGATGAAACTTTTGAACCATTGCCATATGAAAATCTTTTTCCCTACCCAATCGATCACGAAGCTGATCGTCAGGCTGTCGCGATGGAGCATGAAGGCAAGGTGGCCTACTGCTTCCAGAAGCTGCTCGGGATGTTCCCAGAAGCTCGCGACATGCCGATTTTCGCTACTCTTGGAACCGAGCTGTTGTACCAGTTCAACCTAATCTTCAGTCACTGGTATGTGAAGGAAGATACTGCAAGGGTACACAGCTGGAACCAGTTGAAGGCGGACGAGTCACGCATCCGAGATTACTTCAACTACACTAATCTGGAAGTGGCCTACAACAACAAGGTTGCGCTGCTCACGCGTCGTCTGGACCTCAGCAAGGCAGAAGGTACAGATACCCGGGAGACAGCTGGACAAGACTGTATTGACTTTCTCGACAACATGTTAATCAAGTCAGCTGAGTTCCTTAATGATCTGGACGCAGCCGCCGCCGCAGCAAAGGAAGAAGAAGAGGAGCTTCAACTGTACCTGGCCAACCATCAAGCCATGGTTACAGTTGAGCAACCAGCTCTGATTGAACACCAAGCTCCAGCTGATCAGCCAGCGCCTTCAACTGAAGACATTTGCGAGCTGATAGCTGAGAGGGTGAACCAGCTGAGGACGGAGATGCTTGCCAACTTCCAGCAAAACAAAGAAGATCAGCTGAGGATGTTGGAAGCACAAGAGGAGAAGAACAACCAGCTGATGGAGGAGAATGTTTCACTGAAGATAAAGCTGAACGAACTCTCCTCATCCACCAGCCAAGACTTATCTGATCTGAAATCAACAGTTCTGGGGATCAAGTCTGAGCTGAATGTCTTCCAGTCCATCTCTGATTCCAACCTCGCCAAATCCCAACAGACTCAGGATGAAGAATGAGAGTCTCGATTCGAGTCACGCTGGGCTGAGTTCGTTGCTTTCCAGACTGAGATAACTGAAACATTCGCTGGTTTGAGGAAAGCCGAACAAGAGCGCCATGACTCCGAACTGGCGAAGAAGGTCGGAATAGAGTGTGCGGTCGATGAACTCTTCAACTGCATCCAACAAGCCGAACAACAACTCACCTCTCTGGATGGATCAGTAGCAAGCTTTGTTGCTGATGCAAAAAAGGGGGAAGATAAAAAAGGGGAAGAGGAGTTGGATGTTGAGATGCAGGGGGAAGATGAGACCCAGGCTGAAGCTACTGCAAAATCTCAGCCGAGGAGAAAGACTGCCCAGAAGAAGAAGTCCGCTCCCAAGTCAACCGACGTAGGATGAGCTGAAATGGAAAAAGACTTGGAGCAGGTGGAGCAGTTTGGAGTTTCTTACAACTCCATAGCCGAGATCGCAGCCGAGCTTGATTCAGAACTCGACGGTATCACAACCGAAGAGTGTATTGCTGCTGCCAAGGCTATGGATGTTGCTGAGAAAGATTACATGAATCCTAGCTGGATCAAGAAGTTCGCTGCCAGCCAAGCTCGAAGAGTCAACAAGTTCGAGGAGGAGCTGACCAAGATAACCAAGAACCTGGATAGGAATATTGCCTCTCGCAGCCGACGCCGCATTGACAAACATCAGGTTAAGGCTGAAGCTCGGCTGAGGCAACAGAGGTTGCCAGGGAAGGTGAAGGTCCAAAGTCGGTTCAGGCATGTAGATAAGTGGATGCCAACCGAGTGGAACGAGGACTGGGAGTCGTTCAAGCAGGAGTTTGTGAACGACTTCTATTATAGGAAGGTGTTCTCAACCGATGATCCGAAGAAAGCTTTCAAGGAAGCGCTGACCGAGTTGCACACTGGGGACCCGGGCATGTTTAGCCAGTTCAGGCGTGCAATGATAGTTACAAAATTGGACATGAACACAGTTCCGGTCCCTCAGAAGGTTACATATCGGCCTCCCTTCCTCCCAGACTCCCGAAACCCCGACCGACAGAAAATATCAGCTGAGGCAAGGCAAGTTTGCAAAGAGCACGGGGTTGACATAGTAAAGGAGTCAGAAGCGAAGAGAGAGATTTTTGTTAGAATTTTTAGCAACTATGGGCTTAAGTTTTAGCTCAGTTAGTTTTTGAGCAACTAATGTAATTTTTGGTTTTGTGCTTATCTTTGTAACCATCAGTTGTAATAAAAACTATTCAGTTATACAATTCAACTTGATGTACAATTTCTCATTGTCCAAGCTCTGAATCGCAAAGTTATTTCAATACCATGTTATAACTGTGTTAACCCTTTGATGTTTTAATCTTATAGACTGTCTAGAATTTCAGCTGAGATTTTGGATAGTTCAGTAGGATTTAGATCAGTTTGCTTTGTAAGAATTTTATAAGGGTTTTGGCATCATCAAAAAGGGGGAAATTGTTGGGAAATTTATTAAAAGGTTTGATTGATTCCAAAACCAACTAACCCCAACCGAATAGATGTTGCCAGATCCTAATGTTAGTAGTTAGGCTCGCTGTTTGAGCATTGTTAAGATTTTATCTTTACAGGACTCCAGCTGAAGACGGCAACAAGGCTTCACTCGGATAGAACATCAGTTGTAAGAGAGACAATTGAGCGGTCAAAAGATAGAACATCAGTTGTAAGGAAGACAACTGAGCGTTCATCAGATGATAATTAAAAAGCGGGAAGATGCCAAAGTCAACTAAGGAAGATGCAAGAGAACATCAGTTGTAAGTAAGACAACTGAGCGTTCGGAGCCAACTGATCAGATACAAGAAATACAACTGAGCGTTCAGTTTCAGAACATCAGTTGTAGGACTCAAACCAAGAAGATCAACAGCATGAAGTTCAAGTCAGCTGAGAGTTCAACTGTTAGCACTCAGATAGAACATCAGCTGAAGAACAAGTCAGATGAAGATCGAAACTCTCAACCGACCATCCATTGTTGAAAGACTAATGTTGGGATTTGAAATTCAAACAAGGAAGTCACGTGAAGGTTTGACTCTCTGTTATTACCTCATTTGGCCCAACACAAGGCTGTCTCAGATGGAAAGCAAAAGCACGCAGTTGCCAAATCCGGAAAGTCTGCAGAGATGAGAGACAAGCCATCGCTTTCAAAGAACAGAGATCAACGGCTCATCCAACAGCTAGTTGATTCTCTCCGCCTATAAATAGAGGCCTTCGTTCATTCACCAATACTTACGAGAACAAGACAGACAAGTGCAAGAAGAGACCAAAGAGCGAAAGAAAGAACCAAATACTTCACACGAGCTGAACTGCATTCAATCTCTAAGAACATCATTAGTTGAGAGTTCTAGAGTGTTAGATTCTGTCTTGGTGTCTGTCGATCCAACCTTGAGAACTTCACTAGTTGAGAGTTCGTAGAGTGTTAGATCACAGCTCACTTCTTGTTCGAGCTATTAGTTGGAACCCCACACTTTCATACACCTGAAAAGGTTGCTAGGACCCTACTCTTCCCGTAACTGAGTAGATAGGTTGATTAGTACCCGTAAACTAATCTGTAAGGTTGATAAGTACCCGTAAACTTATCTCAACGGTTGCAAAGCCCGCGTAAGCTTTGTGGTTTGTCCAGAAAAACTTGGACTGAGTTGTGTGGACTCACAACTCCCCGTGGACGTAGGATTTTTCTCCGAACCACGTAAATTCTTGTGTGTTGTGTTTATTTTTCAGTTATCTTATTGCATATTCAACTGACTAACTAACCATCATACAAACTGCACTTTTCCATATCAACTGTCTTGGTTATTGACCAACCTTGCACTTAAGCGTGAGTTGATTTTTATACGAGTTAATTTCCACCACATTCCGCACAACACTTCACTTCCAGCTGAGTATTTCTTACTCGGTTGTGATTCCAACTGAGTTGCATTACTCGGTTGTGTTATTTTTTAGGGGGTTGTTTTTAAAAGTTTTATCTGGTGTATTCCCCCCCCCCATACACCAGAACTCGTACCGGGACCATCAGAAACCCATCTGTGTTTAAAGGAACCGGTAACCCAAGCGATGCTGAGCTTTGGGTGCGAACTATAGAGAAAATCTTTAAACTCCTCAGATGTACTGATAAGGAGCGTTTGTCGTGTGTCACATTCTAGCTTTCTGGACCAGCTGACTACTGGTGGGAGGCTAGGCAGAAAGTTATACATGCGGAGCATCTGGCTCGTTTTACATGGTAAGAATTTAAGGAAGCATTGTACGATAAGTACGTACCTAAGACCTATAGAGCTCAGAAGGAGGATGAGTTCTATAATTTAAAATAAGGAAAGATGACAGTAACCGAGTACGACGCCAAGTTTTGTGAATTGTCAAGGTATGCACCTGCTCAGGTGGATACTGAAGAAAAGATAGCGAAGAAGTTCCGTGGGGGACTTAAGCATGAGCTAGGTGTAGCACAAGCCAGTCATGGAAGACTGAGCTACACGGAGATACTAGGGCGAGCCCTAGAGATGGAGACAGTAGAGCCTGATGAAAAGAAAGTCGTAACACCCACACTAGCCCCAACCCAGACTCAGAATCGAGACCATCCCAACAACAACAACAACAACTTTAAAGGAAAAAGGAAATGGGAAGGAGAAAACCAGGGAAGAAATCAGCATGGCTTTCAACAGCCAAATCAGAATAATCAATCAAAGCAGGGGCAACAGACAAACAATAACCAAGGAAAGGATACCATTCCTATCTGTCCTAAGTGTAATAAGATGCACTACGGTGTCTGTCATGCAAACTCTGGTGTTTGCTTTTGATGGTCCCGAAACGAGTTACTGGTGTATGGGGGGGGGGGGGAATACACCAGTTAGGATTTTAAAAACTTAACCCTAGAAAAATACTTCAACCAAGTAAGAACACTCGGTTGCAATCTCACAGCTGAGTAAGCAACCTCAGCTGAAAGAGTTGTGCGGTGCGGAAAGTGGTGGAAAATAAACTCGTTATAACAACTCACGCTTTTATGCTTGGTTGGTCAAAAACCAAAACAGTTGAATATGCAAATATCCAGTTTGTATGCTGGTTAGTTTGGTCAATTGAAAGATGCTAAAAGTAACTGAACAGAAATAAACACAGACACACATAATTTAACGTGGTTCGGAGATAACCCTCCTACGTCCACGGGGAGTTGTGAGTCCACACAACTCTGTCCAAGTTCTTCTGAACAAACCACTCACCTTACGCGGGCTGAGCAACCGTTAAGGATAAGTTTGCGGGTACTTATCAACCTTTACAGTTAAGTTTGAGGGTACTTAACAACCTGACTACTCAATTACAGGAAGAGTAGAATCCTAAACCTTTTCAGGTGAAAGAAAGTGGGTTTCCAACTAAAAGCTCTAGCGTGAAGCGAGCTAAGATCTGACTCTATACGAACTCTCACTAAGTGATGTTCTCAAGGTTCGATCTAAAGACACAAAAAAAAACTATCTAACTCTAGAACCCTCAACTAGTGATGTTCTAAGAGATTCAGTTCAGTTCGTGATGAATATTGCTCTTTTCTTTTTGCTCTCAGATTTCTTCTCGCGTGTGTGTCTTGTCCTCCTCTTCGAATGAATGAGGGCCTCTATTTATAGGCGGGGAGTATCAACTAGCTGTTGGAGGAGCTGTTGATCTCTGATCGTTGAAAGTGATGGCTTGTCTCTCATCTCTGCAGACTTTCTCGATATGGCATCTGAGTTCTTCTACTTTCCATCTGAGACAGCCTTGTGTTGGGCCAAATGAGGTAATGACTGAACGGTCAAACCCTCATGTGACATACTTTTGAAATTCAAATTCAAACCTTTCTGACAGGCAACCTTGGTTAGTCGGTTGAAAGTCTTGATCTTTATCTGAGTGGTCTTCAGCTGATGTTTTGTCTGAACCATTGAACTCTCAGCTGACTTTGAACTTCATGTTGAGACTTCTTTATAACTTCCCCCTTCTTGAAACATTCTCTTTATCGGATGGCATTCTATAGCTGATGTTCCAACTGAACAGTTGGCTTGAACTCTCAGCTGTCAAAAAGCATTGCTCTCTCATCAGGCAGTCTTGTAACTGATGTTCCTTATCCGATCTTTCATCTGGGGTTGTATCCGAGTGTTGCTCTGTTGTCGTCTTCAGCTGGAGATTTGTAAAGATAAAATCTTAACATTGCTCAAACAGCGAGCCTAACAGCTAACAATAGGAACTGGCAACATCTACTCGGTTGGGGTCAGTTGGTTTTGGAATTCATCAAAACTCATACTAATAAATTTCCCAACAATTTCCCCCTTTTTGATGATGCCAAAACCATTTACAACCTTTAAACCACTTGATCTAAAACTCACTAACTTATCTAAAATCTCAGCTGAAATTCTAGACAGTCTATAAGATAAAACATCAAAAGGGTTAGCACAGTTATAACATGGTATTTAAAATACTGCGATTCAAGGCTTGGACAATGAGATATTGTGCGTCAAGTTGAATCGTATATATACTTTGAAGTTTTTCTTACAACTGATGATTACAGGAAAAAGTACAAACCAGATAAAGATACATCAGTTGATCAAAAACTACAACATCTCAAAAACTTCATCAGCTCAAAAATACTGTTGACCGTACTTGCTGAAGATACGGTCAAAGATCTCTTTCTTCGCAGGTGACTCAATCCCAGTGTTGACACCATGTTCTTTGCAGACTTGTCTCGCCTCAGCCATGATCGCATTTCTGTTCGGAGTACTTGTGCCTTTGATCGTCTGAGGGCGATATCTGAGCTTCTGCGGAACTGGAATGGTGTTGGGATGTAGCTGAGCTTTCAGCATGGCCCTTTTAAACTAACTAAACATTCCAGGATCTCCAGATCTGAGCTCCCACAAGGCTTCCTTGAAGGCTTGCCTTGGGTCTTCAGTTGAGTAGACCTTCCTGTAGTAAAAGTCATTAATGAATTCATGCTTGAACTGCTCCCAGTCATCGTTCCACTCAGCATTCATCCACTTGTCAACGTGTGGGAACCGAGACGGGAGCGGGGCGTTCTTCTGCAGCTGCTGCGTCTTCTTTCTAGCCTCAGCCTTTAACTGGTGCTTGTTTATCCTTCGCACACTCCGGCTGGCTTTATTCCTGTCGACATTTTTCTCTATCTTGGCCAGTTCCTTCTCGAACTTGGCCACCTTCTTGGCCTGATCAGCAGCGAATTTCTTGATCCAAGAGGGATTCAAGTACTTCTCCTTGGACTCCCCCATAGCTTTGGCAGCTTCGATGCAGTCTTCAACAGATATCCCGTCAAGATCGGCATCGAGCTCAGCTGTAAGCTCGGCTACGAGGTCGTGGGAGATTTCCAGTTCCTGCTGTGATCCTTCAGCTGCTCCTTCACCTCCAGCTGGCACTCCTTCTTCCCCCTGCTGAACACCTTCCCCCTGCTGAAGAATATCTTTCCCTTTTCCAGCAACAGCTGCTGGCTCCTTGTCTTCCCCCTTTTTGGCGTTCTTGCTCGGCTTTCTGCAAGGCTGCAAAGGTCGCAAAGACCTCTTTGTGGAGGGTGACGAACTCAGCTTGGAAATTTTCGAACTGAGACATCCACTCCTGGTCTTGAGTCTGCTGGGACTTTGCCAGATCAGATTCAGCAATGGACTTGAAGACGTTGAAGTCCGAGCTGAGTCCCTGAACCGCCTTCTTCAGATCCTTGACCTCCGAGCTGGTAGAAGTGGAGAGGTCTTCGAGCTTTTGCTGTAGGGAGGAGGAGAGTTGTTCCAGCTGATTGTTCAAGCTCGCATTCTCTGCCACCAGCTGATTCATCCTGTCAGCGTCCTCCTCCTTGTTGAGCTTGATCTTGGACAACAGCTCCTGCCTCAGCTGGTTGACCCTCTCAGAGATCAGCTCACAGATAGCATCTGTTGAGAGCGCTGGCTGATCAGAGGGTCCAGGCAGTTGTTGTTGTTGTGGCTGGGCAGTTGTATCTGCGACAACCAGGGCAGTTCGGCTGGCCAGGTATTGTTTTAGATTTTCTTCTTCCCTCTTGGCCGCCTCTTCAGCTGCGTCGATATCCTCCTTGTAGTTGGCATTCTTGGCCAACATATGGTCAAGAAATTGAACAGCTCCAGGATTGTCGCACAGCTCCCTGGTGTCTGTCCCTTCTTGTAGGCTCTTATCCAGACGACGATGGAGCACAGCCACCTTCTGGTTGTAGGCTACCTCCAGGTTCTGGTAGTCGAAGTACACCCTCAGGTTGGATTCTTCAACCTTCAATCTGTCCCAACCATGGATTCTGAGGGTTTCCTCCTTAACGTACCAGTAGCTGAAAATCACACTGAACTGATAGAGCAGTTCCGTCTCGAACATGGCGAAGATGGGCATTGAGTTGGCCTCGGGGAACATGCGTATCAGCTTGCGAAAGCAGTAGTTTAACCTGCCTTCGTACTCAGCCAAGATCGCCTAGCGGTTGGCTTCTTCATCAATATGTGGGGGGTCTACATCGAAGGCAATGGGTTCGAGGGTGTCATCGACTTTGGCCAAAGGGACGGTCTCAACATCGGCATCGAGCGAGAGGCTCGGGATATCTGACTGAGGACCAGTTGAGAAAACTGGATCCTCTTTGGGTGGTGATTGGGCATGCTCAATTGTTTCTTCAGACACAGGTGGGATTTCCTGGCTGGCATCAGCTCCAGTTGGTGGACTGTCGTGGGACTCCTCAAATGAAGAAGAGTCATCTGAGGAGGAGCTGGATTCCTCCACGTGGATCTCCTTTTCTTCAGCCAGTGCCTCTTGCTGGCGGGGTTGAAGCACGAACGCAGCTGCATCAACCGACTGGCTAGACTAAGTTGACTTCTCAGCTGGTGTGTCCACCACGGGGCCAGATGCAGCTGGTTGAGCTGCTGGCTGGATGATTCTGATTCTGGGCCTTTTCTGGAGGGGTTCCTCCTCTTCTTCTTCTTCATCTTCTTCTTCCTCAGCCACCTCCTCTAGCTGGCGCTTCGCAGGCTTGGACCTTGAAGGGCGGCGAGCTGCTGAGGCCGACACCACAGCTGGCTTGGAGGCTCCCTTGGGTGTGTAGACTGCGTCCACAACATCCTTAGCCTTTTTGGCTGTAGGGAACAACATCAGCTTGCTGAACGGAGGGTCCTCACTCCCTTCCCAGGTCAGCTTCTGTCCCTTTGTGGCTTGAAGGATCAGGGCAGAAATTTTTGTGCCGAAGTTGAGTGTCCCCTTGACACTCAACAGCTGCTCCCCGGACTCAGTCACTGTCTCATATATTTTCAGCTTCTCCATCAATAGTTGGCTTTCAAGATAGCCCAGCCAGTCGATTTTGTGGTGTTCCTCCAGGGCCTTCTGCTGCTTGAGCTTCGGTCTGCTAATATCACCGAACGCTCCTCCGTACGCGAAGGCGCACTTTGAAATGACGTCAAACAGCAGTCGGTGCTCCGGCTTCAGTTTTGTCCTCTGCATACTCCCCTTTAATTGTTCGGGGACAAGAAAGATTGGTTGCAGGAATGCATCAGCTTCCTTGTCTGTGAAATTCCCCATCACGTCTATGGCTTCACGATTTCTGGGGATGATCTTCTCCAGTTCCTTGGACACTCTGATTTCGACGGCGGTGTCTTCCATCGAGCGGAAAGTGCTATTTCGTTGCTTGCACGGGATGGTCGTGACAAGGCCCAGGTCTGCATCGCGTTGCAGATTCCTGTAGAAATGTGCGACCTGCTTCCTGAGCAGCTTGGATGGAGAGAGGGTTGCCCAGTTTAGCAGACTGTGGTCGGAAAGAATGGCGGCGAGTGGAGCGAGTTCCGGCGAGGTCACGGCATCCCTGGAAAGAATTTGTTCAAAATGAATCTTTGACATCATCATGTCGAAGGATTCCTGGAATGTAGCTAGTTCTGCGGAGACCATCTTCTTTGAAGCTTTTGATTTAGGTGCCATCTCAGAATATATATATGCAAAGAAGGAAGAGAATGTGTTACTGGAAATGGTGAGACAATTTTGGAGAAGATGATGAATAGTTAGTAAAGATATGCATGAAAAGAGAAGGTAAGGATCACTTCCTGATTTGCCGCCTTATAAAGGTATTTGACTCGGATGAGATCAACGGCTGGGGTTAAATGGCGCGAATCCATCAACGGCTGAGATTACGCGACTGTTGGGTAATTTTGACTGACGCTCCACTCGCGAGTGAGAAGGTGAATAGTTTAAGGTGTCAGCCCAGTCGCACTATAAAGTAAGGCTATAGAAGTTCAGCCAGACTTTACATTAAATGCGATATGATGGCTTGTTTAGTTTAGCTGACATGTTCAGGAATGTTTGAATTTATTTCAAACATTCTCATTTAATATCATAACACCTTCAGTCATAAATGATACCTGCTAGCTGATGTCTGAATCAGCTGTGTTCATCAGTTGAGTTCCTCAGTTGCCGCATACCATCAACTGACTCGAGTTCGTCTGTTCAAGTGACGTTTGATGTCTTCGGTTGGCAATCCGCATCTGAAATTCCCCCTTCATCTGAGCTTCCCCCTCAGATGGATATCTGACTCTTCAGCTCGGATGGATCCTCATCAGCTCAGATGACCTTTCAGCTCGGATGGATCCTCTTCAGCTCGGATGACTCTTCATCTGATGGATCCAATAGTCCAAGAAGATCACATAACATCTTGAACCGGGCTTGAGGAAGAGGTTTGGTGAAGATGTCAGCTCTCTGAATTTCAGTTGGGATCTTCTCCATGGACACATCCTTCTTCTCAATATGATCTCGGATGAAATGATGACGAATGTCGATATGCTTTGTCCGAGAGTGGTGAACAGGATTTAGTGAGATAGCTATGGCACTCGAGCTATCACAATGAATTGGAACCTGTCCAGTTGCGACTTCATAGTCTCTCAGCTGTTGTTTCAGCCACAACACTTGCATGCAACAGCTTCCGGCAGCCATATACTCTGACTCGGTTGTAGATGTAGCAACACATGCTTGTTTCTTGGAGAACCATGAAACCAGCTTGCTTCCCATGAATTGACAGTGTCCAGAGGTAGACTTTCTGTCCAACCGATCTCCTGCTAGGTCCGCATCTAAGTATCCGGTCAGCTGGATATTGTCGTCAGTTGGATACCACAATCCAACATTAACAGTTCCCTTCAGATACTTGATGATGTTCTTCGCTGCCAACATGTGTGCTTCTCTTGGTTGAACTTGGAATCGAGCACATACTCCAACTGCGTATGATATGTCTGGCCAGCTTGCAGTTAGATATAGCAAAGAACCGATGATCCCTCTATACTTGCTGGCATCCACGAGCTTTCCCTCAGCTCCGGGTTTGATCTTCCAGTTAGTATTCATCGGGATCCTTGTTGTCTTACTTGTTTGCAATCCGAACTTGGTGATGAGCTCCTTTGTATACTTAGATTGATTGATAAAAATCCCTTCTGGTGACTGCTTCACTTGTAACCCTAGGAAATAATTCATCTCGCCCATCATCGACATCTCGAACTTCTTCTTCATGAGATCTGAGAATTTCTTGCACAGCTCCTCTGACTTGGAACCGAATATGATGTCTTCCACGTAGATTTGCACAACAAGTATATCTTCTCCAACTTTGATGGTGAATAGGGTTTTGTCAACTGATCCTCGTTTGAATCCCGAGTTCAGTAGAAAACCACAAAGAGTGTCATACTAGGCCCTTGGCGCTTGCTTTAGACCATAGATAGCTTTCTTCAACTTGTACACTCTTCCATCTCCAGTCTCAAAACCAGGAGGCTGTTCAACATACACATCTTCCTTGATATCTCCGTTGAGGAATGCACACTTCACATCCATCTGATACACTTTGAACTTGTGATGTGCGGCATAAGCTAGAAAGATTTGGATGGCTTCCAGCCTTGCAACAGGAGCGAAAGATTCTTCAAAGTCGATTCCTTCTTGTTGGCAGTATCCTTGAGCTACCAACCTTGCCTTATTCCTCACTATGAATCCAATGGCGTCTCTCTTGTTTTTGAAAATCCACTTCAATCCAATCACCTTGACACCATTTGATCTTTCTACCAACTCTCATACACAGTTGCGTAGAAACTCATTCAGTTCTTCTTGCATGGCTGTTGTCCAGTGAACACAGTTGAGAGCTTCCCCAACATTCTTCGATTCTGGTACATCAGCTACAAAGCAAGAAATCATGGCAACATCTCCAGCTTGCTCGAACTCCTCTAGAACTGCCAACTCCTCAGCATATTGGGCGTAAGTGTTGGAGTTTTCTTCAGTTGATTCTGGATTTGCAACTCGGCTCCTTGTACGCACACCCTCGATTGGATCGCCGATGATGTTGTCAGTGGAATGGACTTCATACCATCTTCGGTTGCGTCTTCCTTCTTCTTCCAACTGTGGCTGTTCCGAAATCTGAGTTGGAGTCTTTAGAGCTGGTGATTGATCAGCTGTTGAGTCTGGATCCTCAACATTGACATTAGTTTGAACTGGACTCGGTTGGGCTTCGGATGCTGATGCAGTTGGAGGAGCATCAGCTGAAGTTCCTCCTTGGGATGAGCTGGGGTCTTCGCATTCATCTTCAGAGGAGTATGAATCCTCATCCTCAGTTGCCCAAACCAGTGGTTCAGCTAGGTTCTTTTCCCTTAGAGCTTGCGATCTGGTGAGAACTGGTGGAACAGCTGGATCTGTTTGTTGTCCTTTAACCTGTTCCCTGCACTCAAAGGTAGATTCATCAAAACTAACATGAGGTGTTATTTCCACAACACGAGAGCTGTTGTTGAAAACTCTGTATGCCTTGATTCGAGCAGCATATCCAAGGAATATGCCCTTCGAAGCTTTGGCATCAAAAGTTTTCAACTGAGTCTTCCCATTGTTGTGAATATAACACTTAGAACCGCGAAAATAAGAAATATCTGGCTTCCTGCGTCTCCATAGCTCATATGGTGTCTTTCCCAACCGCTTGGTTAGAAGAGACCGGTTCTGAGTGTAGCATGCAGTGTTGATCACTTCAGCCCAAAATCTCTTTGACAGAGCTGAGCTGGCTAACATGGATGTGGCTGCATCCTTCAGCGTTTTGTTCCTTCGCTCAGCTACTCCATTTTGTTGCGGAGTACGCGCGGCTGATGTCTGATGGGTAATTCCATTTTTCTCGCAATAATCGGTGATGGTTTCATTTAGAAACTCAGTTCCACGATCTGATCGGATAGAAATGATCTTCATCTCTTGTTGGTTCGATATCCGATCCATCAGCCTGGGCAGCTCATCTCGGGTTTCACTCTTGTGACGCATGAAAATGGTCCACGTGCACCTCAATGTATATTCGTTGCCATTTATGGTCTTTGGTGTAACTGGCCCGAAGAGATCCATATGGATCAGTTGTAACACTCGGTCGGTTGAGGGAGTTGACTTCAACCGGAAGAAGGATTTAGCGAGCTTTCCCAGCTGGCATGCACTGCAGATGTGTGTTGTTGAAAACACTCTGTTTGGTATGCCTCTTGCATGTTCTTGTCTGGCGAGTCGGTTCATCGTCTTGAAGTTCAGATGGTTGAGCCTTTTGTGCCACAACCAACTCACATCAGAACTACTCTTTGATAACAGGCAGGTGTCAGGGAAGCTGCTGTTCCAGTCAGCGTAATATACATTCCCTGTTGGTGATCGATTTCCAAACAATATCACCTGCTTTGATCCGACATCTTTAACCCTGCAACCCTGTGCATCAAACTTGACAGAGAAACCATTATCACAGAATTGGCTGATGGAGAGCAAGTTATGCTTCAATCCATCAACATAAGAGACATTAGAAATTGAAACATGATTGGTTTCAAGGGTACCGTAACCTCTGGTGTAACCTTTTGAGTTATCACCAAAAGTAACTGAGGGTCTTTCTTTTTCCACGAAACATCCAAGCAAATCCTTCAGATCTATCATGTATTTCGAGCATCCACTATCCATCACCCATATTGTTGCAGACGCCTTCTTCTTCCTCAGCTGTTTCTCCTGTACCTGCAAAGAGAAACTAGCTTAGGTCCCCAATTTTAGTTGGGTCCTGGAGGGTTAGAACCAGTTCCCACTGGAACTGTGCGTCACTTTTCCCTGTATACTCGGATGGATTTATCATTCCAGATCACTTTTCCTTCATCATCAACTATAACAACACCTCGGTTATCCTTAGGCTTGTTGTTAATAGAGATGTTCTATTTCTTGGGAGGAGTTGGATTTCTCCCATGTTGAGCTTTAGGAGGTGAGGGTTTCCCCCTGTTTTGATGGCGATTTTTATCCTGTTGAATTTGTCTGTGAGGTCGGACGCCATGTTGGAATCTTTGTGGCTGATTCTGATTCCAACTTCCTGTGGGTTGTCTGTAGTTGTTCATGCCCTGTTGATGATTCATATTATGGCATGAATATCTCCAGTTGTTCGACCAGTTCCTCATTGGTTGACTCAGTTGGAACCTTTGGTCGAACTGATGTTGGAACCGCTGTTGATTCAGATGATTGAGCCCATGTCTGTTCTGAGGTCGGTTCCATTCCTTCTGATGTTGACTTTGAGGTTGATGCAGAGGTCGGTTCTGATTCTGAGTTCGGTTGCGGTTGTGCCTTCGACGCCTCTGATTCCGTTTTTGAATTTTGGAACATTCCCCCTCGGTTGATATCCCAACCGATGGAACATTCTGTCCTACATCAGCTACTCATTTTCCCTTCTCAGTTGTAATCCTATTGGTCGGTTGAACTTGCTGAGAGGTGGAGGTTGAATTAGCTTCTGGAGACTCAGCTGTGTCTGGCTCGACAGCTGTGACTTTTACAGCTTTGATGAAGGTTGCTGGTGGAATTCCAGTATCCTTGACAACATCATAGCCGAGTCCTGACACGTCATCCATCTGTCTACTATAACTGATAAGATTCTCTATGATCTTGGATGACTGATACAGCTTGATTAGATTGTCCTTCTCAGTTTGCAACTCCTTGACGAGGACAGTTATCTGCTCGGTTTGTCCATCTGACTTCTTTATCAGCTGTTCGATCTGAGCCTCTTGATTTTTCAACTGATCTTGTTGTTCCTTGATCTGCTTTGTCAACTCCTCATCAGTTGGAACCTTAGCTTCATTCAGCTGACTCTTGAGATTTTCAATCTCCTCGGTTTGGCTTTTTATCAGATCATCCTTCTCGGTTAAGGAATCTTCAAGTTTGGAGAACTGAGCTTAAAGACTCTTAAACTCAACCGATTGCTGAAGCAGTTCCTCACTGAGTTCTTGAAAATCACTCCAGGAGGGTTCCAACTCATCGTCCAGAGATTCCTGCATGTTAGAAGTATTGGAAGATTTTAACTGAGCATGATTAGATTGTACCTCAATATCATCTTGGTCCGTTCCAAGTGCCATGAGGCATTGATCCTGACTGATGGCGTTGTTGGTAGAAGTCAGCTCATCTTCATCTTCCGTATCAGTGAAGATATCCATATCGTTAGCTGCTTTTTCTGCTATCATGGCCTTGTTCTTTGCAGATTGCTTGGCCCTTAATGCTTCTCTTTCTTTCTTTGAGAGGTTTGGACAGTCAGCTTTGAAGTGTCCTTCCTTGCCGCATTCGAAGCAACCATTAGTGACTGGCTTTGAGCTGTCTCGAGTTCGGTTTGATTTGTAGAATCGTTTGTATTTCCCGAACCGAGTGTCCATGTCGGCTAGCTTCTTTGACAAAGCTGCTATGTTCTGTTGCAGTTCCTTTCTGCTTGGCTCCTTTGCAGTCGTGTCAGCCGATCTGGTTGGCCTCGATGATCTCGATTTCGAGTAGTCAGCTCGGAGAGCAACTGACTTTGAGGCTGAGCCAACATCCTCAATTCTACTTGTCTGACCTGAGGACTGAGATCTCCTCCTGTTGACCTTATACTCATTTCCTTTTAAGATTGAGAACAATCTTTCAGTTCCCATTTCACCAAGGTCAGCTCGGCTTTCGTGGATATTGGTAAAAGTATCCCACTCAGCCGGTAGAGCTTGCAACACTTTAAGATTGATTTCTCTTAGTGCGTATTTTCCTCTTCGGATGGACTGGATTCTTCTGATGATGTCCATAAACCGGAGCTCTAGCTGATCGATGGTCTCATCAGGTCGCAGACTGAAGTTGTCGAAATCTTGACATGCATGTGAGAACTTGTTTTCTTTTGTCTCGTCGCTTCCTTCACTCAGCGATGCCAGGATGTCCCACATCTCTTTTGCAGTCTCACACTCCTCTATCCAAGGCAGATAATCTTGTCCAACTGTGGACATTATTGTGCTCTGACCCCAGATATCCAACTGCCTCACCTTGGCCTCCTCTAGAGTGTAGTCTTCTGGCTGTTTCTCCACATACTCCACCACTGTATCTCCATCGTTAGGATTTGTGGGAGTGCGAGCTATTCTTTCTTTGATGACGATCGGTCCGGAAGAGAGAACTTGTTGCATCCTATGATGCTTCGAAAGTAGGATCTTCTTCATCCGTGTTCTCCATGATGTACAATTGACTACTGAGAACATGACGACGATCTTGTCCTTGACGTCCATCTGCACACAACAAACAGAACAAATATGCAAACAAATATGCACTAGCGTGAAAAGATCTGTTCAGTTGACCACTGAAGGAAATTTCTCGAATTCACACCTTGTGAAACAGAGTCAACAGTCTTTTGAACCACTGCTCTGATACCACTTGATGGTCCCGAAACGAGTTACTGGTGTATGGGAGGGGGGGGAATACACCAGTTAGGATTTTAAAAACTTAACCCTGGAAAAATACTTCAACCGAGTAAGAACACTCAGTTGCAATCTCACAGCTGAGTAAGCAACCTCAGCTGAAAGAGTTGTGCGGTGCGGAAAGTGGTGGAAAATAAACTCGTTATAACAACTCACGCTTTTATGCTTGGTTGGTCAAAAACCAAAACAGTTGAATATGCAAATATGCAGTTTGTATGCTGGTTAGTTTGGTCAGTTGAAAGATGCTAAAAGTAATTGAACAGAAATAAACACAGACATACAGAATTTAACGTGGTTCGGAGATAGCCCTCCTACGTCCATGGGGAGTTGTGAGTCCACACAACTCTGTCCAAGTTCTTCTGGACAAACCACTCAGCTTACGCGGGCTGAGCAACCGTTAAGGATAAGTTTGCGGGTACTTATCAACCTTTACAGTTAAGTTTGCGGGTACTTAACAACCTGACTACTCAATTACAGGAAGAGTAGAATCCTAAACCTTTTCAGGTGAAAGAAAGTGGGTTTCCAACTAAAAGCTCTAGCGTGAAGCGAGCTAAGATCTTACTCTATACGAACTCTCACTAAGTGATGTTCTCAAGGTTCGATCTAAAGACACAAAAAAAAAACTATCTAACTCTAGAACCCTCAACTAGTGATGTTCTAAGAGATTCAGTTCAGTTCGTGATGAATATTGCTCTTTTCTTTTTGCTCTCAGATTTCTTCTCGCGTGTGTGTCTTGTCCTCCTCTTCGAATGAATGAGGGCCTCTATTTATAGGAGGGGAGTATCAACTAGCTGTTGGAGGAGCTGTTGATCTCTGATCGTTGAAAGCGATGGCTTGTCTCTCATCTCTGCAGACTTTCCTGATATGGCATCTGAGTTCTTCTACTTTCCATCTGAGACAGCCTTGTGTTGGGCCAAATGGGGTAATGACTGAACGGTCAAACCCTCATGTGACTTCCTTTTGAAATTCAAATTCAAACCTTTCTGACAGTCAACCTTGGTTAGTCGGTTGAAAGTCTTGATCTTTATTTGAGTGGTCTTCAGCTGATGTTCTGTCTGAACCGTTGAACTCTCAGCTGACTTTGAACTTCATGTTGAGACTTCTTTATAACTTCCCCCTTCTTGAAACATTCTCTTTATCGGATGGCATTCTATAGCTGATGTTCCAACTGAACAGTTGGCTTGAACTCTCAGCTGTCAAAAAGCATAGCTTTCTCATCAGGCAGTCTTGTAACTGATGTTCCTTATCCGATCTTTCATCCGGGGTTGTATCCGAGTGTTGCTCTGTTGCCGTCTTCAGCTAGAGATTTGTAAAGATAAAATCTTAACATTGCTCAAACAGCGAGCCTAACAGCTAATAATAGAAACTGGCAACATCTACTCGGTTGGGGTCAGTTGGTTTTGGAATTCATCAAAACTCATACTAATAAATTTCCCAACAGCTTTAAATGTGGACAAAAAGGACACGTGAAAAGAAATTGCCCAAAACTGATGCAACCAGTAGGATCGAATCAGTATGGTCAGCCCCAACCTTTGAGGGCAATTCAGGCACAGCCGCTATAGCAGATGATGCAACAGCAGTATCAACAGCAACAGAGTGCAAGGGCATTCATGATTAGGCGAGAGAAGCGCAATAAGGGCAAAGGAAATTAGGCAGGTATTAGACAAACTTCTTGATTACCTAGTTATTATTCTACCTCATACCAGAACTTTACATTCGTTATTTCTAGTGCCTGTCGACACTATAAGAGTAGGACCAGAGTGCGCTAATCATAAAAATAAGAATAACCACGCCTTAGAAGAAATTATTTTCACCTCTTTAGTTTTTCTCGAACTAAAGAATTTAACTTAGGGTCTTTTTAAGATCATAGCAAGCAATCGGAACGAAATGAAAATATTCGACGTAGATATAATCCATTGGATGGATTGATTATCTTTTTAACTACGCCATTTATATGGAGGATATGCCGAAAGAGTTAGAAGAGCTTAAGATCCAGCTGTAAGAGTTGTTAGACCTTAGATTCATTAGACCGAGTGTTTTACCGTGGGGAGCACCTGTTTTGTTTGTCAGAAAGAAGGATGATTCTATGAGAATGTGCATAGACTATCGTGAGTTAAATAAAATCACCCTTAAGAATAAGTATCCTTTGCCAAGGATAGAAGACCTCTTTGATCAGCCTAAGGGCGCAGGAGTCTTTTCAAAAATAGACTCAAGATCTAGGTATCATCAATTGAAAATCAAACCCGAGGATATACCAAAAAAAAAAAAACTGCATTTCAAACCAGATATGGCCATTACGAATTCTTAAGTTATGCCATTTAGTTTGACTAACGCCCCACAGTATTCATGGATCTCATGAATCGAATTTTTCACCCATACTTAGACAAATTCGTCTTAGTTTTATCAACGACATTTTCATTTACTCCAAGAATGAGAAGGAGCACGAGGAAAACTTGCGAATAGTGTTAGAAACGCTTAGAGCTGAGAAACCTTACGCCAAATTCAGTAAGTGCGAATTTTAGTTGAAGGAAGTGATGTTCCTTGGACATGTCGTATCAGCAGAAGGCATCAAGGTAGATCCAGCCAAGATAGAGGCAGTACGAGATAGGAAGTCGCCGACAAGTCCGAACGAAATTAGGAGTTTCTTAGGTTTAGCCGGTTATTACAGAAGATTCATCGAAAGATTCTCTACAATTGCTAGACCTATGACGCAACTACTTCAGAAGGAAAACAAGTATAAATGGACGGATGAATGCAAGAAGAGTTTTCAGACACTCAAGGAGAAGTTAACCACAGCACCAGTGTTGGCTCTGCCAGAAGCGAATAAGGAATACGTGGTCTATACAGATGCTTCGAAGAACGGATTAGGTTGTGTTTTGATGCAAGATGGAAAGGTGATAGCTTATGCTTAACGACAACTTCGACCTCATGAAGTTGAATACCCAACCCACGACTTAGAACTAGCAGCCGTCGTGCATGCGTTGAAAATTTGGAGACACCATCTCGATGGTGTTAAGGTTGAGATTTTTACGGACCATAAGAGTTTAAAGTACTTCTTCGAGCAAAAAGGAAATGAACATGAGACAAAGACGATGGCTTGAATTAGTCAAGGATTATGATTGCGGTACCAATTACCATTCAAGAAAAGCAAACGTTGTAGCCGACGCGCTGAGTCGCAAGACTTCAACCAGTTAGGATGTCTCTTTGTTGAGAAAGAAACTCTTGTATGAGAATTTGAGAAAATGGACTTAGAAGTGCTCGATGCACCTGAAACGATAACAGACCATATAGCATCACTAGTAGCTACACCAGACTTACAAGAAAGAATCATTAATGCCCAGAGAAAGGACGAGTCGATCGAAAAGCTTCGGCTTAAGATAAGAACGGATAAACCAGACGGTTATTTCGAAGCACTAGATAATGCGATTTTATTTAAAGGTAGACCTTATATCCTTAATAACGGCAAATTAAAGAACGATATCATGAGTGAGGCTCACGATACGTCATATACAGCATACCTCGAGAATACGAAGATGTATTAAGATTTAAAAAAGAATTTCCAGTAAAACGGATTACAAGATGTTGCCTCGTTTATAGAACATTGTTTGGCTTATCAACAAGTGAAAGCTTTACACCAAAGACCATACGTATTGTTCCAACCATTAAGTATTCCAACGTAGAAGTGGGAAGATATAGCCATGGATTTTGTGACGGGTTTGCCCAAAGCCTAGAAAAGGAAATATTGCCATCTGGGTGGTTATGGCTAGGTTCACAAAATCAATTCACTTCATACCAATTCCAAATTACCTTTGGATCAGAAAGTTAGCTCAGTTGTATGTTCGTAAGATTGTACGTCTGCACGGAATACCAAAGTCGATAAGGTTTGATAGAGATGCCAAATTTACTTCAAGGTTTTGGACTACTATGCAGAAGAAGCTAAGTACCAACCTTAACTTTAGTACCGCTTTTCACCCCCCTAAACAAATGGACAATCTGAGAGGACGATTTAAATACTCGTAGATATGTTGAGAACGATAATATTGGATTGAAGTGCAAAATGGAAGAATGTTTTGTCGTTGGTCGATTTCGCTCATAATAATGGTTATTAGGCTATGATAAGTATTGCACCTTACGAGGTCTTGTATAGAAAGAAGTTTAGACAACTGCCTTATTGTAATAAGGTAGATGAAAGAAAGAACCTAGGACCAGATACGGTCAGTAAAATGATCGAGATCATTCGGCAGTCTCGAGTAAGAATGGAAGGAGTTTAGAGAAGACGAAAGTCTTATGTGATATACGCCGATCAGAACTTAAATTCGAAAAAAGAGATAAAGTTTTCTTAAGATTTCTCCGATAAAAAGAATCATTAACTTCATGTCAAGTATAAGCTTAGACAAAGATATATGTGATTATTTGATATCTTGAATAAAAGAAAGTTTTAATGTGTATAGATTGGCCGTGTCGCCAAGTCCATGGAATGTTTATTATATTTGCGTATCTCGTTGACAAAGTACGTGTTCGTTTCTAAACACGTGATCTACCAGCAAGACATAGTTCTTGATTCCCGATTTAAGTTATAAATTATGATGAAAGACCGCAATCGATCTTGGATCGAAAAGTGCGAGAGTTAAGAAGCAAGTCAGTACAGTTAGTAAAAGTAATATAGAATCACCACGGGCAAGAAAAAGCCACGTGAGAACTCGAAGAAAAGATGGGGAAGAAGTACCCCGGACAGTTTGATAAAGATAAGCAAATTTCGGGACGAAATTTCTTGTTAGAGGGGTAGGATGTAATACCCCAGATATTTTCTTCCGATGAAAAATAAAAAGTTAATTAATAATTAAGGCTTTGCATGCCTAAGTTAAGGATTTTTTATTCTAAGATTTACGGCGAAATTCGTTTCTGAAAATAATTTCTAGAAGTCGGTCGAACGACTACTGTATTAGGATTTTCGCGTTCGATAGATTTTTCGTCTGAAAACTCAGAATTAAAAACCGTCAGGATTTACATTCACTTTTTCTTCGATACGAGATCACCGGAGAAGATCAGTTTTTATGATATTTTCGGGTAAATTTTAGACTGTCTAATCCCGACTTTTTCTCGGATTTTGAAAAACGAATTAGGTTTTCCGAGTACGGAATTTATTTCTAATCTAACGGACGAATTAGATTTCGTCGAATACGTAACTATCTAAGAAATTATTTCTCGACTTTTATAATGTCGTTTAAGACCCGGAAACAAGATATTTCCGACAAATAAACGCAACCAAATGCGCCTTAATGAGTCATCACCCCTTTTGTAGGATATTTTCTTACTTTATGCTAATATTAACCTTGTCATCACCCTCCCTCTCCCACACTTCATTACCGCCCCCACGCCCCCCCTCCCCCCCCAATTGTTCTCTCTCTCATTTCTCTCTCAAATTTCTTCCATTAAAGCTTCATCCTTCAAGCTTTCTCAAGCTCTCAAGTCTTCTGTCTACCGATCGATTTTATTTCCGAGTTCGTATATCGCAAGGTAGGAACATCATCTACATAATGAACCGAACAAAAATCTTTTCCCATCAATTATAATTTTTTTCGAAAGTTAGAGGTGAAGAAGCATGATGAACCCTTGTTTAATTCATGTACTAGTATGCTTAGGAATAGATTTTTATGGATCGAATCATGAAGAAAATCATCCCTCCCCTTAATCTTGTTAATACCGAAATTTTTAGTAGTTTTAGGGGTTTTTCCTAGTTCGATTTCTTTGATGTTTGATTGATAGAATAATGATCTACATGTTGTTAATTGACTATATGAATTAATTTAGATTTTTCTAAAAATAAAAGTTGAAAGATAAGAGATGAAGAATGGTTGATTCGATGAAGAAGATGATATGATATGCTCGATTGATTAATAGAAATGAGATATAAGATGTATGAGGATGAATATATATTTATTTGGAATTTTTCTAAAAATAAATTGAAAAACGTAAGAGACGGAAACGTGTCGATAAGTTGAAGCTCGATAATATTTTTAGAATATGGTTTGCATATTAGTGATGCTTGTCAGATGATGATCGTTGTTGTAAAATTTGAACGAAAACGGAGAACGTAGGATTTTAGTAAGAGACGAGCAATCGTCGATAAGTCGAGCATGAATAATGATTAGAGTTTGTGATTCGAACCTAGGATAATCTTGATAGTTAATGATCGTAACCGTAAAGTTTGAACGGATTCTAAGAAGATTGAAATTTCGTTAAGAGACGAAGAACCGAGTTTAAAAGCCGATAGAAAAGTCGAATGAGGAAAACCTTTTTAATAATAATGATTGTTATTGATAAACGAACGATATTGTAGTTAAAGACATTTCCATCCGAGATACGAGATAATAAGAGTTTTAGTTAAGAATCGAGAAGTTGATAAACGAAAATGAAATAGAAATTGAATTTGAAATTGTTTTGATTTAGTAATTGGTTAGTTGAAAATGACGAGGAAATGCTCGTCGTTTGTTTAAATCAAAAGACGTGAATGAGAACCCGATTAAGGGATACTGCATGTAGATTGCAGTGAGATGAAATTTTCGTGAAAATAAAAGTGGAATAGCATTGATCGAACCTAGGGAATCGTACGTCGAGTTTTGTCGAGCATTAGGGTTTCGCGCAACTATTTTGCGACGTTTTACGGAAACTGTCATAACTTTTAGCTCGCTTAACGAAATCGAGATCCGTAAAATAGAGAGTAAACTAGACACCCGTGGCTTTTCTTTGATATAAATTACATCCCTTGTTTCGAAGTACCCTGTTTTGTATGAACTTACTGACCTGTGCAGAAATTTCCAAAGCTTAGTTTCTTAAGTTGAATTCTTTTCAACTTCGTTCCTTGTGAACTTTTAAGTCGTTATAAGTTATCGACATCCATTATCTACTGACCTAAGTGTCGAGTAATGAGCCGGGTCAGTTTGTAGACGAGAATTGATCGAGTCTCGTTTATTAGTTAATCAAAGGAAAATAGTAAAGTGCAAAGGCCTAAAAGACTAAAACCGATTTCGATTTCCTGTTTCTTTTATCGTTGCGACCAAGTTATTTAAGTTTGTTTATTTGCGATAAAAGGAGGAAGTCGGAGTTGAAGACAGGACGGAAGACCGAAGGTTAAAGTTTGTTCTGTAAACGATTGAGGTGGGCTTTTCTATATACGAAATAAAATGAGCGATGCTCGAAAATCTTTATTTACAGCTTTGATAACTGTGTCCTCAAAGTGATTATCAGGGCATAAATGATTTTGTTTTATGTGAATTCTATTTTGCCTATCTGATGTTGGTTCGCCAACCAGTTAACGATCGGATTCTGAGTTAACCCACAGTGTGTTATTCAGAATTAGTGTACACGGTAGCCGGTGTGTGGTGCTCTGTTAAGGGGTAGCCAGCCACGGTGAGGAACGTGCGCGCAAGAAGTTAACTCTTCCCCGGCGTTGAAATAGATTTGTGTTAATATGAAAGTAACAACAGCCAGTAAAAGGCTTGGCCAAGCTATATTGGGAAAGTAAAAGAAAATGTTTAGTAGGCTCGGGTATTTGATGAAAAACCCCGATGCGCTACCTTTTCAGCAACGTGCCCACTAAGTGCTTTATGTACTTAGCCCTGCATATGTTTTATAAATGTGCAGGTTGAGTGACGGGAGCGGCGGAGGTTGAGTAAGAGTTGTTTATAGGAAGAAGATCAGTGTCTCAGTTTCACGTTTTCCGCTGCAAACTAGTTCTTTTGTTATGTATAAATCTTTTCTTTGGTTTAAGTCTCGTACCATAAACCGAATTTACTTTGAATCAACTTTGTCGAGCGATCCTTCGAGATCGACTCTCTTTTATCCAATGAAGTCAAGTTCATAGAAGTTATTCAGTTATTAATGTCTGTTTATTCATTCATTCTTATTCATTCCCCCTTCTTCCCCACTTCTTTAATCCAACTCCTAGTCGCACCCCGGCTTCTGCCGTCCCTCGAGATTTGGGGCTGTGACAGCTGGGCTGGGTTTTGTCTATGTTATTAGGTCAAGGGAAGAAGCTGTAGAAATATTACTTTGTGCTACGTTTTATAAGAATAATAATGTGTAGCTGTGTAACAGCTTGGTTCTGGAGATCTAGAAGGACGGAAGAAGGTTTTTGTTTACTGAGCTCACGAGCCTGCCTTATTTGTAGCTTGAGGTACATGATTTTAAATGTGGCAGAGTTGTTACTCCATTCTTAAGTATATCCATTTTTAATTATATATAGGGGAAAAGATAAGCAGGTTAGGTGGAGAGTCTATTTTACCAATGATAAACAGCCATCTCCTGTTTAAAGAAAAATAAAATTAGAGAATAAGATACATGTCACACAAGACACGAAGCTTCTGAACATGGTTTAGGATGAATACATCTGCAAATTTGGCTGTAATTAGTTGTCATTAACTACTTGTTAATCGACACCGACACTCTGTAGTGGTGAATGTTGTGACCCTTTTTAATTTTTTTGTTATACTCCTTGGTTTGTGCAGCCATCATATGAATATGAAAAAGATTGGTTGTAAATTTGTAATAAAAGAAAAAAAGGAATGCAAAAACAGACACACGGTTTTTAGTTTGATTGTTGGCCAGGCCTGAGCTCAATTTAATTTGTCATGTTCATCAAAGATTGATAAATTAGAATCAAATTTGTTGGATTATTTATATTGGATTTCTTTTTGCCTAAATTTCTTTAAACTATGGACTGAACCTTCCATCTGCCTCACCACTGACACTGGAAACCTATAATCTGCATTTTTTCTCCTCTTTATTACCTCACACTACCATATTGGCATTTTTAGGTGTTCATACTGAGTGCTTGATGACCACTTTATTTTTATAATTATCATTTTCCTAGTCTTATACTCTTCACCAAACTATTTAATCAATCCGATAATGTCATTTGGGCCGGGCTAGCAATAAAGTAAAAACACAATACAAGAGATTATGAAATTGAATTGGTTTTTTGGGCCGGCCCGTAATAAATGAAAAAGCTTCCCATGATGCCCATTTCAAATGTTTTTAACAGGACCTCTCTACGAGGTTCACTATTTCCCAAAGTGGAAATTAGGGGCTTTCGAGGAATCGAGAGAGGAAACCCGTAGTGTTTCAGATACGAAATTGACGACATCGCTGCCGGCAAATCAATTCACTCGCCGATTTTGTCCAAGATCATTCGTTCTCCTTCTGATCGATAACAGGTAATTCCACATTCGAAACCTATATTACAATTGATTGGTAAACGTGAAACCTGTCCTTGGCCACAACCCCTAAATGATCACATTTATCGTGTTATTCTAGTGTTGCTAATGGTAACAGTAAGTGACACAACACATGGCAATATGCGACAAAGCAACAAGAGAAGATTACTTCAGTTTCTATCTCTGCCGATTCAACATTTATGTTGATATCATTCATGATTTTCATAATCTCTAACAGGAGTCCTGGACGATCTGCCGTCTCTACACAGAGCAAGCTGAAATGGTGACAGACATATGAGGGACATCTGGATATGACGGATTTGAATGAAAAATCGTAAAGCAAATATACTTAAATTTATAGGATTCCAAGTAAAACCAATGATGAGAGTATCTTTTTACAATGTTATTTGGGTAAAATGATACCTTCTCTGAGGTCCATCTGCCTTAACATGTATGAGTTGAGATATTAACAGCAACCTGCAATTAGAAATTAATATTTTGCGCCGTATTAGATTAGCCAATTTGTTTCCACATTTGTAAATCAATTCGAAGACCAACTATACATACATACGTATAGCTCAGGCGCAAGGAATACATGCCCAAAGTCTATACAATTATAATATATATCTAACAATAACAAAATAGTATATATATGTATATATTAACAAGGGTATTATAAGCAAACAAAATTTTATCAACAAGACACTTTTTATATAGGTATAGATATAGATTTTAGATAAACATATCGACCAAATACACATAGATACTGAATTTTTTCAAAACACATATCCATTATATGGTAGTAAGATTATGCAATAGACATCTGATAACAACTAATTTAGGCATAATGCATGTTGTTAGCAAAACATCGAGCATTGACAGTTATGAATCATAACATGAAACGATAGAAATCTGATCACCCTAGTCAGTAGTTTCCAGCCTCAAGGAATTAGATTTCAATCATTTCATAAACAAAAAACAACCATCAGGAGATAAATTAATTGCACGTTATTTAGTTGGATCTATATAATTAAAACAAATTTAGGAAAGAGATGCAGTAGTCTTTTATGAAAGTATAAAAGAAGAATAATTTCTTTGATCTCACCTTTTGTTCTGGTGATCTTATTCCAAAAACTTCACCCAGAGCAAGCCGCTCGCTGGACTCCTAAATAATCACAAAAGATACAAAATTAGGTAGTTCACTAATCACTCATATATGTTGCAGAAACCACTATGGGCTATTCGGATAGCCGATCTGAATAGGGGATGGTGCTCCCCATCCAATAAAATGGTCTTTTTGAGGTTAAGAGCTAAATCTAACTTATTTTTTACATTTTAACGAATAGAAATGTATGTTTATCAAAGAAGTTTCAGTCATGATCAATAATGAGTTTTTTCAAAGGCTGTCACTGATAACAGGTCCAGACTCCGAGCATGAGCACTATAGTGAATTCTGTTCAATAACAAGAAGGGTACGAGCTATATATAGACAGATATGAAAAAGACAAACATACTGGATGATACTTTAGCAAGTTGTGGAAAATTGTCAGTCGAATTCCTTCCAAGAGATCAGGGTCTTCAACTTTACGCCCTGTTGCCCTGCAGAACATTTAATTACATGTTAATATTCAAATTTTATTAATCAAAGCTAAATTTTGTTTTTTTCCATTCACCATGTAGCTACCGTATACTTTTGCTTTTTTATCACTTCATGTGAACATTTAGAAGAAGGATAATTTTAAAGTTACCTCCATTCTCATAGGAAACATGTGACTTAATAAAAGACTGGAGCTCAGTATAGGTAACTAAACATATTACAGCATTAATTCATCAGTACTGCAAATTATGGAGCCATTAACAAAATTTGAATGAATATGGAAATTCAGATAGACCAGATGGCAAGATATATAGCAAATAAAATGATATTTGAACCACAAATGAAGAAAAAACACATGGCATAAGTCTTCCCTACAACCTTGTAATAAAAAATTTAGTCTGTTTGACCGAGTTCTCTGTAATAACAATTCCCTTCATAACATCCAAGCCAAAGACTTTCAGAGCCTTCATCTATAGTATAAAAGGGATATTGTTGAATAAAGTAACCTCAACTGGGAAATACGATACCATCGAACCAAATTACAACAAAATGTATCACATGCATGTGCACCATACCCTAACAAATAGGCATAGTGAAATTGATTACAACCCAAAAAAAAATTATCTCATGTGATCTTAGATGAGCTTCTAAATTATCTCAAAGATCTTAGAATTAATTTTAGATTCAAAAGACACTAATTAGGTCTAATTCTGAGTTCGTCGGTGAATAGTGTTTCCTCGGTTCGCGTTACTATTCACTGAAAAGTAAAAATTCTCAAATTTCTCTGAAAATCATACTCATGCTCAAGCTCATATAAATAATCTCAATCAATGCATTACATCCTCAATTCGAGTAATTAAAACAAATAAACTCACGTTAAAGCATATAGGGGCATTTTAGTCTTTTCAACAATTTCTTTTCCTTAGAAAAAATTTATCACTCAAAACTTGTTAATTAAATATTTAAACACATTTAAGGCATACTTAAGGGCTCTTGAAAGTTCGGGTATTACATCCAGCTTCAGTAAAGTATACTAGTTTCAGATAATTCATGAACTAATAAAAAATGCACTACTAGTTGCTGAAAAAGGTCAAAATTATGAACAGCAGGCACCAATTATATAAGCCGGATAACTATAGGAAGTCAGCCTATCGTAAATTCCCAGCACACCAATATCTAAACTCATATAGGGATTCTGAAAGGAAAAACTAGAAGTTTCATATAAATTGTTTCCACTAAATGGTGGTTCGAAGTTAGTGGCAGCAACACATTATTCATAAAAAGAGTGAACTTTCCGAAAGAAAATTTTCAATGTAGAAGATGGAGAAGAGGACAAATTCATAGTTTATATCAGATCACATTTCAAGATTTCAAACTCTAAACAATGAATGCAAAACTACCGACTCAAAAGAATCGACCGAAAAAAAAAAATTATATCAATCTCTCACTTTTTTTTCACTGAAAAACAATTAAGATAGATTTTGATACCTCCAAAAAGATCTCTCCTATGTTGAGCTCTAGATGAAAGCACCAATGAAAATCTCTTAAAGTGCTCCAGTTCGGGGAATCTCAGCCACGCTGCCGAGGAAAGACTGCATTTCCGGCGACAGTCTCAGCGGCTTCACTATTACCAGGGCCAACTATTCTTCGTCTCACTCGCCTCAATCGACGTCGCCGCCGTTATCGTAGCCGCGCTCACAGGCGAGGTTTAATCGGTGCGAGCTTCACATCGACGGAATTTGACGTCAAACGACGCGGATTGGCTGACGAAGTTCTCCGTGAGAGAACAATTTCTTCGTGAGAGAAAGAGAGGGGAACCAGACTTTTAGAGAGAGAGAGGAACCAAACCACAGTTATACCAATTAATATTTACATTTAATTTCAATAATTTAATAAAGTAAAACACGTGTCATCAGATCCAATAGGAAGGAAGCACATTATGTATACCCAACATCCAGGTTCCCATAGATAACCTTGATATGATGGGCAAACCTTGTAAAACCACCATTATTACACAAGAATTGACACACTAATTTACATGTAAATATAAATATGGTAGAAACAGAGCTATGAAAAGTGATTCGGCCACGATCCGATTCGATTTGGGCATCCATAGATCCATCGGACTGGGCTGGGCCGGCCCGGGATAGAGTGCCCGAAATAGTTCGAAGTCGGGGCGGGCCCTTCTGGCAGCAGCTAGAAGTGTAGAAAGTAGAAACAAATGAGAGAATGAATCAAATGTTGATGCTGACATGACTTCTCCGAAGCCACAGCTCATACATAACCATATGAAATGCATCATAATCAACCGGCGCATTGTTGTGCCACAGGAAATGCTTCTGCACTCTCATAACATTCCCCTGCAACTTCAAATATTCACCGGACCTGATGAGTTCTTCTAGAACCTTCTTCATCACAGGAATGTCCGAAGCCGACAAAACAACTGAGAATCTGGCCCAGTTCAAGATGTCGGCATATGGAAGATCATAGTGATCTGCTAAGACTACAGGGACACACCCATAGTACAATGCATCCCCTATGCGAGCTGTGTTCACTTCAAATCCTTTAGCATGAATGCAGAACTTGCTCCTCAAGAGGGCCTCCGAATACGGCGTCTTCAGACGAGCGCGGTGGACTAATATATCCGTGTCGTTCCCCCATGTGTTAACTAGAAACTCTCGGACCCTTGAGTTCATTGCTCCCGCATAGAAGGCTAGATTATGCCTGCCCAGAGCAAGGATTAATCAAACATATTCATTAATTTATTAATCTATCAATTAAATTAATCAAAGTAAACGTTGGTAAAGAATGGGTACCTTTGTGACGGGGGGCGCGTTGGTGGCTTGCCTTTCCTAGGCCAAATCTGCGGAATGGATGCATCTTTGTGGGCAACATAGCCAGGCAAGAAATAGCTAGAGGAGCAAACCACTTGAATGGCGTTTAGTTTAACTTCAACTGCTTTCTCCATAGCCGTTCTCCCCACAGAATGGCACGCCACGTAGAAATGATCGGCTCCTCCCGTGCGGTTCCAGAAAGGGTAGGTTCGACTAATATTGCGAATGTAGTTCTTGACGAAGCTCTGAATCCCGCCAACGCCTACTCTCTTGTCGTGCCTTAAGCTCGCAATGGAAAAGGGGAGGTAGAAAAGGTCTGCCTCTGAAGGGTCTTTTGTTAAGAAATGGCTTTTGAAGAGAGATTTCTTGAAATAGCTCTCACTTGCATAGTTACCACCTGGCTCTGAATTCACAGCTAGTAGCACATTCGCAAAGGGATCCTTCTTGTGGTGTGGGTATGCATATATTTTCATGCTCTTCTTCATTTCCATGTAATCATCCATGAATAGGCTTCTCTCATGGAATGCGTCGTCGTTTTTGTCCCCCTTGGCTGACTCTGCATTAACAAAAATGACAACATACATCATCATCATCATCATCATCACCATATGCCGTAGCGGATGCACAAAATTATATTAGGGGCCTAAAGTTCGAATTTCAACTATCGTTCGAATTTTGGGGGATTCCAGTCATCCCTTAAATCCGCCACTGCTCACATGATTGGAAAACGATGTTTCATTCCGTATTTCATATCTTGAGAATATGTGTGCAATTGTATATTAAGCATATATGCTCGGTGCATATGCAATGCACAATGGGGAATATTACAATTTGTGTACCAAATTGTTGTATGTAACTATAAGCATAATCTTATTTTCTATTTAATTAAATTCATGTATATTATTTCATTTGTCCCGTTATTCTTGTCTCGTTTCTTTTGGGTATGGGTATTAAGGAGAAAGGAATTAAGGATAGAACGTGCATTAGCTGAGTTTTTATTGAATACTTAATAAGTTACAATAATTGTTAGTCCAGAAAAACGAAACATAAAAAGGAATACAAGACAAGAATAAAAGGGGGAAAAGGTTGTGTGTGTGTGTTAGCCTAATGGTAGTGAGGTTAATGTCCGGGCCAAAGGTCATGGGTTCGAGTCCTCTGTCACGCGGTATTTAAATTTGCTTGTAATGTTATTCAAAAAAAAAAAATTGGGAAAGGAGTAATTAATTTGGTAGGTCATGTCTGGACAAATAATCCCTATTTTGGACGTACATAGCAAAATGAGAGAATAAAATTCAAAGCGAAAATAGATTATACATAGCTGGCTATTTCAATTGCAGTATTGACGACGACTAAAACGTTCAAATATTGCCAGATTCAACCACAGTCAGTCATAGATGATGATCCTCATCAATATTGTCACATTACTATTTAATTTAGAAAAACTAAATTGATTAATTAAGCTACACATATATGTAGATATATATTCTGATCAAGAACATGAATAATCCATACTTACCAACTGAGTCTGCAGATTCATGATCTGCTGTTCTTCCTGTTGGCCATGGCGTTTCATGATCATCGCCGTACGACGTCGCAGCGGTTTCCTCCGCAGGTTCTTGAGAGCCAACATATGGAATAGTTTCCGGTAGAACAACTTCTTCTTGCAGAGAGAATAACGATTCTTGAGAGATTAAGGGATGGTTTTGTACAACCTGCTGCGGTTGTGCAAGAGATATAATAGCCTTAGGAGGGTGAATTAGGCCTTCTCGATTATGAATTTTGTCAAGTTTCAAGCTTGAATATGAGTAGAATATGAGAAAAATCGAGCTGGTTAAAGCTACGGAAATGAGCATAAAGAATAGGCCTTTGAGTGAGTCTTTCGGCAGGCGGCGGAACGACGGCAGCGGCGTAAGGAAGCCACCACGAGCGGCGGAGGCCGCCATGCCTGCAGGAGAGAGATAACTGAGAGTTTTGAGAAGTGAATAATTAAGATGATGAGAAAGAAGAGATGAGAGAGAAGAGAATATAGTTTTATGGAATAATGTAAGCTGGTGATGAAAGAAGAATGTCAATTTGGATTTAGCTTTTGCTAGTTTAAACCATAAGTTGTGTTTGGCTGCTTTGAGTTTGTTTCAAAGTATATGGGATAATTTTCTTTCTTTTTCTGTTGGGATTTCGAAAAGTCCAAAAGATTCTTTTATCGAATGTAATAATTTAATCAGTCGATAGTATTATTTAAAAGTAAGATCTTAGCATTTTATATATGGTATAAAATTACTTATAGAGATTGTAAAATCTTTTATTTATATAGACTGAATTAAAAACCTACGAATCATGAGAATAAAGATGACATCATAATTTAAAATATCAGATTTGACAATGTTCGAAGTAAATTAATTACAGTCAATATTATAACTAATCTGTGGGTTACATGGAAACGCACACGTAAGCCTCATAAAAGCAATAAATAATTTCAATCGAAGACCAGTGGAGTGGAATAATCAAGGCATAAATTAAAAATATAGTGTGACGCAGAAAGATGAACTTAACAGTATATATACTCGGAGGATCATTTGATCTATTCATTATAAAGAGAAGACGTGGTACTTGTCTAGACAAAAGAAATTTCAAATCATCCAGCCGTAAATTAATTCGCATGGCTATTTCTTCATCTTTCGATCAAATACTATAATTCAATCATTTACTGTTCAATGATTGAAAATTCGATTAAAGAAGCATTATAAAATAGTGATGTCATAAGTATCTCAATTTGATCAAGTAGTTCCAAACTAGTTTTTCCTTTCAAAGAATGACCGAAAGATAAGTAAATCTTCTTTTGGAGAAGTTTTTAAGAATCTGATGAGAACTTGAAAGGAAAGCTTGACTTCGAGTGACTAGTTTATTAGATGCAAGCAAGAGTCTTATTTCGTTAATCAACGTTTTTTAACCTATGCAGTATTTTTTTTAAAAATGTTAATATTTTGTACTCCAATTTCAATATATATATATATATGTGTGTGTGTGTGTGTGTGTGTGTGTGTGTGTATTTATTTTATTTTTATTTTTTTTTTGAGGTGCTCCAATTTACATAGAATTCAGAAATGTGTTTGCACCTTACCCATAATAAAGATATGTCCGATTAATGAAATAGTCTCGATGATTGAGGAGTAACGTGGAGAATTAAATAAATTAATACTGTTTAATGTGACATCTCTCCTAACTTGATGTTACCTTAACAAGCAAGCGCCAAATTTGGAAGTGTGGAACGCTGTAAGGCGACGGCTTATTAGGAAAAATGGAAAATAATATCAGAAGAAAATCCTTTTTTTCAAAAAAAGAAAAAGAAAAAAGTTAGCTCTGGTTAGTTCTAGCCTGCAATTAGTAATTTTGGTAAATTCCTCTGATTCTGAATGTACCATTCTACCCCCTAATAAAACCCATCGTAGAACATACTATAAATAGGAATAAATGTGTAACGTTATTATGCGGCCGCGACGACCATATAAATTGCCATGCGCAAGCACCCATAATTAGCTCACGTAATATTTTGTAACATGTAGCCAAACTCATCCCAACAACACTTGTGATCAGTTAATAAGTGTGACTGTGACCTGATCGGAGGTAGAGTCGGTCAGGAACGGAGTTCGAATTTTAAAAATAGATGTACGAGATCATACTTATACATTTAGATTTTGGGGACAATTTCAATTTTGTTGAACTTCTTTATATGATGATACACTTATATACAATGTTCATTTTTAAAAATAATGGGAGGAAGTATGAGGTTTGGGGTAATCTAATTTTAAATTCTTAATAATAGATATTTCTATGTGAAAGACATTAAATTATTGATAAGTAAAAGGGGAAGAAATGGGTTTCGTCATACCAGCTTCAGTGGTTTACAACATAGTTGACTTGATTGCAATTTCTTAGTCGTCTTCACTCTCCTACAAGTTGCCATATACATATCAATATAAACATCTAGTTAATTATCTTGGTCACCACATAATTATCACAATGTTAAGAAACCTCGTTCGAATTTCGATATCAATATAAAATTTAAAGCAACATTAAGCAAATTGAAATAATTCATAATTACCATTTCTCGTTTTGTGAAGATTTCAACTTCCACACACCAAACGTTACCGACATCAATTTAACTCGGAAATTTTTAACTAGAGAGTTTGACTTAATATTATATATGTTGATATGTTCTAACTCCATCTTTTATCAATTTTGTCAAAGATAATTTTGTGCAACTTATAAAAAGCATAAAAAAAAAGTTGAATTGTCACATTTTTGTATAAGTTGTATTTTCTAACTCAAACCTGATCTCGATAGCACGAAAACTTTGACCCTGGCCTGGAGTTTTCATATTTTTTTAAATAAGGGCCTAATTTTTGAAGTTTCAAAAAACGGAACATAAACGGTTGAAGACAACAAAATTTTGAACGCCAAAATAGAAAAAGATTGAGTGCTAGCAGAAACAAAGATATAAACACATAATAATCACATCAAATCAGCCCAATCCAAAAAAACAATTTGTTGCGTGAGTTAACCTCACCCTCTCTCTCTCTTTCTCACACACACACACATACACACACTAAAAACCGAAACAAATGTAAATCAATTACCTGCAAAAAAAAAAATTGGAGACTAATAGTAGAGAATAAAAGAGGAAAAGAGTTGGACGACGATGTTTCTAACAAAATCTGCAAACAAATTAAATTAGGTTGATCTCTAGTTTGATACTATTAATGATTTGCATAATAAGTAGTGTATTTAAGACAGTAGCTCTCATGCAAATGTGTACATATGTTTCCTCATCAAACAGCTATTGGTCCTAACTAGACATTCAAGACGGCTAGAGTCAGCCTACGACGTCGTTTAGAGTCAGCTACTTAGCTTATATGGGGCTTAGTTGTCGAACCTTTTCTATCTTCTCCTCAACATAAACTTGGCAAATTCTATAAACAGACATTATTCCAAATAAAGGTACAATCTTAGTATTTATTATGCTAACCGATGGTACAACAATTATTACATAGACACCACAATTACAATAATTAACATAAATACGTACAGGCTGCAAATGGAATCATCACTGATCGATGAAGACACCATTTTCAGTGATGAGCTAGTTTTGTTGGAGGCTTCACAACGAGAACCGGGCAATGCACGTGATGGACGCAGTAGTTGCTAACGCTTCCTAGCAATGCCCTGTGACGACACATTCATTTACCACAGTTAAACTTAGACACACACACACACACCTGTCAAAATCAATCAGCCCATGGGCCAAATGGAGAATTCTTGTTGGGCCGGGCCAGAGTCTATTCTAAAGAATGAGTATGCATCCATTAATTCAGCATTAAGAGGTATGTTGTTGTCACCTTTATTTCTAAAAAACAAAAAAGGAAGGGGGGGAGAGCATGTTACCTTTTAATTGTGCCAAGGCCACGACTACCGATTACTACAAGATCAACGTTCAGTTCTGCTGCTGCTTGACATATCTTATCCTTTGGATCTCCTTCAAGGATCAAAGTTTCTGCCTTTATCTGAAATCCGCTAATTCACAAACTAATTAACCATAATTTCGTACAATTGTAGCTACACAACGAATAAAAATATGTAGGACTAGGAGTATTAAATAACCTTCTTCTCTTTGCAGATGCGCAAGGCACGAGCGAGTATAGTTGCAGCATTTTGCTCCTGCGCTTTCTTCACAGTATCAATCACTGCTGGAGTTGCGTACACAACTACACCCAAAAATACTTATGACTATATATTTTGTATAGTCTAAATGCCTAATTAATACTAGTAATTAACATAAAATTACTAGATTATAACAAAGTTACCAGGACCAGCTGGATAAATGAAGGGTTGAAAAATGGGCTGCACGTTGACTAATGTCACGACGGCTTGCTCCTGCTCCCACGGTTCCAAAGCGGCGGCGTACTCGTCAAAGAGGTGGTCGACCGCCCACCTCAGCGCGTACAAACTCCCATCACTCTCATCTACCGGCACCAACAACTTCATCCTCTTCTCCACCACCGCGCTCTGCTCCTCTACTCCCTCCGCCGCCGCACTCGTCTCCGCCATCGTTGTCTCCATTAAAGTATTAATTAATTACTGAATCAGAGTGAAGAATTTCAACGTGAATTAATCGGATATTATAGGTATCCGAAAAGTTTAGAATAATTGAAACCTGACAGCAGCATTTACAAAGAATGTCAATCTCTTTGGAAAGAAATCCACGCTGACAGGTGTCAACCATGCAAAGAAGTAGCAGGACCGCCCGGCCACGTCGGCGGGCTAAATTTGTCTTTTTCTCAAGCATTATTATGTGGATAAATTTCATCAAAAGTAGAAACGATGGGCACTATAATCAATGGAGGGAGCAACAACTGGCGAAGCAGCGGCGGCGACGAATGTTTTGGTGGCGATCGACGACAGCGACGAGAGCTTCCACGCGCTCCGGTGGGCGATTGACAAATTCTTGAAGCGGAAATCGGTGGCCGAGAATGCGACGGTGGTGGTGACGATTGCCCACGTGGTGGAGCCGCTGCCGCGCTATGCCTTCCCCGGCGGTTATGGTAGCTGATTCTTAAAGGCTTAAATGTTAACCACGGATAAGCTGCGGTTTAATTTGTAAATTATAGAGTACTACTATATTTGTGTGCAGTGGTGGAATCTGCAAGCAAAGCGCAAGAGCAGAACGGTGCAAGAATTCTGTCACGTGCATTTGATATGTGCAGAGAAAGTTCGGTACGTAGCTAGCTACGCTTCCAATTCACTTCAGTTTTTCTTTTATTAATATTACTATTACTATTCAATATATACGATCGAGTTCGTGTTTCTTGTCGTGTTATATCGATTTTGGATGCAGGTGAGAGCTAAAACTATTATTCTGGAGGGGGATCCAAAGGACAGAATATGCCGGGCAGTGGAAGAGATGAACATAAATCTTCTTGTTGTGGGCAGCCGTGGACTAGGCCAAATTAAGAGGTGCATAATCAAATTTATTTCTTTTCTTCGTATTTACATTGTAGTGAACATATTATTGTGACTTTAACCGACTAACTAATAATTCCGTCGAAAATTAAGATGACAATATGGCGAAAATTATGCAGGGCGTTTCTGGGAAGTGTGAGCGACTACTGCGCCCAACACGCCAAATGCCCGGTTCTCGTGGTCAAGCAACCGATCAAGAAAATCTAGATTTTTGTTTTTGGCCATTTTCTGCACTCCACAAATAAAAATCCTCGATGTTGACTATTATTACTGTTCCTGTAAAATTAGTACTAGCTGGTTTTATTGGTAAATATGCGTGACCTTTCTTTATGGGAAAAAATAAGGCCAATTCATTTCTGAAGCTGAAAATAGTGTTTTCTATGTCTTACTTGATGATGTTGCCTTTGCGCACTTGTGATTTGTCAGTTAGAGCATTCACACCGGTCCTTGATTAAGTTTGAGGTTGAAGCGCCAAGAAACGTGATTTTAATGATGGGTGGTGTTGAGTAAGATCTAGGTTGATTTTTTCATTATGGTGGTGTTGAGTAAGATTTAGGTTGAAGCGCCGGAAAGTGTGATTTTAATAATTGAATAGATTTTATTTTGTTGTTATTTTTTTATTTGTAATAAATATTATAAAAAGTTACTTAATTAAATTTAAAAATTAATAACTGATAATTTTATTGAATTTAAAAAAATTAAAATATATATTAATTAATAAAAAAATATAATAATTAAAAACCGTAGAATTACAATAATTAAGAAAAAAAAATTAGGACAATTACTCCCAATGAAATTTTTTCGCAAGTTTGCGGACGATTCGGTCGTGCGCCTTTTTTTGAGTGGGAGTAAACTTTGACGTGTCTGTAATATAAACACCGTACGCCCCCTGCTCTCTCGCTGAAGCGGCTCCAATGCGAAGTTCTCGTTGAGTATTGTCAACTCTCTTGCCGCCGTCTTCCTTATCGTTGTTTTGCCTTTCTTCCCCTTCTTCACAGCTTTCACTTCTTCGGGGCGAACCTGCAGTGTGTTTGCATCGCTCGCGAATGTGGTGGATGCGGTGCCGCTAGCAGACGAAGTATACTTGCCGGCTTCATTTATCCGCGTCCGCTTTGGAGTTGTTGGCTTCTTTGGGTTGGTGAAACTCGGGATATGCTTCAAGAGCTCCCATGCAGCCCTATACGGGAACTCTTTTCCATACTTGATGGTGTACACATTTTGGCCCCTTGTGTATAGATCGAGGTCGTTCCGCCCGCTTCCGAGCTCCTCTTCTTCTTGAATGTAGATGTCGGCGAAGTTCTGGATCTGTTTCTTGGCGCGGTCCCATGCGCTCTTTATCGCATCCTTTTCTCTTGGCAAGGCGGGAGCTATGAACTGGTTGAAGCGGTTCATTATTTTCTCCCAGAATGCGTGTGAGGTTTGGTAGTTGTTGGTCACCGCGTCCAACCCGAAATCAATGTAGCACCGTGCGAGGAATTCAATATCAGCGGCTGTGTAGTTAGGACCTCGCAGTGGCTTATTATACTCGTCGGTTGAGGTTGCGGGAGCTTTCCCCTTGCGGCGTGCCTTTCCCTTCCCCTTAGCCGGAGAAGTGGCCATACTTGAGGAGGCAGGAGCTTTCCCCTTGCGGCGGGGCCAGGGCGGTGGTGTTGGCTCGCGTTCCTCCGATTCCTCTTGTTGGGAATCTCTGTATGCCTCTTGCTCTTCCTCTTCCTCTTCCTCTTCCTCTTCCTCTTCCTCTTCCTCCACCTCAACATCGTCATCGTCGTCGTTGAGGTTGAAACGTCTGAATCGAGCAGTAGCCGGTGGCGGCTGCGAGAATTGCTCGTACCCGGATGTTGGGGGGAATTGAGAGAACCCCGGCGGCTGCGAGTAGCCGTAAGAGAGAGGGAATTAGGAGTACGTCGGAGACTGCGAGAACCCAGCCGACGGGAAGAATTGGGAGAACCCCAGAGTGGAGAATTGCGAGAACCCAGTCGACGGGGGGAATTGGGAGAACCCCTACGGCTGTGAGAACCCCGTCGACAGGGGAAATTGGGAGAAACCCGGCGTCTGCGAAAAAGATGCAAACCCGGCAGGGGCCAAGTATTGGGAGAAACCAGGAGAAGGGAGGAATTGGGAGTTTGGATTCGCCGGATTGGGAGTTGGATTCGTCGGATTGAGAGATTGGTTCGGTGGGTTTAAACCGCAATACTACTGGTACCACGAATTGAACTGCTCGTCAACTAATTTTTTTGCACGAAATAAGATTGAAAGATTGAAATTTTGTGTAGAGAATGAATGGATGAAGAAGGGAATGTGTGGAGAACGAATGGATGATGAAAGGGTATATATAGTGAAAAATGAGGGAGTAGCCGTTGTATATAGCCGTTGCTGAATTGTATATAGTCGTTGCTGCTTAATTATTTTTTTTTAATCAGCAAAATTAAAAAAAAAATTGCATCGGACCTATGGGGACACGCCACGTGTCCCCATATTGTTGCGTCGTCGAGGCGATCGACACAACCTTCACCCCATCGCTCGTTCTACCCTATGTCGAAGAACCCACAGTGGGATCGACACACCCTGTGTCGAGTGAGGCGGGGTCGAGCGGCGCTCGACACCGCGATCGACGTTGCCGCTCGACCACCGCTGTGTTTGCTCTTATATAGTTGTCCTTGTCTTTAAAATTTTTATAACAGATGAATTTCTACCGACATAAAAGTTATGAATGGTATCATCACGAATATATAATCAATAATAGTGTGCTACTGTCGAATTTTCGATCGGGTCACTTAACATTACGATATTTTTATGTTTTAAAATTTAATTAAATAATTTATTGAAAAATATAGTAAGATTATGAATCACTAAAAAAAATTTGAATTACATACAAATGAAAATAAATCAAGTGAAAAGAGAGGGTGTATTCAAAATCTATCAACTTCTTTTAGTTGCAAGAAAATCAAAGTAAACATGTGCATAAAATAAATAAAAAATTAAATTTTTAAAATAATTAAGTTTGAAATTAATACCTTAAAATATGTCAAAAATTTCATCGTAAACCACGTTAGGTGTTGTGTAATGGGTCATCATCACAAATCAAAATTTTGAGCCTTTAATTTTTTTGCTAGTGACTCGTGAGATAACAATGTACAACTGACCATGACTAAAAACAGGATTCAACTGTGTGTGTATGAGTTAGCCTAGTGGTAGTATGGTTAATGCTCGGGCCAAAGGTCACGGTTCGAGTCCACCGTCACGCGTTATTTAAATTTTCTTGTAATGTTGTTCAAAAATAAAAATGAAATTTAACGGGTGTGTAGCCCATCGAGCATCGTCAGACCATTACTTTACATTGTAATTTATATTTATAAACCTCAAAAATAATTTTGATAAGTAACTTTTATTAAAGCGACTTTATTTGTGATTCATTAGAAGAGTGTCACACAATTATATCAAATTACATTATAAAATTTATTAGGGAGTGATATTACTCATTTTTAAATCTAAAATCACCATATTTGTACATGCCTCTAACTCGAATCACAATTTTAACATTTGTATGTATACATCTAAAAACTTATGATGTTGGAGAAACACGGCTCGCACATGCTATTAAACTTCAGCTACGTAACAAACTTCGTGCTTTCTCTGCTAAAAAGAAATTTTATTTATTGTCTATAGAAGCTTGTATAGTAAATACCCATTAATTATCCAAAATTATTTAAATTTTAAAAAAATCTAAATAATTAAATATAAGTTGTTACAATAATAGATTATGTGTCTCATTAAAAGCCGAACATCACAGAGTAAATAATAATAATAATAATAATAATAATAATAATAATAATAATAATAATTTATAGTATGCTTAAGCTGATTTTTTTAAAAACAATTAAGAATATAATAATATTAAAGAAAGTAAATTTAGTTCTTATCCCTAATCCTTATTTTGCGGTCTATTCAGATTTTCTCATCAATTGCTAAAATCTCATTCCTACCTATTCGGCTCGATTATGAATTACAATGGACCGTGAACTCACACATTAAATATTTTCAAGCCGAATCAAAATTTTCTTATCCGTACCTATTTCAATTTTGATTTAAGAATAAACTTGTTTATTTACTATCTGTACTCATCTCGAACTGGTTGGGTAATATGATAATTATCAATTCATTCAGATATTTTTATCGGGTTTGGAAATTTCAGGTTGCAACCTTATTTGTTCTCGATCAATTTGTCTAACACGTCGATTTCATGGCTAAATTGATATTCATGCATATCAGGCTCATTTAGGAAGTAAAATTGGTCGAATGTCCGCCATTAAACATTTTTCTCCAAGAATGAGAATTTATTACCTATTCCCATCTCAAATTCAATTAATAAAATTATACCAAATTGTTCTTGTAGATTAGAGATCAAAGTCATATTTATCTTTCAATGGGGTATAAGTATTATGTTTTAATCCAAAGAAAACTACAAAATAATTCATACAGTATCAATTTGTAAGATATATCTAGAGTATTAATTTTGTTTAATTTAAATTTAACTTGGAGAAAATCAAAACATCGAGTGGAAAAAAAAAGCTACTCGTATAAAAGAAAACACATACATAAGATGACAAATAATATCAACACAAACCAGCAAAAAAAGTGAAGGGTGAGGAGACGACATTGCCTCTGCCATCCTTTTAGCCACTGCATTTTTCTCACGAAAATATGAGATATCCGTAGTTGAAATTCTTATATTTCTTCGCTAACTGGGAAAAGAATACAAAAAAAAAAACAAAAAAAAGAAAACAAACAAACAAACAATCACCGTCCATGACTCCATGCAACTAAGCCTCCTGTGGCACCGCAATTTCATTATGTGTTGAAAAGACATGGTCTGCTCATTCTCATACACGTCAACCGAATAACAGTCCTTGTTGCCTCCTCCGCTAAAAAGAGATTTATTACTCGTCTATCCAAATTCGTATAGTAATACCCGCTAATTAGCTAAAAATATTTTAATTTATAAAACATCTAATTAAATATAAGTAGTTACAATAATTGCTTATATGTCTCATTAAAACCCGAATGTTACATAATAATAATAATAATAATAATAATAATAATAATAATAATAATAATAATAATAATAATAATAATAATAATTTTCAGTATATTTAATATTATTTTTTTAGAACAATTAAGAAGATAATAATCTCAATGGGATAAATTTTATTTTCTACCATGACCCTATTTTATGTGTCTCACCATATTGCTAGAAATATACAAAGAAAAAAAAGAAAAAGGCAACATTCGCATCAATATTTTAATATCTATCTATTATTATATAAACGAAAACGACTCTACATTAGAAAAAGTCCTATGTGGCGCTCTTCATATTTCTCCATTCATATTTATCTAAATTCTCAAATTTTTTAAATTTAAAATTAATATTTATCATATTTATATTCTATATACTATATACATGGAAACAAAATCTTAATAAAATCAAATCTTCAAAATTAATACTTATCAAATATAATAGACGGTTCCAACATACTATGTTAATATTTACATTATCAATATTATGATGAGATACAATTATTTGAATTGATGTTATTTAATGTTTTGCCAAACTCATTTATTAGCGAAGTTAAATGAAATATGTTTATTATATAGGTATCGTCTTTTATTCACTAATACACATAAAAAAATTTAGAAGTTTTGACAATACTTAGGTTTAATGTAATAAAAGAATTTATAAATAAAAAATGTTGGACATGAAGTCTAAAAACAGATTTCGAAGTTCTTACAATTGAGCAATTTATATTGCGCATTATTACATGATGAAAAATATACAATGATCTTTGAGTATTTGTATAGCTCTTTCAAGAGTTGAGTCTTATTAAAAAGCGATGTGAGATAGAGAATTATATATTGTCCAACCCAAAGTAGCTTTCTTATATAACATATATACATTTAATATAATAAAACATGATAGATATTGATTTTTAATTTATAAAATTTGAGAATTTAGATAAATATGAATGAAGGGATTTGGGGGGGGGGGGTGCCACATAGGATTTTTTCAAAGTAAGAATTATTTAAGTATATTATATAAACGAGAACGATTCTACGTAAAAAAAATCATATGTGCCCCCCTCCCCCCCCCCCCTCAAATCCTCGATTCATATTTATCTAAATTTTCAAATTTTCTCAATTTAAAACCAATATTTATTATGTTTATATTCTATATTATATATGGCATAAAAATAAATCTTAATAAACTCAAATCTTTAAATCAATATTTATCATATTTTAATACATCAAAACATATATGGTATAGATTAATAACATTATGTAATGCCCCGTAATTTCCTTACGTTCTTAAAATTTTTAAAGTAAATTAAATAAATGGCTTTGTACGCCTGAGTTTACGATTTTGAATTCTAAGACAAACGGTCGAATCCGTTTGCTGAAATAAATTACGGAAGTCAGCTAGACGACTACTGTATTTAGGGTTAGCGCGTACGAAAAGTTTTTAGTTCGTGAACTCAGAACGGAAAACCGTCTGATTTTTACATTCACGAAATCGCGATACGAACTCGCCCGAGAAAGTTCGTTTTTATGATTTTCCGGACAAAACTCGGACTGTGTCGTCCCGAGTTTTTGTCAAATTAAATTTTGTAAATTTATTTTCCGATTAAGTTTCGTACGTTAAAATATTAGGTCAAATCGGATCGCGACGATTTTTGTGCCGAGCGACGTTTTTCGTCGAACGTTTTCCGTAACGTCGGACCGCGCCGGAAAAGCGCGTATTCTTTTTCCCTCTCCTCACCCAACCGACATTACCCTCCCTTTTTGCTAGATTTTTATGTTTTATATGTTTTAATTAAGAGACACCTATGCTAGTTACTATTTGAAACTTTACACCTAATGCATTCACTATTTACCTTTACACCTTGCACTCTTATCTCCCAAGTTAACAATTAAAACAACTCCCTCCCTCCCATTTCTCTCACATTTCGGCAGCCCCCTTCCATCACTCTCCATCTTCATTTCTTTCATCATCTCCATTGAAGAGAAGCTCCAAGATCAAGAAGAAACACTCAAGTCTCCATACTTCCATTCAAACCTCTTACTCTCTTCATTAATTCTCAAGGTATTCACCTCCTCTTAACATCTATCCATCCACCCTTCTCTTCTTTTCTTTTTCATTTCTTGATCGAAAATTAGAGTATTGGATTAGATGAATTGATCTTGGAATAATGAAATTGGATATGTTAGATAAGTTAATTAGGGTTTAAAATTGGGCAAAACCAAGAACCCTAATTTATTCATTAATACCGAAAATTAGGGATAATTTGTAGGATTTTAGATTTCTTCAATTGATTATTGATTCATGCCTAAGAGATGTTTAATTAGTGATTAGAACGAAGAGGAATCGAAAGCCCTATGTTTTTGTGAAATTCAATTAGGGTTTGAATGTTGAATTTGGGGGTTTATGCATGTTAGTTGATTTTAGATTTGCATTTGATTAATTGATGATATAAGAGGATGATTAGTTGATAAATGGTGATAATTGGAGAAGAAAAACACCCTCTTAATATATGTATGAAAACCGAAATTGTTGGAGTAATTAGGGGTTTCCACATGTTTGTTTTAATTGATGAATTGTTGATGGAATTATGAAGTAATTGATATTAATTGATTATAGAATTAAAATGAGAATTTTCTAAAAATATTTAACGTAACGTAAGAGACGAAGAACACCTTATAAGTTGAAATATAATGATGTTATGACATGATTGCATGCATAGAAGTGATTCTTGTTAGATGTAGATTGACGTCGTAAAATTTAAACGGAATCCGACAACTTTGAAAAACGCGTAAGAGACGAACATTTAGTCGTAACTAATAACCGAGAAGTCGAATGAGAATTCTAATTTGATATTACTGTCTATGATGGACTTGAGAACAACTTTCTAGTTGACGTCATAAGCTTTCGAGCTAATATTATATGAGCTATAGTTATAGTCGAGAACTAGAACGCGTTTTGCATATTTTGTTGGTTTAGTAATTGTTAGTTGGAATCCGACGTTTAGAACGTCGTGCTTTTGAGCGAGTTTTGAGAAGGAGTTCGTCACGTACGGAAGTACGTGATGACTGCCTTGAGGGCCCAGTTTCCAAAGAATTTGAATTCGAGAGCTTAGAACGAACCTAAGACGTTATACGTCGAACCTATCGAGCAATTAGGGTTTTCGCGGCAGTTTTGCGACCCTCGCCGGAAACTGTAATAACTTTTAGCTCGTTTATCGGATTTGCGATCCGTAAATTGGAGCGTAATCTAGTCATCCCAATATTTCCAGTGGTACAGGGCTCATCCCCTGTTTCCAAATCCTCTGTTCTGGACAGCCTCCAGAGTTTCTGGATTGCGCAGTGAAATTCCAATTTCTTATTTTCTAAGTTGTTTTGATTCGCAACTTAGTTTCTTTCGATCTTTTAAGCCGTATTATCTAATGAATATCTCCCTACTGACCCTAGAGTCAAGTACAGGACCTTGAGTGATGAAAACCAATCGAGATCTTATCTCTTATTCGTTCAAGTAAAGAAGTAGTTAAGTGAGAATTTCATAAGTCGTGAAATGAATTAAAACGCAAATCGCCTAAGTTGATTCTTTCCAACTTAGCTCCTTATAATCTTTAAAGTCGTATTAAGTTACCGACTACCCTCTCTACTGACCCGAGAGTCGAGTATGAGATCTTCCGAGTTCTAAACGAGATTAGTACAAGTCTCGTTCCCGTTTAAGTAAAACGAATCTAGTAAGCGTGCAAATGCCTAAAGAATGAAACAACTAAAACTTATTTCGATTCTCTTTGATCGATTATCTTTTACGACCCGTTTTTAAGTATTATTGTTTTACGATGAAGGAGGAAGCCAACTGTGAAGAAAGGGCGGAAGATCCAAAGTTTGGAAGCTTTTGCTTTTTAGTTCTGTATATCGAGGTGGGCTTTTATATACAAAATAAAACGAGCAATGCTCGGAAAACCTTTCTTTATCGCTTTGATATCTGTGTTTTCAAAGTGATATTATGGCATGAACTGTTTTATGTTTTATGTGAGTTCTCTTGTACCTATCTGAGTCAACATTCGTGTTTTCCAGATTTAGAGTTAATCTAACTAGATTAACTAACGATCGGCTCTGAGTTAGCTGCTAAGTGCTTTCCAGAGTTAGTGCACTTTGTAACCTGTGGTGTATGTGATATCCTGTTGAGGGGTACCAGCCATGGTGAATTAGAATTGGTCAAGATTGAACATAGCATACCTGAAAATACTCAGCCGAGTAAATTGTGAAAATCAGTCAGAAAATGTTTAGTAGACACGGGCCCCTATTCAATAAAACCCCGATGTGCTACAATTATGAGATGCCATATTTATCTATACTTATGATTATGATTTCGGCATCGTGCCCACTAAGTACGTTTGTACTTAGCCCTGCATTGTTTTCTAAATGTGCAGGTTGAAGCGACGGTGAGCGGCGACGGTTGATGTTGAGTTAAAGGATAGGATGCTTAGTTAGAACCCTTCCGCTGCCAAACTCTGAATATCTTTTTGAGATGTACTTTTTGAACAATACACTGTAGTTAAGTCTGTAAATATGAACTTAGCTTCTTTTGTGTACTTTTGTCGAGTAATCCTTAGGGATTAACTCTTTCTTATTTATATTCAAGTCTTGTTCATGGTTTATCGATGTCTTTCATGTATGTTTAGTTAATTAGCCCCCTTCTTCCCCGCTTCTTTAATCCAACCCCAGTCGCACCCCGGCTTCTGCCGTCCCTCGGGATTTGGGGCTGTGACACATTAAATCTTCAAATTTATTTCTAAATATTTTACATTTTATATGGAAAAAGATGGGACTCCACTTTAAGAAACTGAAAAATATTTATTATATTTATATTCAATATTATATATGGCATGAAAGTAAATCTTAATAATCAAATCTTTAAAATCAATATTTATCATATTTTAATACATCAAAATATATATGGTATAGATTAATAACATTAAATCTCCAAATTTATTTCTAAATATTTTACATTTGACATGGAAAAAGATGGGACTCCACTTTAAGAAACTAAAATATGTATATTAATATTTTATATTACAAAACTTCTAAATGAATATAAGAGACCTTCAATTACTATATTTTTTCTAAATTCTCTAATCTTCATTAATAATTAATCTAATTATTAATACGATTCCAACAAAAATAACATCAAACATGTCGTTTTAATATTTTAATTTATGTTATGGATTAAACTTTTACATAATATAGTATTTTTTGATATGATTACGAAATATATCAAATTGAATTAAATTGCTAATAATCCTTATAGTCTACTTTTTTTTTTTAATATAAAATTTTAGTTTGGTTTCACAAATAACTTATTAGACCAATTGATTAGTTGGCCGAACAAATAATTTTACTTTTTATATATATTTTTCCAACCAAAATAGTATCTTATTATATTTTGTAAATAAATAAGTTGGTCAATTAAATAACAAATTTATCATGGAAAGGGGACCGGAATGATAGTGAAGTTAAGATCTGAAGTATATAAAGAAGCAGTCAAGGAAAGGCACAACCTTAAAGTGGCAAAAGGCAATTCAAGGAAGGGGACCTGGTCCTAAGAAGGGCTGATGCTCTGCACCCGATCAGAAAGTTGGATTTACCAAAGAGGGGTGTGGTTGATATGGGATATATCAACATAGCCCAATAAATACCAATTTCTAATGGGCTTGCTCACTAAGGCCAATGACTCAAACCTCATTTATGCTTGGGAAACCCAGCCCATGCCAAAACGCATGGAGCAGCTCGGGCTTTTCCCATTTTACCCTTCCGTACAGTATTGAGTATAAAAAGAGGTATCATCGAGCTAAAGGTAGAGTTTTCTTCAAGTTTTCTATTTTTGCTTTACAGATATTTCTCGAGAGAGTTTTCTTCCTTTTCAGGTTCTTTACTGACTTGAGCGTCGGAGGGTCTTCTCCGGGAAGCCTCCCCGGTGTTCGACGTTGTTTTGCAGGGTTGTTGCAGTTTAGAGACTTGAAGAGAAGGTGTCGAAGGTAGATTTTGAAAGCAAACCTTGGAATCTCATTTTCTGTTAATATAATTATAGTGATATTTACCCTTGTTAGTAGAGTGTTTAATCTAAAAAAATAAATTCTTGATTTTATTCTCTTATCTTATTTTAATTTATTTTTAATTTTATTTTTCTTAGCTTAACTCTTCCATTTAGACTTAAGAGATTTAAAAAGCACAATTTCTTATGCTTTAGTTTTATTTGAAATTTTCATCTGTTATGCTAGGGAGATTACTTCTTCAATTCTCTCATAACTTAATCTTATTTTACCTTTAATTCCTCTTTTAATACCTTAATTAAGACATATATCTATAGGAATATAAATTCCTAATTTATTTATTCATACTCTTTGAATTTTTATACTTATCAAACTTATGAATTTATTTCTTTTGAAATTAATAGCAAATCTACTCATAACATACTCTTATCTTCATTTTTAATCCATCAATCATAATAATTATGATAAAAACTCTAACTTATATTTTTGAACATTATTTTTTGTATTAGCATGCTTTTCATATACAAATTCTTAGCTTCATTTTATTCCTATATTCATACTCTAGCATGCTTGAATCATAGATCTCCATCCTCAAATTAAACATACAAGTTATATATAAATTTCTCAATCCTACTATTCATCATCTTCCTCAAGTGACCTTATTCATAAACATGCTTATTTCTTCAACCAAATCATCAATTCATGCTTAGATATCATCATCTATATCAACAAGATCATAAAAATATGCAAACCCTAATTCCTTCATTATTTTCGGTTCTACTAGTATTTTTAATTCATGGATTCTTCTTCATCATCTCATCATGTTATCATCTTTAACTCATGCATATACTCATAATATCAAGATCAAAATTTTAAAGCATGAAATCTCTCTATAATCTTAATCATACAGCATATATATACTTACATGCATAGTTTGAATTCCCTTCATTCTTTCTTAGTGCATGGATAGCATGTAAGTTCATAGATATAAACCTTGAAAATCTAAGCTTGGAACTTCATAAATATTGTGCAGAAAATTCGAAGCTTATAAGGTTGGAAAAAGACATGAAAATCGAGTGATAGAAGTGAAAAACCTTGCTCCTTGCGTGCTCGATGATACTAGACTTTATTCCACGCAACTCTAACTCCTTTCTTAAGCTTGGAATGAACAAAAATGGAGGCTAAGGGACTGACCTTCTTCTTCGGCAGTTTTGAAGAAGAAAAGAAATGGAATTGCCGATAGAAAAGAGAGAGAGAAAGAGAGAGATGGAATAAGGTGACTTGTGTGTATGTTATGAGAGTGAAAGTGAGAGTGGAATTGCCTTAGGAATCTCCCATATTTATTGAGAGGAAAAACGTGTGGATTAAGGCATGAGGTAAGGATAAGAGAAAGTGCACTTCACCTCTTGTTGTGAGAGTAGGAAACTTACGAGAGTAGAGGTTGAGAGTATGGAAATGAGAGTATAAATGGAAATTGGGTGTGTAAAATGTGTGTATGTGCCGACATGAAGGGTGTGTGAGACGAGAGAGAGTGTTCTAGATAGCTCTAGGTAATTTTTATAGGGTAGAAATCCCCGAAAGAAAAAATTTTACGGTATAAAACATCTGTTGTAAAAATATCTTAACTCTCTCGACTTAAAAATTCATCTTCGGCACTTTCCCAACATCCAAATTCACCCTATTTCGCATCAATACTCACGAATTAATTTATAAATTCGGAAAACCTAAGTTTCGAATCAAAATTCCAAAAAACGAAGAAATCGAGAAAATTCACTATTCATATTCGTCTACTCGACTTCTAAGACTTATAACTTAAATTGTAGACATCAGAATTCACTATAATCTTCATCATTAGTCATAAAATAATTTATAGATTCAAAAGAGCCTTACTTTTATAATATGAATTCCGAATAATGAAAAAATATCGTAAAAGTTACTATTCACTTAAGCATTCTTTTAAATAAAAACCAAACTCGACTCAAACGATCTCGAAAAATTCTTTAACTCACTTTAATAGTCTTAAAATAAATTTTAGAGTCTAATGACACTGATTAGACTAAATTCGGAGCTCGTTGACCCGGGGTCGACTTTTTGGTCAAAGTTATTATTCATCGTAAAAGTCAACTGTCTCGGAAATTTACGAAATTCGAACTCATGCTAAAACTCACATTTATAAACTCATATAACTCATCACATCTTCGTTTCGAGTTGCCGAAACGAGAAGAATTACGATTTTACCCTTTAGGGGCATTTCTTTAATTTCACGAGAAAATTTATTTTCGAAAATTTTTATCACACAGAATCACACATAATCACATCTAATAACATTTAAGACGCACTTAAGCACACATAATCACATTTAGGACGGTTAATTACGCTTAGGAAAATCGGGTTATTACACACATCCACCATTATTGATTCGGCAACATAATCTACCTTGCCAATAACATCTGCAAAAAATATGAATTAATATATGCACAGTTTATTTATGTAATATATATAAAATAAAAATAGCTTTTTACAAAGCATAAAACATATTAAAAATAAATAAATAGTACCAAATAACATGTTTTCTTTAAAATGGGAGGGATCTCTTATGCTTGAAATTGGCGAAACTGAAACATGTGCCCTGGGAAGTTTTTGTAGGTATTGTGAGCCACCTGAGTGTTGGTGTTCGACACAAACTTGAACTTGTTTGATGTTTTTTGAAGCGCATCTTGTTGTGTTGTACGGTAAAATGTATAAATGCATATACATTACCTTCAACAAACTCAAAAATGAGCTTAGGACAATATTCCAAGTTAATGGTGTCATTAATCCGTACCCCGGAATGATCATGACCCACTATTTCGTGTGAGATAATTTCTTTTTTATTGTCGTAGCCATATTTGTTAAAAGCTCGTACAATTCTAAGTTTAAGTATGAGATCTGAACTACTTCTCCTACATCTTTAATTTGGCTTATCAAAGAATAAGAAGGAGCCATTGAAATTGAGATTGTGAAAAGAAAATGATCAAGTATAACGATTTGTCAATTTGATCGTATTGTTTATGCTATGAAATTGGATTGTGAGTACAAAATAATGATTGCATTGACATGCTTATATAGTGATTAGAAAAATGAACATGCAGTCCCCTTGGAGATGGCCTAGTGGTAAAAGTGAGCGTCTGAGACTAAGAGGTCTCAGGGTCGAATCTCATGAAGCGTCTCTATAGGTCAAGCCTGCCATACCTGTACTTGGAAAGTGTGGTTTACATGCCCTGTCTGGTTTGCAAGCTACTGCACAAGGGACATGAGTTTACCTAGTGCGCACCGAAGGTAGCGGCTGCGGCTTCCCACGATATTAAAAAAAATAAAATAGAAAAATGAACATGCTACAATGTAATAATCGTAGTTGCTTGATTTCTCCCAATTACATTTAATTTATTACAATTATATTAATTTAAATAATGAAGAAATTAGGATTTTTGTAACCTTTAAAAATGTAACCGCCAAAGATGTGTAACCACTGGTTGAGAATATTTTTTTACCATCTGACCTTGTTACTAAGACTACCTGCAGTGGTAGTGTCTTTAAGGGGTGTCTCTAAGGATTTTTTGGAGATAGAGACAGTGAGCTGCAGTGGGGCTGTCTCTAAGGGCTGTCTCTAAGGATTTTCTGAATTTCTATTTTGTATTAATTTTAATAAGATAAATAGAAAATTTGAAAATTTCATTAATTTAAATTAAAATACATTACCACAAATTAAGAAAAATACATTACTAGAAATTAAATATTACATTACTAAAAATTAAATATTACATTACTAGAAATGATAAAAAAAAAACAGTACTACAATATTTAAAAAACATAGCCGTTGGAAAAAAAAAATAACTAAGCCCATCCGCGACGCTGCTTGACGTCGTTGAGCAACATCATATGGAACTGCAGCTGCTCCGGCGTGTAGTTTGACGTGTCCGTGTTGATGATCTTCAAATCGGCGAGGTCTTGTTTCGCCCGAGCACGCTCCCTCATTGCCTCGGCGGGGTTGTTCTTCGCCGCGGCGAGGACAGTTATCCGATCATTTGTTGAGGAGACCATCGACCCGAACTCCTCCTCCTCGCTTTGCTTCTTCTTTCCCTTTCCTTTCGCCGCTCTCGCCGCCGCCTTTGCCGCGTCTCGTCCCTGTGGGCGGGGGGGAGCCGAGCTTTCCTCTTCTTCTGTTGGCTCGCTCGATCCGTGCGGCGTTCCGGATGAGGTGTAGGCGCCTTCTGCCGTATTCTTCGTCCGCTTCATCGACGGAACGTCGGGAAATTCTTGGTGGAGGAATTTGAGGTAGTCCGCCAAAATTTCCCAGGCACCAAAGTGCTTGAAGTAGGTCCCTTCATGGGCGTGGTATAACTCATGGGCTTGCTCCTTGACCATGTCGTCGGAGGCGCCGCTCTGTCTTTTCCTGTCTGCCTTGTCGTAAGCTATCATCCACTCCTTCACCCAGTGGGAGATCCGGCCGAAGAAGCTCTTCACCGTCTTTGTGTTGAGGTCGCCGTTGAACATGGCGTTGTACCTGTCCGCCACACGCCCCCAGTACTTGTCGCCGCTCTGATCTCGTCCGATGATGGAATTGCACGTCTCCTCTTTCCAGATTTGGGCGACGGCGGTGCCTTGTTCCACCGTGTAAGCGCGCCTCTTTGGTTTGGCGTCGGCGTCCGGACGAGAAGGTGGAGGGACGTTTGCGAGGGCCTTTCCCTTATTTTTGCCGCGTTGCTTCCCCTTGGCTTTGGCCGGTGCCGGCTCCGATGAGGGACTATCCTCGTCGCCGCCCATCACGTTTTGGAAGGACTCGCCGACGGACGAGTTCAGGTTGATGGAATCGAGCCCCGCGCCGGTGTATTCGCCGTATTGCCCGTCGTCCGCCATTTCAGGGGGACACCACGACGACGAGAAAGGATTGTTGGGATCCATTTCCGAGATGTAGCGAAATCGATTCGAAAAAAAAATTGAATTGTAAGAGGAGAATTGGAAATTGTATGTATGAGGATGGTGTGAGGATGGTGTGAGTGATGTGAGTATTTATAGAAGAAAATATGAGGGAAAAAAAAAAAATTAAAATCGGCATTTAGCCGTTTGAAAACAACCGTTGCAAATTAATTTTTCTTTTTTTTTATGTCTGGCGCGTGCAACGCACGCGCCTATTAAAAAAAAAAAAAAAAGTCGCGCGCGTGTAATACACGCGCTGTCTCGTCGGCTCGGGACAGTCTCGAGACGATGGCTTCTGCACCGGCGTGTCTCGTCGCCGGTGCTGTCTCGAGACACCGCTCGAGACACCCGGTGCAGATCGCCTAAGTATAATAAAATAATAAAATTATGTATTCGGCCTTGTTACTAAGTATAATAAAAGTAATAAAATTATATAGATATAGATATGTATACATAAGTAAATGAATAATGTAAAATTTATTAATAGCCAGAAATTATATGTACATGATTGTGGGTAACGTCATGTGCATTTATATAGATAATTTATTTTCGACGGATATTGGGGGTAACATCGTATGCATGGTTATGATTATTGGTGTGTGTTAGTGATGACCTTTCTAGATTGAGATTTTTAGATAAATAATAATAAAGGTTCTTAAAAATGTCATTTAAGATTGCAAATAAATGTGGCGGCTCTAAAAGGCTTAGCATTTATATATTGATGATTGATACTAGTATAAACTACTAACTTTTATCACAATATATATAATATATATAATACTATTATTTAAAATATTCGATAACTAAGAATATTATAGGCATGCTAAATTTTAAATTAAGAAACAAGAACTAATAGGTTCTTCAAAAATAACTAATATGTTAAATTATTGGAAAGATAATTATTTTTTTCCTGGTGGGGGGACACCACAAGAAAAGTTGCTTTGGTGACAGTAAATATCATAATTAAAAGTTAAAACACCATCACTAATAACAATCAGTGACAATAAATTGTTCATGATCTCTCATTATTGACTCTGTGGTTAGAGGTCATTATTGATAGTATAACATTCGGTCACTAATAATGAGAGTGAATTTACCGTTACTAAAAAAAAAATTAGTGTTGAAAATATTGTAGTGTTGGAAAATACCGTCATTAATCCATATCTTAACTCTCATTGTCTAGTATATTTAACTACAATATTTACCGTCATTATAATTCAATCCGGTCACTAAACATTTTAGTGATAGAATCCCGTCCGGACGGGCGGGCTGGCTCGGGCTCGGGTCGGGCCTGGGACTTGGACTTGGATCTTGGTGTTTGGGCCTTATCTTTTTGGACCAACCCCACGAGCCCAATTCGATTATTTGTTTAGCCCAATCCAGCAGCCCATCCGTGATGCCCATCGGCCCAAAGACCTTTGGCTTCTGTAACAGCCAAGGCTGTCCAGAAACCGCCGGCCATGAATGGCTGTGTTAATGCAACGAGCCCCTCCACATGTCTGAGAGCTGCTATATAAGGGAGACATTGTCATTGCATTCTGCACTAGAAAGAAACGAAAAGCTATCTTCTCTTCTCTCAAAGCAGCATAGCATTTCATAGCATATCATACACCAGTTCAGTCTTCGTTCTAGTTCAGTTCGTCGGAGCTCAGTTCTGTTTGTGGTGCTACTACAACCGAGACGTCAAGATCGTTTTAACCTTTGGGGACGAGCCGCCTTACCGTGAGCACTACCGGGGCGTATTCTCGTCTTGCGGCAGAAGTTTTACTTCGGACGATCTTTGGTTTATTCTAAACTTAGTTCTTCAGTTTCATTGTAATACTTATAAGTTTGTTCGTGTTCAAGTCAATCAATAAAGAAGTATTGTCCATTGTTATCTACACGAGCAAGTACCCGATTCCTAACAATCGCAAGACGAGAATAACGAAAGTTACTTGTTCGTGTGCTTCCTTAAACTGAAGTTCACCTGAATCACTGCTGAAAAAATGTCTACCAATTCGAGCACCGGCGCTTCCACTCTTCCTTCCACCAATTCTGGAACCATTGGCTCCTCGAGCTCAACCATGGCTCATGTTCAACCTGCTGCTCGGCTCATGCCTATCGCCGAGAAACCTCCCAGTTTTTCGGGAACTGACTTCAAAAGATGGTCCCAAAAGATGATGTTCTACATCACCACAATGGGGCTTGCTAGCTTCCTGCGTGACGAAAGACCTCCTGTCCCAGCCGAGGACGAGGCAAATGTGCAAGTTCGTATTGACTACGATACTTGGGTGCATTCTGACTATCTGTGTCGGAATATGTTGTTGAACGGGCTTGATGATGGCCTGTTCAATGTGTTCAGCATCAAGGAGACCGCCAAAGAAATTTGGGATGCTCTTGAGTTGAAGTACCGTGTTAATCCTGCTAGCACGAAGAAGTTCATAGTGACGAGGCTCACCGAATTCCAAATGGTGGACAGTCGTCCTATGATGCCCCAAGTACAAAAGTTTCAAACTCTTATACACGATGTTCATTCCGAGGGGATGCCTCTGCCCGAGGCGTATACTGTGGCGCTCTTGGTTGACAAGTTGCCGCCAAATTGGAAGGAGTTCAAGGGATATCTTAAGCACAAGCGAAAGGAGATGACCCTTGAGACGTTGGTGGCTAAGCTTCAAACCGAAGCTCAAGTCCGTGATCAAGACATGAAGGCCAAGGCTCCAATGGAGGCTAAGGCAAACTTGACCGACGGTAGGGGCAGACTTTCAAAGAAGTGTCCTTATCCTGCCAAAGGCAAAGGAAAAGATGTGGCACCTCCGACTAAATTCACCGGAACGTGCTACAATTGTGATAAGTCCGGACATATGGCGAAGAACTGCCATCTGCCGAAGAAGAAGGGAAAGAACAAGGTCAACCATGTCCAAAAGGACTTCGACACTTGGGACAAAGACGACCTTGTTGCCATGATCACCGAGGTAAACCATGTCTCGGACCCTAATCCTGTTACTTGGTTTCTTGACACAGGTGCGACCGTTCATATCTGCATGAACCGGGACTTGTTCTATACCTACAAGGAAGTTCAAGACCGTTTTGTCACCGAGGCGAGTGACCGTACCTCACCTATTCTTGGAGTTGGGACTGTTGTACTCCAACTCACTTCCGGTGTGGAGATAACTTTGAAGGATGTGCTGCATGCTCCGGCAATCCGCAAGAATTTGGTGTTAGGCGTCAAACTAGTTAGGGCTAAGTTTGATATAGATCTTCGTAGTGATTTTATAATCATACGTAAGTTTGATAAGACTCTTGGAAAAGGTCACATTGTTGATGATATGTTCAAGTTGAGTGTTCGTACTTGTAAGCCTTCTAAGGCAGTTGCTAATGATAATAAAGCTACTACTTCTGCTTACTTGCTTGAGTGTTGTGATTTATGGCATTGTAGACTTGGTCACGTAAATCTAAATGCTATAAAAAGACTTGCGAACATGGACATGTTAAAAATTGATTTATCTAAGACACAAGACAAGTGTGAAGTTTGTGTTGAAGCAAAAATGGCCAAGTTACCGTTTAAATCGGTTGAACGAAGCACTAAACCTCTAGAACTTGTTCACACCGATGTGTGTGACTTAAAGTTTGTGCAAACTAGAGGTGGTAAAAGGTATTTTATTACCTTTACTGATGATTGCACAAGGTATTGTTACCTTTACTTGTTAAGAAGTAAAGATGAGGCTATTGAAGCTTTTAGAAACTTCAAGAATGAAGCCGAAAATCAACTTGGTTGCCGAATCAAAATGGTTAGAAGTGATAGAGGTGGAGAGTATGTTGTTCCGTTTGCTGAATTATACAACGAAAGTGGTATAATCCATCAAAGGACTGCTCCTTATTCACCACAATCAAATGGTGTTGCTGAACGTAAGAATCGTACTCTTAAAGAGATGATGAACGCCTTGTTGATTAGTTCAGGATTACCCCAGAACATGTGGGGGGAAGCTGTTTTAACAGCTAACTATATCTTGAACAAGATTCCACTCAAAGGGAAGGACGTGACTCCTTATGAACTTTGGAAAGGGAGGAAACCTTCGTTTAAATACCTCAAAGTGTGAGGGTGTTTAGCTAAGGTTGAAGTGCCTTTACCAAAACAAGTTACAATTGGACCTAAAACGGTAGATTGTATCTTTATTGGTTATGCACTTAACAGCAACGCGTATCGGTTTGTTGTACACAAATCCGATATACCCGACATTCATGTGGGTACGACGATGGAATCAAGGAATGCTGTATTCTTTGAGAACATCTATCCTAATAAGGATAAGGTTGATCCTAACTCTAGGAAGAGAGTTGAGGATGAAGCTACGAGCTCTAAACTTGTAGATGAGTCTATGAGTTCTGAACCCATAGATGAAAATGTTGCATTGAGTTCTAATCCGGTGTTTTATGGACCGCCGAATAGAAAGCGACTTAGGTCTATGCCTGTGAATGAGCCTAGACGTGGTTCTAGAGTATGGAAAGCTAAAATTTATGGACCGAACTACGTCGTTTTAATGCTAAACGGTGAACTGGTATCCGTAAAAGAAGCCTTATCTAGTTCGGATGCGGCTTTGTGGAAAGAAGCTATAGACATCGAGCTTAGACTATTTGCAGTGGGATGTCTCTATGGGGTATGATGGAGATAGAGACAGAGCTGCAGTGGGACTGTCTCTATGGGGTGTCTCCATTGAATATGTATTTTGTATTAATTTTAAGCGTAATGATATTCGGACACACTGTAGCCAGCCACACGCGCTAAAAATAGTAATATAGGTTTTGAAAATGGAAATATACTCTAATTGGGAAGCATAAGCCCTAGAGGGAAATGTGATTATTTCCATTTTTACAGTAAACTTTTCTTTATTAAGGTGATTAAGGTGATTGTGTGAGAAATGGTGTGAAAATGGTGTGAATTAAGGTGGTATATATTGGTAAAAATTGAATAAAAAAAAAGAAAACAAAAATCGGCTAAATAGTCGTTGATACCTATTGGAATTCAAAAGAGTCGTTGTCCGATTTTTTCTTTTTTCCAGTCAGGCGCGTGCAATGCATACGTCAGAATTTAAAAAAAAAAAAAAAGTCCAGCCAGATTGAGACGATGGAGCCTGCAGCGGGCTGTCTCGTGGGCAGCGACGTCTCGAGAGTCCATACGAGACAGCAGTTGCGGGCAATCTTATTGCCACTAATGCCTCAAAAATGAGATTTTCTTTTTATGTCCCCTTGCGCCATGTCTTCTCGTTAATCTGCAAAGAATTACCTTTATTAAAGAAGCAAAATATTACATAGGGTTGCATCATTTCTAACACACAACTAAACTAAAATCAGATCATGAATTAACTAATACAACAATAAAAGCAGGGTAGGGTTAGTTTAAGGAGCATATTTCACTGCTTCAACAAATAGTGCAACAAAAATCAATTATTAGAAGAGAACTAAAAAGGAGTTACACATAAGTAATTTTTTTTATTTTGCAGCTCTACATTCAGGCCTTTTTTTCTGAAAGCAGCACATCTTTAATAAATTCAACTTGCCTTATGTTAGCAAAAGTTGAATATGCAAAATAATAGTCCTAGGTGAACAAGTTTCCAATCACAAATAACACATTTCTGTTTATGTCGATAATGTTAATTTGCACATGTCGTTAATTTGCACATGAATAGGAATAATGAACCAGTTAGCTAAAGGTATATCTGAATGTATAACTGTAAGATAATAGATATCAATGCATCTTTCTAAAATTCAACATGTTCTTGAAGAAATTGTGATCAGACTGTAGCATCAGTAGCTCCACCATCTTTTCCTCTCCATCCCCCAAAATAAGGGAAAATTATTAAAAAGAAAAAAGAAAAAAAATGAGATTTTCAACTGACAGAATGGAGAAACACATTCGTTGCATCTATCCTTTATCTGCCACCACGTGTACAATAATACAGTCGATGCTTGACACGTGTCAAGCAAAATTAATATTTTCACCCCCAAAAATCACAATCTCCCTCCACCTTCCTCTCCCTCCCCCTCTATCTCTCACTCTATTGCCGCCCGGCGGCAACGGCGAGAACCCCAACATCTCAGTGACTTGATTCTCATAAAAAACCTCAATTTCCCTCTGTCCCCGCACTGGTAAAAACATTCCAATTTCTTTATTTCTGGAGAGGGAAACAAATTAACCCGAATATTTTGATTTTCTTTTTTCAACCAAAATAAATATATGGTCTTTCCAATTTCTTTATCTCTATCATTCTCCACAATTTTTGAGCTTGGTTTTTTCTTCCTGCGAAAATTTTTGGTATTTTTTTCTTATTTGGACTTTTCTTGTGACAACAACTCATGTTTTGCACATGGTGCTGGGAATTTGTTTAATTCCGATTTTCCAGAAAAAATTATCTGACATTTGGTTATTACTTAATGAGGAAGAAAATATTAGTACTATTATTATTTTTCGATTTTCTTGCACTTGAGTAGTAGATTGATAAAAGAGAAAATTATCATGTATACATACTTTTGAGATAACATGTATTATATATACCCATTTAGGATAACATATATTTTTCATATTTATTGACACATTTAATGTACTTTTCGGTAATTTTCATGTTTAATTTTAATTGAAAATAATTGGTCAATTCATCCTTATTGTCATCAAGTACATTCAATCATAAATAATTGGATTACTTTTTTAATAAAGCCAAAATATTTTAAGGTTGACAGATTTCTTCACATAAAGAAAGTCTACTAAATTAGCAAGCATGCAGTAAAATTGTACCATTTTTCATAGTGATATTACATGCGGGTAGATGCATTATTGAATTCAAATTCTATAGCCTATATATGAATCACACTTTCAAGAATAGATGTATGCAAATATAAGAGACAAAATAGAGAGAAAAGAAAGAGCGAATATTTGAGGGAAGTAATTACACTAGATTGAGTATACAGATCGAGTATTCTATACAGGTGAGCATAATACAAGATTATAATTTTTTTTAAAGTATACAGATCGACAGTAATTGTACTCGATCTGTGTAGAATTGTTTCGATCAATATATATTTTTTTTGTATCAAAAAATGTATAAACTTTGACAATCTTAACTTGTATTATTTTTATAATATTATTGTTTGTATTTTACAGAAAATATAATTGACATTTATTAAACGGGCTAAATCCAGGCTAGAAGATTATTAGTACAATTGTTTTTGCAATTCTCATTTCCAAATGTAAGTCTTAACACATTACATTAATTTTCTAAAAACAAAAAAAATGTACAGATCGGTAATTTATTGTACAGGTCGACAAAAGTAAAAACCCCACCTGTACAGTATTTATACGATCTGTATAGTATTTATACGAACTGTATACTTTTTTTGTTCTCCGTGATCAGATACGGGGCGTGTTCACTACAAATGCAAGTTTGGCACAGTGTGTCCTTTTCGATTTATGCGCTAGGAAAGAGGGCAACTATTGGTATATTCACATGTTCATCCCGACTCATACTTCCACAACCAATATGAACCATCCTTTAATGGAGAGGAAGGTCGAATCTAGTGTGAGTGCAACTCATTTTGTGAAAGGCATGAAAAATCAGAAAGAAATCATCACACCGAAGATGATTATGGCAAGTCTTATGCGGGAATATGGCGTGGCTGCAAATTACAATATGTGTCTCCGAGCACGGAACAAGGCCCTGGGGATGCTATATATATGGTGCTTATGTAAATTCGTTTAAGATGGTTCCTCAGTATCTCTACATGCTCTAGAAAGGGAATCCATGTTCGATTGTTGACTACAGTTTTAGCCCTATTGATTTCCGATTCGAACATTGTTTTGTGGCGTTGTCAGCTTGTAAAGTTGCATTCCAGTACTGTCTTAGGTCGGTGATTATATTAGATTCAACGCACTTAAGGGAAATAATAAGGGAATTATGTTCGTTGCGATGGAAAAGGACGAGAACGAGCAACTTATACCGCTGGCATGGGGGATCGGACCAATTGAGAATGACATCTCGTGGACATGGTTTGTAAGTCGTCTGAAGCTGGCATATCCTCCTCGCCCTAATTTGATGTTTATCTCAGACGCCCACCTTAGTATTGGGAATACAATTCGGGACATCTATCTTGGCATATTCCACGACCTATGCTACTTTCACATAGTGAAAAGCATGGTGACTTATGAAAAGTCTATCACCAGTTTGTATCATAAAATAGCATTTGCGTACCGAAAAGCATCATACGAGAAAGCGATGAATAGTATACTTTCGGCAAAATCCAAAGCGCATGCCAAGTTGATGTCCATTGGTCTGGAGAAGTGGGCTCGATGTTTGTATCCGGGCCGACGATATAGTAACCTGACATCGAATGTCGCAGAGCAATTCAATAAAGTTTTGAAGTTTGCTAGATGTATACCAATTTGTTCGTGTTTGGAGACCCTTATAATGACCGTCGAGAGGTGGTTTGATGAAAAGCGACAATTATACGCATCTAGTACTGCATTTATCACGAACACGACAGATGCAAAACTTGCAGCTGAGGTTGAACGATCAAGAACGTACACTGTCATTCCCTTTAGAGATGGTGTATTCAAAGTCCACGATGGAAATCAGACTCTCATTATCGATCTCAACCGCGAGAAGCTGTCCGTGTCGAGTGTGGGATTTGGACTTGATACCGTGTTCTCATGTCGTTGCAGCAATTCAGTAAGAAATTAGAGTTTTGTTTCTTATTTGTACATTTTTGTATAACTTATTTCGCGAATTACATGTTTCATGATTTGCAGGCGAAATGGCCAACACTCATACAACTATGTGGTTGATTACTACACAAGAAATACCCAATTGCAGATTTACTCTCTGGCGGTGAATCTTGTCCCTCCCAAAGATGAGTGGTTTATTTCTCCCCAAGTTGCTGCTGTGGAAATGTTGCCTATGCTTCCGGTTAGGCAGGCGGGTCGCCCAAGCAAGACTCGTCGGCAATCGTTCCTAGATAATTTGACTGCAAGAAGACGTCAGCCCACCGACGATGGTGCTTCAAGCAGTAAAAAACGAGCACCTAAAAAATGCTCTATATGTCACGAGAGTGGTCACTCGAAGAATAAATGTCCATACAAATGAGATTTTTTTTTTTGTATGAGATGTTCCCTACGAATTTGTGTCTTGAACACTTTTTATTAATATTATTTTATGATGTCTTTTATAATAATAGTATAACAAGAACAATAAATAATTATAATAAAAATATATATATTATAATGTATCTTTTAAAAATAATAATAATAATAATAATAATAATAATAATAAGAAGAAACATAATAATAAAAATAAAAATAATAATTATAATAATAATAATAGAGAATAATAATAATAATAATAATAATAATAATAATAATAATAATAAACAATGAAAAAACAAAGAAAATCTTTAAATATTAGTGGAAAAATAGTTATAAGAAACAATATTTAAAAAAAAAAATTCTATACAGATCGGCTAAACACGTTAGCTGACCTGTACAAGATTGTGTCGACCTGTATAGGATTATTTTTTATAGTCTATTTTGTTTCGTATTATTATTATTCTTATTATTATTATTGTTGTTATTGTAATTATTATTATATTTTCTGTTTTCCAGATTAGCTCAATTGAATAGAAATGAAATAATCATTTAATATTCAATAAATAAAATGTACAAAAATATGTCACGAGCAAAAAATACTAATTGATTCAAACATTGCCTAAAGACGATCTTGGCCAGCGTTGCACAATATGTCACGAGCAATTTTTCTTCTATAAACTGTGATATTTTCAGGTCGGTTACCCCATGCAATACTCAGTCTTCCGCTGATCATTTTTTCGATTGCCAAGAGCGCAAATGGACCGCAACTGTGACCATCTTCTTGTTTAAACTGTCTCACGGGGATCTACTCGGTAGGCTTAGTCAGAACATTTATATTCAGTGGATCACTCATGTTCGCGGCCTTTGGTTTGACTGTCGTCTGCCAATAGCCTCATTGGTCCAGGATGGTCCAGAACTTCACCGCAAATGGCTGAAGTGACTTTACTCGATGTGTTCGAGCATCCTCTAAGTGCAATTTCCAGTCTCACACCTCCATCACCCAATGAATCATGTTGATGCGGAGAACAAACCAATGCTCGCCGAGGAAGATTGGAATTATTATCTGTAACAAATAATCAAATTTTAAATAGAATTTAAATGATAACTTCAATTTTAGAATGCAGTGACTTTTATCATCTCAGCTTGCCTCCAATTTTTGACATTAACACCTACATCAAGAGACTCTGTGATGCTGGCACTCATTTCCGTCGATCTCGCCATTTGGTTAAGTTTGTGCATGAATGACGTCTGCTAATGAAAAATATTAGTACATATAATGAATTGCAAACAATAATAAAAATGTCATTAACAAACGATAAAGGGTTGCTCACGTAGAAATCGACGTTCAAAATATTCGTGTTGGTGGCATTAATCCCCATCATAATGTGCACACGTTCTCTCAAACGCTTGGCCAACAACTGGACTGCCGTGACGAAAACCTAACAAGAAACACAAAAAAAATCATATTTATTAAAACAACTCTAAACTAATGATAACGAGTTTAGAATTTAGAAAATTACTGAATGATCTTGGGTCTTCAATTCGGCGAAAGTAGGGGACGGACCATTGAATTCCTTCCACATAGACGAACGAGTGTGTGTTTTGCATAAATAGTGAATATCTCTCCCTATTGTCATTGTCGTCAAGATCCCATGGAGGAATTTCCGCTACTGGCTGAAGTAGTCTCTTATCTCGATGTTGACCTTGGACATCTTTTGCGGCAATACTCTTCCCAGTTCCTGGCTCATCCGGTCGTGTCTGCGAGTACGACTTCCTAGAAAACTTAGCATATGTAGCGGGATTGTACAACACATCCTGAGGGGTCCCATCAGGACTCCTAGCAGCTAACGGTTGGGCCTGAATGGGGGGATTATCTTCTTCATAAGCATACTGAGGGCCACTCTTTCTAACCAATTCAGGCATTGTGCACTGCGGCGCTGAATGACGGCCTGGCACAAAGGATTGTTGTCTTACTGGACTGTCGTGGGTCGAGGCACTGGGTGGTGGTGAAAATCGACTCGGGCTAGAACGTCGGCCACTCTTAAACAAGTCTGTGAAAAAGGACTTGACCTCCGGAAAAAAATACTTCTCTCCACTGTGTAGCCAATTCACTTCTCACCAGGCCTCGCAATTCCTCCATGAACTTGCTTCTTCTTCCCTCGCGCCGTCTACCGGTGTCGGTGCCGCTGCTCGATGATAACGACTGTACTACGTGAGCACACTTTTATTTACCTTTCTTAGCTTTCGTCACATCTGTAGGTGGGGCCTTGTCTCTCAAGTCATATACGTTGGGCTCGACGTTAGGCTCTGACACCGGAGGGGTAGTAAAAGGCCGCTGAGCTGGGGCATGACATTGAGGTTGTTGTCCCTCGAATAGCAAGTTGACGGACTCCAAATAATTCACTGCGAGCGCGTTTCCATCACGTATGAGTGACAACCAGTAAAACATCGCTTCTTCTTCTACTTCAGGTTCCAGAAACTCTTTACAGTTCACCCGTCGAGAAAAGCCGGTTCCAAATCGACCTGCAAAGCTGATTCCATCCTCCATCTCAAATAACGACAAAGGGCATTTTCGGATACTCTGGTGGAAGTCAACGCAGCCAAAGAAGGTATAGCCTTGAAAATCCATGTTTGCAGTGCCCAGATCGGCCCGAAATAGTTATACCTCAATCTTTTGATATCTTTTTTGTGCTTCTTAATTGCCTTGGTATAGTGCTTCAATTGTCGGAATGTATATCCGCCCCAAAGAAATACGTTCCATTGGTCGAGATTATCCACCAATACCCAGAGCCACAGATATATCTTGCCTCTCTGATCGCCACCTAGGCACATGGCATATGCGACGAGCACATTTGCTACTCTAAGATACAACAGTGGATCATGACCCCCCACAGTAAAAAATCGAACCAACACATCCTTCGCCTCACGGTCGTCCCCAGCAAAGATCCGATAAGCTTCCACATTATACAGCGCCATATCTGGACTATGTGGATCAAATGAAGACGCTCCAAAAATAAGTCCCGAAAAAAGAGCATATTTCCGAGGTAAGAATTTTCAAATTTCTTCCACTAATACAAAACCATATATCCTTCGAATCAGCACCGGTCACAATTACTTCTCTAGCGACGACCATTTGAAGCGCTTTCTCGCACGCTTTACCCTCATTCCATCTCAAAAAATGCCCTAAAGCACCAACAAGGAATTGATTAACGAGCTCTGCACCCCCAACTTTGAATAACCGTTTCCATATCGGTTCCAACATGCTGATCTTGTTGTACGTGTTCACCACGCAAGTCACATGTTGTAACGTTTCACGTACCCAGCACCAAGCATGCTGAAACAGAAATAAAATCAATTACAAAATATAATTAAAAAAATTAAAAAACATAATTAAGAGACAAAAAATATACAGATCGTAAATAATCTGTACAACCCGATCATAAAAAAAAACTCGACCTGTAGAGAATCTACACGGCCTGTATAGTTTATTTAAGATTATTATCATGCATTATTTTATTTTTTAATGTAATAATAGTATAAATTAACAAATCGAATTATCGAGTTACATAACAATGCTTTAAAAAACTAATTATGCATGCATATTTAATAAACTTGAGAAATTAATAAATAAAAAAAACGTAACAAATTATTTTGAAACGTGACATAACAATGCTTTAAACTAATTATACATGCATAATAGTAATAAGTAAACAAATAAAATAATAAACTTATACAGATTGTCATAATTATAGCATAATTCAAATATAAACTAAGAAAAAAAGTATACAAGTCGTGGAAAAAGCATACAGGTCGCATAAACATAATACACGACCCGTATGCTTTTTTAACGACTTGTATACTTTTTTATAAATGGTTTTCGATCTAAGTTCGCGCTATATTATGATTAACTTGAATTATTGTATTAAACTAGATAAACTATATTAATTATTCAATTAATTAACATTAAACTAACTAATTATATCAACAGGCCACAAATTAGCATGATAAAAATCATAAAAGCATAAAGATCGCTAAACAACAAGTGTATAATGCGTCTAAATTAATTAGAATAATAGTCATGGTAATAAAAACCAAACAGCTCGCAACAATCCTATACAACTCGCAATAAATTAAAAACCCATACCACCGATTTGTATGATTTTTTCTAGATCTATATGGATTTACCTCTTGTAGATGTCGAGTTTGGGCTTCACTTAGTTCGTTATCATTTTTGATGTTTTTTCCTTTTCATTTTCCTTTTGAACGTGATGTTGACGCCATAGATTAAGGGTTTAGAGTTAATTATTTAGTACAGGGGAGAGGGGAAGGAAGAGAACTTATGAAATTTTCATACAGGGAGAGGGGAAGGAGAAACTACTGGTAGAGGAAGGGTGGAGAACAATAGAAGATAAATTTAGGGTTCAAAATCTGTATGCTTTCACGGACTGTACAGATTTTTATAGCTCTTTATTTTTATTTTTTACTGTTGTATCATTAAGGGGGAGAATTTATTCTCATTGAAGAATCTGTAAGAGGTGGGTGGGGATTATCTCAATCTCTGAAAAGAGAGGAAAAATCGGTACAGATCTCCTCTATTTATACGTTACATGCAGAGATATATTAGGGTTTACAATAAAATAATGCATGCTATGTTTGAATGAGAGAAGAGTGGGCCAGGAGAGAGAGATTCCTTTGACCGAATCTAATGAGAGAGAGAGAGAGAGAGAGAGAGAGAGAGAGAGAGATTCTTCTCAAAGTTGTAAAAGGTGATAGAAGTGGGCTAAGTGGGTATGGAGTGTGGATAATTAACTTAGTGGGTATGAGGAGTACACATTATTCCCATAGTGGGTATTTCGAATTTTCACTCTTGATAAAACTATGATGTGTAAGCTAACCAAGCTAAGAGTTGTGTCTACTTTGGTGGAGTTTCTGAGGCAGTTCAAGCAGAGATACTACAAGTGTTTGGCTTGGTCAATGGGGATTTACCTTTTAGATATCTTGGTGTGCCATTATCCTCAAAAAAGTTGTCAGTAATCCAATGTCAATCCCTAATCCAGAAGATACTTGATAGAGTGAACAACTGGTCATCAAAACTCCTTTCTTATACAGAAATGATTCAACTCATTAAATCAGTGATATTTGGGATACAATCATTTTGGTGCCAAGTCTTTCCCATTCCACAGAAAGTCATCAAAATCATTCAGTCGGCTTGTAGGACATTTCTATGGACTGGAAAGTCAGGAGTTACAAAGAGGGCTTTAGTTGCTTCGAACCACATCTAATTGCCAAAACAGTCAGGAGGATGGAATATTGTAAATTTGAAAGTGTGGAATCAAGCAGCTCTGTGCAAATTGTTGTGGTGTTTATCTCAAGCAAAGGAAAGCTTATGGGTGCGGTGGGTGCATGGATACTACATAGAGCATCAAAACCTTCTCTCCATGCAGTCTCCAAAAGCAGCATCATGGGTAATTCAAAAGATTCTTACAGCAAAAGATTATGTAGCATCAAATAGAGAAGGTCATAATTTGATATCTCAACCTTATTTCTCTATAAAAAAAGATGTATCTTTGCATTAGGGGTGAGGTGCAGAGAGTGGGATGGAATAAGCTTCTTTGCAACAATCCCGATTCCCCTAAATGTGTCTTTATAATGTGGTTGGCCATACTTGGGAAACTGGTGACTTGTGACATATAGGGATGTATGTGGATCCTACTTGTTGTTTATGTGGAGCTGCAAATGAGGATATAGCTCATCTCTTTTTCAACTACAGCTTTGCTTCAAGAGTGCGGACGAATATGAAAGCTTGGGGGAAAGTTAGTCGAGCTACCGTTGCATGAAAAGATGAGAAGCATTTTTTATCACACCATTGCAGCTCAAAATCCAGCTCACAACAGTTTTATAGATTAATGCTAACGGTGGTGGTATACTAAGTCTGGAAAGCAAGGAATGAGAAGAAATTTCAAGACAAGGAGCAACGTGTGGAGCAAGTGGTGCGGGACTGTCAAACGGTGGTAGTTGTGAGAAGTAGATTAACTCCTAAACTAGCCATGTTTTTTTACTTCATTAAATTGTTAGAAGAGTAGCTGTGGTTTGGTATTTGTATTGGGTGTGTGTTTTCAACATTACTTGGTAACAAAATTTATTTACCAAAAAAAAAAAAAAAAACTATGATGTGCAGTGCGAGTTTTATGATAAAGATTGAATTATATATTGATCGGATAAAGTTTCATTGAAATTTGATTTGTTCTTAGTAGTTTTGGAAGGAGGGTTTTCTTCTCATACTATCGTGAATAAGAACGACGAACTAGTGTTGAAAATATTTCCGGCGAAAATCTATCTATCTATTATTATATAAACAAAAATGACTGTACGTAAAAAAATCCTATGTGGCACCCTTCAAATCCTTCCGTTCCTATTTATCTAAATTCTCAATTTTTTGATTTATTAACCACTAATTTCCTTAATAAAATAATTATTATACTATAATAAAAATTTTCAAATCTCAATCATTATCCATATATATGAAGATTAGTTTGAGTATTTAAGAAAAATAATTCCGTCCCCAATTTCTTTCAAATAATAATATTTTTGTTCTTATGATCTACATAACTTTTTATTCTATTTCCAAACATTACATACTCTAAATATAGTACATACTTATAGTTTGCCAAATAAATAATTTTATCTATCTATCTATATATAAATATATGTGGCACCTTTCATGTTCCTATGTTGCTATTTATCTAAATTCTCGAAATTTTTAAATTTAAAATTAATATTTATCATATTTATATTATATATTATATGTGACATGAAAATAAAATCTTAACAAAATTAAATCTTCAAAATCAATATCTCATATTTTCATATTATATATATATATATATATATATATATATATATAATACTAATAGATATTAAAGTTCATTTCTATACAAATCAGGTCCTTCAAATTCTCTACTTTTAAGATGAGATAAGCTTTGAAGTTTTTTATTTTTCGTATGCATCAAAAATTTTATAAATCATAATAGTTTATCAAATATTTTTATCTTATCAAATTTAATTACAAAGTTTAATATTTGAACAAAACTATTTTATATATATATATATATATATATTAATATAATACTATAATTGATATCAAATTCTATTCCTAAACAAATCACGTCCTTTAAATTCTCTACTTTTAAGATGAGATAAGCTTTGAGTCTTTTTATTTTCGTATGCATTACATTTTTTATTAAATTATAATAGTTTATCAAATATTCAGACTTAATTACAAAGATTAATTGACGAAAACGATATCTATTCTTTAATTTCTTTATTTTATACATTCTTTTTTGAAGTCATATGTCACGCCCTTCATTCTCTATTCCTATCGGATTTTTAGAGTTTTTAACCTCATATAGTGCAATCATTTTCTAATTAAATTTGATTCTATATAAATTTTAGACAAGTTTTATAATTCTACAATTTTAAATTTATACTTCAAATTATCTTTTTTATCTTTTACTATTTATACTCGAGTTGCCCATAAAAATAGTCGATGGACTGGATTTGACCCGAAAACCTTGGGGGTCGATGAGCCACTTCCGACCAGAAATTTTGAGGGTAGACGGACCTATTCCGAACCGGCGATTCAACTTCTTTATTGAGATTTTACAAATTCTTTTTCGAAGTCTTATGTTAGGTAGACGAACTAGATCCGACTTCAAACCTTGGGGGTCGATGAGCCAATTTCGACCAGAAACATTGGGGGTAGACGGGCCGATTCCGACAATGTGGGACACAAGATTTTAGTAGATATTTAAAATCTATTATTTTATGTTTAAAAATTTAGATAAATAAGAATGGAGGCAGACAGGCCGATTCCGAACCAGTGATTCAACTTTTAAGTTTAGATTTTATACATTTTTATAAAAATTTTATTTAAAGAACTTAAATAAAATGACACATGTTGGACTTTTAATTGAGACGGATAGTTAATTATCATTACATATATTTTGATTATTTAAATAATTATGAATTTAAATGGGTTTTATAAACTATAAAATTTTGTACTTATACATGAAATTTATTCATAGAAATGGTCGAAGGCGGGCCGATTCTGACCCGAAACTTTGGGGATAGACATGTCGATTCTTACGTGAAACCTTGGGGATAGACGGGTCTTTTTAATTTTATGTTAATCTCATGATGTAGGATATTTAGCGTCACATTTATCATATAGATAGTATTAAGAAAAAGTTAAAAAAAAAATCTTCTCTAAATCAGTATGGGACATTTGATGTCAAAAGAATTTACAATAATTCTCATATGAAATCGACGTGAGACAATCTCTTTGAGAATCGAATATACTTTTGGTCCACATCTATTTTGAGTAGAAATGAAGAGAATTTGAAAATTATCTATAAAAATGAGGGTGAATTAAATTTGATTTTTTTAATAGATTTATATGTAAATAATTTTTCTTTGAAAACCTAAAAATAAAAAGAAAAAAATAACAAACAATATCTTTTTTATATTAAATTTCATTCATTTTATCAAATAATTATTTTCGGTCGAAAATACACTAGTTTATCTTGAATTAAATTTGAAATTGAATCTCTGATTTTGATATGAATTAGGCTTTGGTGTTAAGAAAAAAAGGGCTGAAAATAACAAGCACATTCACTTCGTGGGGTTTTAGCATCAAATCTAAGTTAAATTTTTAATCGCAAAAGCAACTACTACTACTTCTAACATATCTAGTTGGTGCGCCACGTATATTGGGAAGAAAACCTCTAAATGCGCCACGTTTTCTCTTCAACAATTTCCTCCAAAATGATTATTACTTCTCAAATAAGCACCAACGTCACGATTGTCTAATAACGAAGAACGAAAGCAAGTGAGAGAAGCGTTGCTGAGGCATTTAGTGCAGTCCCTAATCAGGGCGGCGTCGCCGCATATGAGGCGGCGATGAGACCAGAGGAAAAGGTGATGAGGGTGATGGTATCTTTTGACGACAGTGGCGAGAGTTTCTATGCTCTGCAATGGACTCTCGATAATCTCTTGGGATCAAATAGTGATGAATATTTGCTCACAATCATCCATGTCATGGAGCCCTTCCCTCACTACATGCTTCCTGGATCTCCTGGTCTCTCTCTCTCTCTCTCTCTAGATGGTTTGTTGTCTATCAAACAATTGCTTTCCTATTTTCTAAATGGGAGACTCATGCTCAATGAGAAAAATATGTTGCTTTTTGTTTGAATTATTTTTCGTTTTCTTACATTTTGAAAAACATACATTGATTTTGTTTTTCTTCTTTGATCATCATAAATTCCAGGGGTTTTCCCCTCCACTTCAATGATACAATCTGTGAACAAAGCTCAAGAAGAAAATGCTTCTTCCATACTAACTCATGCAATCCATATGTGTTCTCAAAGAAAGGTTAGTATATATATACATATATCCCACTTTTGGATCTCAAATTTATAGGTTAATTATGCCTAAAATTCCCAACATAAATTTTAGGTTCAAACAAAAACATTAGTTATCGAAGGAGATCCAAAGGAAATGATATGTGATGTAGCCGAGGAAATGCAGATTGATCTTATTGTTATAGGTAGTCGTGGGCTCGGAAAGATCAAGAGTGATGGTCCCGAAACGAGTTACTGGTGTATGGGGGGGGGAATACACTAGTTAGGATTTTTCAACTTTTGAGAACTTAGCCCCCAAAAACTTCAACTGAGTAAAGACAGGCTCAGCTGAGATCACAACTGAGTAGGAGAACTCAGCTGTGAGAGAGGTGAAGTGCGGAATGTGGTGGAAATTAAGCTCGTTAAAACAACTCACGCTTTTAGTGCATGGTTGGTCAAAAACCAAAACAGTTGAGTATGCAAATATGCAGTTTGTATGCTGGTTAGTTTGGTCAGATGAAAATGCAATAAGAACTGAATAAAACATATACACACAAGATTTAACGTGGTTCAGAGATAACTCCTACGTCCACGGGGAGATGTGAATCCTCACACCTCAGTCCAAGTTCTTCTGGACAGTTCAACACAGCTTACCCGGGCTGTGCAACCGTTGCAATAAGTTTACGGGTACTTATCAACCTTTACAGTTAAGTTTATGGGTACTTAACAACCTATGTCAAGTTTGCGGGTACTTGACAACCTAGCTACTCAATTACAGGAAGAGTATGATCCTAACAAACACTTTTTAAGGTGTGTATGTGGGTGGGTTTTCCAACTACAGCTCGATCACGAATGAGAGCTGGATCTATGGCTTGAACGAATGAACACTCAAACTAAGATCTAAGACAGATTATAACTCTATGAATCCTCAGCTACTAATGTTCTATCACTCTTGAACTCTCAGCTGCTGATGCTCTTAGAATATGATTTTTGCAGATTTTTCTTGCGCTTGTTTCTCTTGTGATTACACTTCTCTGTCTCTGTCTCTAGTTATCCTCTCGAATGAGAGAATGCCTCTATTTATAGGCGGAGAGTATCAACTAGCCGTTGGAGGAGCTGTCGATCTCTGATCGTTGAAAGCGATGGCTTGTCTCTCATCTTTACAGACTTTCCCGATATGGCATCTGAGTTCTTCTGCTTTCCATCTGAGACAACCTTGTGTTGGGTCAAATGGGGTAATGACTGAACGGTCAAACCCTCATGTGACTTCCTTTGGAAATTCAAATTCAAACCGTTCTGACAGTCAACCTCGGTTTGTCGGTTGAAAATCTTGATCTTTATCTGAGTGGTCTTCAGCCGATGTTCTGACTGAACCGTCGAACTCTCAGCTGACTTTGAACTTCATGTTGAGATTTCTTTTATAACTTCCCCCTTCTTGAAACATTCTCTTTATCGAATGGCATTCTATAGCTGATGTTCCAACTGAACATTTGATTTGAACTCTCAGCTGTCAAGGAGCATAGTTCTCTCATCAGGCAGACTTGTAACTGATGTTCCTTATCTGATCTTTCATCCGGGGTTGTATCCGAGTGTTGCTATGTTACCGTCTTCAGCTGGAGATCTGTAAAGATAAAATCTAAACATTGCTCAAACAACAAGCCTAACAGCTAACATTAGGAACTGACAACATCTACTCAGTTGGGGTCAGTTGGTTTTGGAATTCATCAAAACTCATACTAATAAATTTCCCAACAATTTCCCCCTTTTTGATGATGCCAAAACCACTTACAACTTTAAACCACTATTGATCTAAACCTCACTAACTTATCTAAAATCTCAGCTGAAATTCTAGACAGCCTATAAGATAAAACATCAAAGGGTTAGCACAGTTATAACATGGTATTTAAAAAGACTTTGTGATTCAGAGCTTGGACAATGAGGGATTGTTCATCAAGGTGAATCTTATATATACTTGAAGTTTTCCTTACAACTGATGATTACAGCAAAAAGTACAAACCAGATAAAGATACATCAGTTGATCAAAAACTACAACATCTCAAAAACTTTATCAGTTCAAAAATATTGTTGACCGTACTTGCTGAAGATACGGTCAAAGATCTCTTTCTTCGCAGGTGACTCGATCCCAGTGTTGACACCATGTTCTTTGCAGACTTGTCTCGCCTCAGCCATGATCGCATTTCTGTTCGGAGTACTTGTGCCTTTGATCATCTGAGGGCGATATCTGAGCTTCTGCAGAACTGGAATGGTGTTGGGATCGAGCTGAGCTTTCAGCATGGCCTTCTTGAACTGACTAAACATTCCAGGATCTCCAGATCTGAGCTCCCACAAGGCTTCCTTGAAGGCTTGCCTTGGGTCTTCAGTTGAGTAGACCTTCCTGTAATAGAAGTCATTAATGAATTCATGCTTGAACTGCTCCCAGTCATCGTTCCACTCAGCATTCATCTACTTGTCAACGTGTGGGAACCGAGACGGGAGCGGGGCACTCTTCTGCAGCTGCTGCGTCTTCTTTCTAGCTTCAGCCTTCAACTGGTGCTTGTTTATTCTTCGCACGCTCCGACTGGCTTTATTCCTGTCGACATTTTTCTCTATCTTGGCCAGTTCCTTCTCGAACTTGGCCACCTTCTTGGCCTGATCAGCAGCGAATTTCTTGATCCAAGAGGGATTCAAGTACTTCTCCTTGGACTCCCCCATAGCTTTGGCAGCTTCGATGCAGTCTTCAACAGATATCCCGTCAAGATCGGCATCGAGCTCAGCTGTAAGCTCGGCTACAAGGTCGTGGGAGATTTCCAGTTCCTGCTGCGATCCTTCAGCTGCTCCTTCACCTCCAGCTGGCACTCCTTCTTCCCCCTGCTGAAGAACATCTTTCCCCTTTCCAGCAACAGCTGCTGGCTCCTTGTCTTCCCCCTTTTTGGCATCATCCAAAAGGGTGGCAACAGTGCCATCCAGGGAGGTCAGCTTGGCCTCAGCTTGTTGAACTCGGGAGAAGAGTTCGTCCATAGCATCCTTCTCTTCCACCTTCTTGGCCAACTCCAGATCCTGGCGTTCTTGCTCGGCTTTCTGCAATGCTGCAAAGGTCGCAGAGACCTCTTTGTGGAGGGTGACGAACTCAGCTCGGAAATTTTCGAACTGAGACATCCACTCCTGGTCTTGAGTCTGCTGGGACTTTGCCAGATCAGATTCAGCAACAGACTTGTAGACGTTGAAGTCCGAGCTGAGTCCCTGAACCGCCTTCTTCAGATCCTTGACCTCCGAGCTGGTAGAAGTGGAGAGGTCTTCGAGCTTTTGCTGTAGGGAGGAGGAGAGTTGTTTCAGCTGATTGTTCAAGCTCGCATTCTCTGCCACCAGCTGATTCATCCTGTCAGCGTCCTCCTCCTTGTTGAGCTTGATCTTGGACAACAGCTCCTGCCTCAGCTGGTTGACCCTCTCAGAGATCAGCTCACAGATGGCATCTGTTGAGAGCGCTGGCTGATCAGAGGGTCCAGGCAGTTGTTGTTGTTGTAGTTGGGCAGTTGTTTCCGCGACAACCAGGGCAGTTCGGCTGGCCAGGTATTGTTTTAGATTTTCTTCTTCCCTCTTGGCCGCCTCTTCAGCTGCGTCGACATCCTCCATGTAGTTGGCATTCTTGGCCAACATATGGTCAAGAAATTGAACAGCTCCAGGATTGTCGCACAGCTCCCTGATGTCTGTCCCTTCTTGTAGGCTCCTGTCCAGACGACGACGGAGCACAGCCACCTTCTGGTTGTAGGCTACCTCCAGGTTCTGGTAGTCGAAGTACACCCTCAGGTTGGATTCTTCAACCTTCAATCTGTCCCAACCATGGATTCTGAGGGTTTCCTCCTTAACGTACCAGTAGCTGAAAATCACACTGAACTGATAGAGCAGTTCCGTCCCGAACATGGCGAAGATGGGCATTAAGTTGGCCTCAGGGAACATGCCTATCAGCTTGCGAAAGCAGTAGTTTAACCTGCCTTCGTACTCAGCCAAGATCGCCTGGCGGTTGGCTTCTTCATCAATATGTGGGGGGGTCTATATCGAAGGCAATGGGGTCGAGGGTGTCATCGACGTTGGCCAAATGAACGGTCTCAACGTCGGCATCGAGCGAGAGGCTCGGGATATCTGACTGAGGACCAGTTGAGAGAACTGAATCCTCTTTGGGTGGTGAGTGGGCTGGCTCAAGTGTTTCCTCAGACACAGGTGGGATTACCTGGCTGGCATCAGCTCCAGTCGGACTGTCGTGGGATTCCTCAGATGAAGAAGAGTCATCTGAGGACGAGCTGGAATCCTCCACATTGATCTCCTTTTCTTCAGCCAGTGCCTCCTGCTGACGGGGTTGAAGCAAAAATCCAGCTGGATCAACCGACTGGCTTGATTCGGTTGACTCCTTCTCCTCAGCTGTTTTCTCAGCTGGTATCACTGCCACCGAGCCAGTTGCAACCGGTTGAGCTGCTGGCTGGATGATTCGAATCCTGGGCCTCTTCTGGAGGGGTTCCTCCTCTTCTTCTTCTTCATCTTCCTCTTCCTCAGTCACCTCCTCCAGCTGGCGCTTCGCAGGCTTGGACCTTGAAGGGCGGCGAGCTGCTGAGGCCGACTCCACAGCTGGCTTGGAGGCTCTCTTGGGTGTGTAGACTGCGTCCACAACATCCTTAGCCTTCTTGGCTGTGGGGAACAACATCAGCTTGCTGAACGGAGGGTCCTCACTCCCTTCCCAGGTCAGCTTCTGTCCCTTTGTGGCTTGGAGGATCAGGGCAGAGATTTTTGTGCCGAAGTTGAGTGTCCCCTTGACACTCAACAGCTGCTCTCCAGACTCAGCTGTCGTCTCGGAAATTTTCAGCTTCTCCATCAACAACTGGCTTTCAAGATAGCCCAGCCAGTCGATTTTGTGGTGTTCCTCCAGGGCCTTCTGCTGCTTGAGCTTCGGTCTCCTAATATCACCGAACGCTCCTCCGTACGCGAAGGCGCACTTTGAAATGACGTCAAACAGCAGTCGGTGCTCCGGCTTAAGTTTTGTCCTCTGCATACTCCCCTTCAATTGTTCGGAGACAAGAAGGATTATTTGCAGGAATGCATCAGCTTCCTTGTCCGTGAAATTCCCCATCACGTCTATGGCTTCACGATTTCTGGGGATGATCTTCTCCAGTTCCTTGGACACTCTGATTTCGACGGCGGTGTCTTCCATCGAACGGGAAGTGCTATTTCATTGCTTGCACGGGATGATAGTGACAAGCCCGACTTCTGCATTGCGTTGCAGATTCCTGTAGAAGTGGGCGACCTATTGTCTGAGAAGCTTGGAAGGAGAGAGGGTTGCCCAGTCGAGCAGACTGTGGTCGGAAAGAATGGCGGCTACTGGAGCGAGTTCCGGCGAGGTCAAGGCTGCTCTGGAAAGAATTTGTTCGAAGTGAATCTTCGACATCAACATGTCGAAGGATTCCTGGAACGTAGCGGGTTCTGCAGAGACCATTTTCTTGGGCGCTTTTGACTTCGGTGCCATCTCAGAGAAATGTATATATGCAAGGAAGAAAGAAATTCGTTACTGAAAATGGTGAGACAAATTTGGAGAAGATGATGAATAGTTAGTAAAGATATGCACGAAAAGAGAAGGTAAGGATCACTTCCTGATTTGCCGTATTATATAATCTTTGACTTGGATGAGATCAACGGCTGGGGTTAAATGGCGCGAATCCATCAACGGCTGAGATTTCGAGACTGTTGGGTAATTTTGACTGACGCTCCACGCGCGAGTGAGAAGGTGAATAGTTTAAGGTGTCAGCCCAGTCGCACTATAAAGTAAGGCTATAGGAGTTCAGCCAGACTTTACATTAAATGCGATATGATGGCTTGTTTAGTTTAGCTGACATGTTCAGGAATGTTTGAATTTATTTCAAACATTCTCATTTAATATCATAACACCTTCAGTCATAAATGATACCTGCCAGCTGATGTCGAGATCAGCTGTATACCTCAGTTGAGTTCCTCAGTTGCCGCATATCATCAGCTGACTCGAGTTCGTCTGTTCAGCTGATGTCTGATCCATTGTTGCAGAATACCATCAGCTCACTCGAGTTCATCTGTTCAGCTGATGTTTGATGTCTTCAGTTGGCAATCCGTATCTGAGATTCCCCCTTCATCTGAGCTTCTCCCTCAGATGGATATCTGACTCTTCAGCTCGGATGGATCTTCATCAGCTCGGATGACTCTTCAGCTCGGATGACTCTTCATCTGATGGATCCAATAGTCTAAGAAGATCACATAACATCTTGAACCGGGCTTCAGGTAGAGGTTTGGTGAAGATATCAGCTCTCTGAATCTCAGTTGGAATCTTTTCCATGGACACATCCTTCTTCTCAATATGATCTCGGATGAAATGATGACGAATGTCGATATGCTTTGTCCGAGAGTGGTGAACAGGATTCAGAGAGATAGCTATGGCACTCGAGCTATCACAATGAATTGGAACCTGTCCAGTTGAGACTTCATAGTCTCTCAGCTGTTGCTTCAGCCACAACACTTGCATGCAACAGCTTCCGGCAGCGATATACTCTGACTCGGTTGTAGAGGTTGCAACACATGCTTGTTTCTTGGAGAACCATGAAACCAGCTTGCTTCCCATGAATTGACAGTGTCCAGAGGTAAACTTCCTGTCCAACCGATCTCCTGCTAGGTCCGCATCTGAGTATCCGATCAGTTGGATATTGTCGTCAGTTGGATACCACAATCCAACATTAATAGTTCCCTTCAGATACTTGATGATGTTCTTTGCTGCCAACATGTGTGCTTCTCTTGGTTGAACTTGGAATCGAGCACACACTCCAACTGCGTATGATATGTCTGGCCGGCTGGCAGTTAGGTAGAGCAGCGAACCAATGATCCCTCTATACTTGCTGGCATCCACGAGCTTTCCCTCAGCTCCGGGTTCGATCTTCCAGTTCGTATTCATCGGGATCCTTGTCGTCTTACTTTTCTGCAATCCGAACTTGGTGATGAGCTCCTTTGTATACTTGGACTCGTTGATGAAAATCCCTTCAGGTGACTGCTTCACTTGTAATCCAAGGAAATAATTCATCTCGCCCATCATTGACATCTCGAACTTCTCCTTCATGAGATCGGAAAACTTTTTGCACATTTCCTCTGACTTGGAACTGAAAATGATGTCATCGACGTAGATTTGCACAACAAGTATATCTTCTCCAACTTTGATGGTGAACAGGGTTTTGTCAACTGATCCTCGTTTGAACCCCGAGTTCAGTAGAAAACCACAAAGAGTGTCATACCAGGCCCTTGGCGCTTGCTTTAGACCATAGATAGCTTTCTTCAGCTTGTAAACTCTTCCATCTCCAGTCTCAAAACCAGGAGGTTGTTCAACATATACATCTTCCTTGATATCTCCATTGAGGAATGCACACTTCACATCGATCTGATACACTTTGAACTTGTGATGTGTGGCATAAGCTAGAAAGATTCGGATGGCTTCCAACCTTGCAACAGGCGCGAAAGAGTCTTCAAAGTCGATTCCTTCTTGTTGGCAGTATCCTTGAGCTACCAACCTTGCTTTATTCCTCACAATAAATCCAATGGTGTCTCTCTTGTTTTTGAAAATCCACTTCAATCCAATCACCTTGACACCATTTGGTCTTTCTACCAACTCCCATACACAGTTGCGTAGAAACTCATTCAGTTCTTCTTGCATGGCTGTTGTCCAGTGAACACAGTTGAGAGCTTCCCCAACATTCTTCGGTTGTGGTACATCAGCTACAAAGCAAGAAATCATGGCAACATCTCCAGCTTGCTCGAACTCCTCTAGAACTGCCAACTCCTCAGCATATTGAGCATAAGTGTTGGAGTTTTCTTCAGTTGATTCGGAATTTGCAACTCGGCTCCTTGTACGCACACCCTCGGTTGGGTCGTCGATGATGTTGTCAGTGGAATGGACTTCATACCATCTTCGGTTGCGTCTTCCTTCTTCTTCCAACTGTGGCTGTTCTGAAATCTGAGTTGGAGTCTTTAGAGCTGGTGATTGAACAGCTGTTGAGTCTGGATCCTCAACATTGACATTAGTTTGAATTGGACTCGGTTGGGCTTCGAATGCTGATGCAGTTGAAGGAGCATCAGCTGAAGTTCCCCCTTGGGATGAGCTGGGGTCTTCGCATTCATCTTCAGAGGAGTATGGATCCTCATCCTCAGTTGCCCAAACCAGTGGTTCAGCTAGGTTCTTTTTCCTTAGAGCTTGCGATCTGGTGAGAACTGGTGGAACAGCTGGATCTGTTTGTTATCCTTTAACCTGTTCCCTGCACTCAAAGGTAGATTCATCAAAACTAACATGAGGTGTTATTTCCACAACACGAGAGCTGTTGTTGAAAACTCTGTATGCCTTGATTCGAGCAGCATATCCAAGGAATATGCCCTTCGAAGCTTTGGCATCAAAAGTTTTCAACTGAGTCTTCCCATTGTTGTGAATATAACACTTAGAACCGCGAAAATAAGAAATATCTGGCTTCCTGCGTCTCCATAGCTCATATGGTGTCTTTCCCAACCGCTTGGTTAGAAGAGACCGGTTCTGAGTGTAGCATGCAGTGTTGATCGCTTCAGCCCAAAATCTCTTTGGCAGAGCTGAGCAGGCTAACATGGATGTGGCTGAATCCTTCAGCGTTCTGTTCCTTCGCTCAGCTATTCCATTTTGTTGCGGAGTACGCGCGGCTGATGTTTGATGGGTAATTCCATTTTTCTCGCAATACTCGATGATGGTTTCATTTAGAAACTCAGTTCCACGATCTGATCGGATAGAAATGATCTTCATCTCCTGTTGGTTTGATATCCGATCCATCAGCTTGGGCAGCTCATCTCGGGTTTCACTCTTGTGACGCATGAAAATGGTCCACGTGTACATCGAGTAATCATCAGTTACAACCAATGTATATTCGTTGCCATTTATGCTCTTTGGTGTAACTGGCCCGGAGAGATCCATATGGATCAGCTGTAACACTCGGTCGGTTGAGGGAGTTGACTTCAACCGGAAGGAGGATCTAGCGAGCTTTCCCAGCTGGCATGCACTGCAGATGTGTGTTGTTGAAAACACTTTGTTTGGTATGCCTCTTGCATGTTCTTGTCTGGCGAGTCGGTTCATCGTCTTGAAGTTCAGATGGTTGAGCCTTCTGTGCCACAGCCAGCTCACATCAGAACTGCTCTTTGATAACAGACAGGTGTCAGGGAGGTTGTTGTTCCAGTCAGCGTAGTAGACATTCCCTGTTGGTGATCGATTTCCCAACAATATCACCTACTTTGATCCGACATCTTTAACCCTGCAACCCTGTGCATCAAACTTGACAGAGAAACCATTATCACAGAATTGGCTGATGGATAGCAAGTTATGCTTCAATCCATCAACATAAGAGACATTTGAAATTGACACATGATTGGTTTCAAGGGTACCGTAACCTCTGGTGTAACCTTTTGAGTTATCACCAAAAGTAACTGAGGGTCCTTCTTTTTTCACGAAACTTCCGAGCAAATCCTTCAGATTTGTCATGTGTTTCGAACATCCACTATCCATCACCCACATTGTAGCAGACGCCTTCTTCTTCCTCAGCAGTTTCTCCTGTACCTGCAAAGAGAAACTCGCTTAGGTCCTCAATTTCAGTTGGGTCCTGGAGGGTTAGAACCAGTTCCCCCTGGAACTGTGCGTTGCTTTTCCTTGTAAACTCGGATGGATTTATCATTCCAGATCACTCTTCCTTGATCATCAACTATAACAACACCTCGGTTATCCTTAGGCTTGTTGTTAGTAGTGATGTTCTGTTTCTTGGGAGGAGATGGATTTCTCCCATGTTGAGCTTTAGGAGATGAGGCTTTCCCCCTGTTTTGATGGCGATTCTTATCCTGTTGAGTTTGTCTGTGGGGTCGGACACCATGTTGGAATCTTTGAGGCTGATTCTGATTCCAACTTCCCGTGGGTTGTCTGTAGCTGTTCATCCCCTATTGATGATTCATATTATGGCATGAATATCTCCAGTTGTTCGACCAGTTCCTCATTGGTTGACTCGGTTGGAACCTTTGATCGAACTGATGTTGGAACCGCTGTTGATTCAGATGATTGAGCCCATGTCTGTTCTGAGGTCGGTTCCATTCCTTCTGATGTTGACTTTGAGGTTGATGCAGAGGTCGGTTCTTATTCTGAGTTCGGGTGTGGTTGTGCCTTCGACGCCTCTGATTCCTCGAATAACTTTTGGAATATTCCCCCTCGGTTGATATCCCAACCGATGGAACATTCTGTCCTACATCTGCTACTCCTTTTCCCTTCTCAGTTGTAATCCTATTGGTCGGTTGAGCTTGCTGAGAGGTGGAGGTTGAATTAGCTTTTGGAAACTCAGCTGTGTCTGGCTCGACAGCTGCGACTTCTACATCTTTGATGAAGGTTGCTGGTGGAATCCCAGTATCCTTGACAACATCATAGCCGAGTCCTGACACGTCATCCATCTGTCTACTATAACTGATAAGATTCTCTATGATCTTGGATGACTAATACAACTTGATTAGATTGTCCTTCTCAGTTTGTAACTTCTTGACGAGTATAGTTATCTGCTCGGTTTGTCCATCTGACTTCTTTATCAGCTGTTCGATCTGAGCCTTTTGATTTTTCAACTGGTCTTGTTGTTCCTTGTTCTGCTTTGTCAACTCCTCATCAGCTGGAGCCTTAGCCTCGTTCAGTTGACTCTTGAGATTCTCAATCTCCTCGGTTTGGCTTTTGATCAGATCGTCCTTTTCGGTTAAGGAATCTTCAAGTTTGGCGAACTGAGCTTGAAGACTCTTAAACTCAACCGATTGGTGATGCAGCTCCTCACTGAGTTCTTGAAAATCACTCCAGGAGGGTTTCAACTCATCGTTCAGAGATTCCTGCATGTTAGAAGTATTGGAAGAGTTTAACTGAGCAGGATTAGATTGTACCTCAATATCATCTTGGTTGGTTTCAAGTGCCATGAGGCATTGATCCTGACTGATGACGTTGTTGGTAGAAGTCAGCTCATCTTCATCTTCGGTTTCAGTGAAGATATCCATATCGTCAGCTGCTTCTTCTGCAATCATGGCCTTGTTCTTTCTAGCTTGTTTGGCCCTTAATGCATCTCTCTCTTTATTCGATAGATCTGGGCAGTCATCCTTGAAATGACCTTCCTTTCCGCATTCAAAGCAACCGTTGGTGACGGGCTTTGAGCTGTCTCGAGTTCGGTTTGATTTGTAGAATCGTTTATATTTCCCGAACCGAGTGTCCATGTCGGCTAGCTTCTTTGACAGAGCTGCAATGTTCTGTTGCAGTTCCTCTCTGCTTGGCTCCTTTGCAGTCGTGTCAGCCGATCTGGTTGGCCTCGATGATCTCGATTTCGAGTAGTCAGCTCGGAGAGCAATTGACTTTGAGGCTGAGCCAACATCCTCAATTCTACTTGTCTGACCTGATGACTGCGATCTCCTCCTATTGACCTTATACTCATTTCCTTTTAAGATTGAGAACAATCTTTCAGTTCCCATTTCACCAAGGTCAGCTCGGCTCTCGTGGATATTGGTGAAAGTATTCCACTCAGCCGGTAGAGCTTGCAACACTTTGAGATTGATTTCTCTTAGTGTGTATTTTCCTCTTCGGATGGACTGGATTCTTCTGATGATGTCCATAAACCGGAGCTCTAGCTGATCGATAGTCTCATCAGGTCGCAGACTGAAGTTGTCGAAATCTTGACATGCATGTGAGAACTTGTTTTCCTTTGTCTCGTCGCTTCCTTCACTTAGCGATGCCAGGATGTCCCACATCTCTTTTGCAGTCTCACACTCCTCTATCCAAGGCAGATAATCTTGTCCAACTGTGGACATTATTGTGCTCTGAGCCCAGATATCCAACTGCCTCACCTTGGCCTCCTCTGGAGTGTAGTCTTCCGACTGTTTCTCCACATACTCCGCCATTGTATCTCCATTGTTGGGATTTGTGGGGGTGCGTACTATTTTATCTTTGATGACGATTGGTCCGGAAGTGAGAACTTGTTGCATCCTATGATGCTTTGATAGAAGGATCTTCTTCATTCAAGTTCTCCATGATGTATAATTGACTACTGAGAACATGACGACGATCTTGTCCTTGACATCCATCTGCACACAACAAACAGAACAAATATGCAAGCAAAAATGCACTAGCGTGAAAAGATCTGTTTAGTTGACCACTGAAGAAAATTTCTCGAATTCACACCTTGTGAAACAGAGTCAGCAGTCTTTTGAACCACTGCTCTGATACCACTTGATGGTCCCGAAACGAGTTACTGGTGTATGGGGGGGGAATACACCAGTTAGGATTTTTCAACTTTTGAGAACTTAGCCCCCAAAAACTTCAACTGAGTAAAGACAGGCTCAGCTGAGATCACAACTGAGTAGGAGAACTCAGCTGTGAGAGAGGTGAAGTGCGGAATGTGGTGGAAATTAAGCTCGTTAAAACAACTCACGCTTTTAGTGCATGGTTGGTCAAAAACCAAAACAGTTGAGTATGCAAATATGCAGTTTGTATGCTGGTTAGTTTGGTCAGATGAAAATGCAATAAGAACTGAATAAAACATATACACACAAGATTTAATGTGGTTCAGAGATAACTCCTACGTCCACGGGGAGATGTGAATCCTCACACCTCAGTCCAAGTTCTTCTGGACAGTTCAACACAGCTTACCCGGGCTGTGCAACCGTTGCAATAAGTTTACGGGTACTTATCAACCTTTACAGTTAAGTTTATGGGTACTTAACAACCTATGTCAAGTTTGCGGGTACTTGACAACCTAGCTACTCAATTACAGGAAGAGTATGATCCTAACAAACACTTTTTAAGGTGTGTATGTGGGTGGGTTTTCCAACTACAGCTCGATCACGAATGAGAGCTGGATCTATGGCTTGAACGAATGAACACTCAAACTAAGATCTAAGACAGATTATAACTCTATGAACCCTCAGCTACTAATGTTCTATCACTCTTGAACTCTCAGCTGCTGATGCTCTTAGAATATGATTTTTGCAGATTTTTCTTGCGCTTGTTTCTCTTGTGATTACACTTCTCTGTCTCTGTCTCTAGTTATCCTCTCGAATGAGAGAATGCCTCTATTTATAGGCGGAGAGTATCAACTAGCCGTTGGAGGAGCTGTCGATCTCTGATCGTTGAAAGCGATGGCTTGTCTCTCATCTTTACAGACTTTCCCGATATGGCATCTGAGTTCTTCTGCTTTCCATCTGAGACAACCTTGTGTTGGGTCAAATGGGGTAATGACTGAACGGTCAAACCCTCATGTGACTTCCTTTGGAAATTCAAATTCAAACCTTTCTGACAGTCAACCTCGGTTAGTCGGTTGAAAATCTTGATCTTCATCTGAGTGGTCTTCAGCCGATGTTCTGACTGAACCGTCGAACTCTCAGCTGACTTTGAACTTCATGTTGAGATTTCTTCTATAACTTCCCCCTTCTTGAAACATTCTCTTTATCGGATGTCATTCTATAGCTGATGTTCCAACTGAACATTTGATTTGAACTCTCAGCTGTCAAGGAGCATAGTTCTCTCATCAGGCAGACTTGTAACTGATGTTCCTTATCCGATCTTTCATCCGGAGTTGTATCCGAGTGTTGCTATGTTACCGTCTTCAGCTGGAGATCTGTAAAGATAAAATCTAAACATTGCTCAAACAGCAAGCCTAACAGCTAACATTAGGAACTGGCAACATCTACTCGGTTGGGGTCAGTTGGTTTTGGAATTCATCAAAACTCATACTAATAAATTTCCCAACAAAGAGGTATATATGTATTATTCATTTATTACAAATCTTATGATGATGAGCTAGATTATATATGTTGGGTGTTAATGAGTCTTGTTTTTGTTTATATAGATGATATCACGTGCTATATGTTGTGTGCCGGTGTTTTAAGTTTATAGTGTTCATATTATCGGTATTTCCCAAGTCAATTTAGGCTTCGAGCAAGTTCACATTGTTTATCCGATTATTACTTTGATTTCAATCAATCAGCGTGAACTTTTCTTTTACTTTAAATTTTGTACGTCAACCCTTATTTTTTGTAATCTATTGAGTTTATCTGTCGATTTTTTGTTGGGTTGACATCCTCATGACTAACCTAACCATTTTCATGCTATCAAAAAAAATCGGCCTTAATAATACCTCATCTCTTCAATTCAGACCCTATTGTCGTTCGTGTGATATTATGCTACTGTCCCCGTTAGGGCAGTGACACGTGTCAAATGGGAATCAATTTTACACTTTAATTAGGTGGAATAAATCTTATTTACAATATTTAAACTTTCAAAATGTCACGTCATCAATCCAACAAAATGAATAGAAAATGTCACACAAATTAATAATAGAAGATCATGTGTGCTTTGTTCTTGGTATATATGGGTCAATCAATTGATTTGGACTATATTGACATCCGTAGCCACATATATAGCGAATTGTTATATTTTGACAGTAATGTGTACTATATGTGCAGGGCATTCATTGGAAGTGTTAGTAACTATGTTATTCACCAAGCGAAATGTCCGGTTCTCGTCGTAAAGGCCCCAAGAACTATGGAAAAAACTCTCGCTGCAGGTATAAAGTCGGAGTGACCATTACCTTTAATGCTTACTTTGGATGTGATGATCACTATACATATGATGTAGTAGTAATATTTTGTTTAGCAAGGTCTTGTTAGTTATGTAGTAATGTACATGGAATCTAATGTCATGGATACTTTTTCCACTTCATGTATCACACCTAATTTAATTTTCATGCATTTCAATTATACTTGCTTTAATGTCAGAATGAGTTACCTCAATTGTGAGAGTTTTGTTGGTGTTAACACATCTTCTTGTAGATATATAGCTTAAAGTTTTCCATATTCTTTAAATATTGTTGTTATGCATGTATGCTAGCATTAGGTGAACCAAAGGCCAAATTCTCAAAATTGCTTATTGTTGCAAGGAAAATGAAATAAATTAATCTCTTGTTGTATAACATAATACAAAAATTCTAAGTGATATGCTCATATTTGGTGTGATGCATGGGTAATATGAGTTTTTTTTAATACTTTTTTTTATCGTGTATTGTGTATGAAATTACAGTTTACGTAGTTCTCAATATATAGAAAACGATTAGCTTGATCAAGATTTAATGTGTATGTTTATGTAATGTATACATCAATTTTTTTTTAATTATTTTTGGCCACATAGGTTTGTAAATTATGCAAAGCACTAGAAACCATCTCCAATTTGGCAAATCATTAAAACAGGTATCAAGATTCACTATCGAATAATTGAGTCACTTTCGCGATTGAGCCACAATTATGTGAAGTTAAAGCAATGGCGGATGCAGGATTTTAATTTTAGGGATGCGAAATGTTAAGAATATGGAGCTTGAAGAACTGGTTGGGGAGTTGCACGGGCCAAGCCTCCATGCTCGGGGTTCGGGAGCGAATCCAGGATTTTAATTTTAGGGATGCGAAATGTTAAGATTATGGAGCTTGAAGAACTGGTTGGGGAGTTGCACGGGCCAAGCCTCCATGCTCGAGGTTCGGGAGCGAAGCCCTAGAGTCGAATTTTTGAGCTGCTGGCACAAATGTATATCGTAACGTAAGTACTATATGAATATTAATTATTGGGCCTAATTTTGAAGGAAATCTAGATTCGTCATCTTCATGTGAAATTTCCAATCTTTTTTTCTTTCTCATTTCTATTGAAAAGATAATTATGATTTAATTAATTGCTATATATAATTTAATAAATACCCATTAAATTTATGTATATTTTCAACTATGAACGATCATATAAAATAGAAACCTAATTAAAAAATAAGAAAGAAGCCTTTTAACTAGTGATTGGTGCAGCTGCGACGCTGCGTAGTGCATTCGTGAGGACCACATACAAGAAAAAATAATCAATATTGCTGATGGCTTGATGTATGATCAAGGGAGACAAATGAAAAAGAAAAAAGAAAAGAAACGGGATTGTAATGAGGCTAACTAGTGTATAGTCCGTTGAGAATTGACGGGAAATTATTATTTAATAAAATTATAAGAAAAATATTGTTCGTTAATTATTTTTTAGTTTTTCAAAGAAAAATTGTTTACGTAGTTTTATAAGTAACTTTATATATATTTGAACATACAATTTTATAGAGAATTTTAAAACTCTCCTTCTTATCAAAATCGATGTTGAACAAAAGTATATTTGTCTCTCAAAAAAATTGTTCCGCGCCGATTTCGTATGAGAATTCCTATGGATCCTTTTGACATCAAATATCTCTTTGTCTTGTATTAATTTAGAGAAGAAAATTAATTGTGAAGATTATCTATAAAAATTAAGTGACGCTAAATATCTTACATTATGAAATTAAAATAAGATTTTTTTATATAAAAGAAATTAAACCATTGGTTTGGAATCTACCCGTCTATCCCCATAGTTCGGGGCTAGAAGCGGCCCGTCAACCATGGTTATGTTTTTTGTTCAAGTCCCTTTTTGTATCGATAATTTTCAAAGTTCCCTTTCTTCTCAAAATCGATATGGGACAAAAAGCATATTTGGCAATTAAAAAGATTGTCCCACGTTGATTTTTTGTAAGAATTGAAGCTGATACTTTTGATAGCAAATGTCTTTTAGTCTCATATTAATTTAGAAAAGAAGGACAATTTAATTGTCTATAATGATAAAGTTGTCCACAAATATACTACATTATGAGTTTCACATAAAATTATTATAAAAAAATATAAGTTGAATTGCTGGTTCACAATCGGCCCGTCCCCACGATTTTGGGTCAAAATCGACCCGTTGACATGGTTCTGATTTTTGTAAGCATCATTATTATAGAAGAACTTTAAATTTGTTTTTCTTCTATAAATCAACGTGGAATGAAGAATAATTCACCTTAATTTTCATACAAACTCGATGTAAGACAATATATTTGAAAGTCAAATATGGTCAACTAATAAACTGGCCAAATTAAATCGATGATGTAAAAGATGAGATAATACATATTAGTTCTAAGTATTTATAAGTTTTTTAATGGATAAAGTTTTATTGGCAATGCGATGTGATAGAAGATTTGATATTGATGGTCCCGATACGAGTTCTGGTGTATGGGAGGGGGGGAATACACCAGATAGGAATTTTAAAACAACTCTCGAAAAATACCACAACTGAGTAAGAAGACTTAGCTGGATTCACAACTGAGTAAGAGAACTCAGCTGGAAGAGTGGTGTTGTGCGGAATGTGGTGGATAAAAATAACTCGTATAAAATAACTCACGCTCAGATGCAAGGTCGGTCAATAACCAAATCAGTTGAAAAAGTAAAAATGCAGTTTTGAGTGCTGGTTAGTTGGTCAGTTGGATATGCAATAAGTAACTGAACAGAAAACACAAACACACAAAGGATTTACGTGGTTCGTAGAGAACTCCTACGTCCACGGGGAGTTGTGAGTCCACACAATTCAGTCCAAATTCTTTATGACAGCTACCATAAAGCTTACGCGGGCTTTGCAACCGTTCAGATAAGTTTGCGGGTACTTATCAACCTTACAGATAAGTTTACGGGTACTTATCAACCTTTCTACTCAATTTCGAGAAGAATAGGATCCTAACAACCTTTTTAAGGGATGTGCATAAGGGTGGATTTTCCAACTACTAGCTCGAACAAAGAAGTGAGCTAGGATTTAAGCTTGAACGAATGAAGACTCAAACTAAGATCGAAAACACCAAGACATATTCTAACACTCTATGAACTCTCAACTGGTGATGTTCTTAAAGAATATTTTCAGTTTAGCTTGTGTAGTATATCGTCGTTCTTTCGCTCGTGTATCTCTTATCTGTCTTCTGTCTTGATGAATGAATGAATGCCTCTATTTATAGGCGGTGAGAATCAACTAGCCGTTGGAAGAACCGTTGATCTCTATTCTTGTGAAAGTGATGGCTTGTCTCTCATCTCTGCAGATTTTCCCGATATGGCAACTGTGAACTTCTGCTTTCCTTCTGAGACAACCTTGTGTTGGGCCAAATGAGGTAATGACAGAACGGCAAACCTTCACGTGACTTCCTATTTGAAATTCAAAATTTCAACCTTTGTCTTTCAACATTGGTTGGTCGGTTGAGACATTCGATCTTCATCCGAGTGGTCTTCAGCTGATGTTCCATCTGATCGCTATCTTCATCCGATATTCTGTCTAAAGAGGAACAATTGAACCCTCAGCTGCCTTGAACTTCATGTTGTCGATCTATCAGATTGAGTCCTGCAACTGATGTTCCATCTGAACAGTTGGCTTGAACGCTCAGTTGTCTTTCTCACATCTGATGTTCTATCCGAGTAAAACCATGTTGCCGTCTTCAGCTGGAGTCCTGTAAAGATAAAATCTGAACATTGCTCAAACAGCGAGCCTAAATACTAACATTAGGAAATGGCAACATCTACTCGGTTGGGGTCGGTTGGTTTTGGAATCAATCAAAACTTTACTTAAATTTCCCAACAGATATTTATAATTTTCTATTTTTAATTATTTGTATAAATTCTCTTTTGCATATTAAACTCTTTCCTTAACATGTTTTTATATGTTCAATTACGTCTATGTTTGAGAATTTTTCGAATTTTAGTGACTTTTCTCTTTTTTAAATTTTAATAGTATGTCGTAGTTTGTATAAAAAAAAATATTTGATATCATAGATTTTTTTAATAGTATCAATCATTTGAGAAAAATGAAAAAAAAAAGATTCTAAAATAATAGTATAATCGTTTAATTAAAAATAGACAATTGTTTCTGTACACCCGCCAGATACTATGCATCTACTATTTGTCTTTAGTGTATTTTGTTTTTTTGTGTTGTGTCTTTAGTAAAAATTTGAGAAATTAAATAAATATGAATGGAGTTATATAGAGGGTGCCACATAGAATTTTTGCAAACTTATTTTCGTTTATATTATATATAGATAGATAGATAGATAGATAGATTGTTGATGCAAGTGATGCGTAGGCTGAATTTATATTTTCATGCTGCTAGGTAGGTTAATAGAATTAAAAGTTTTAATTAATTGAATTATATAATAATATTAACGGTTATCTCATAGATAGAATCTTTTGGTGTAGAAAATAAAATATTACATTTTACGTATTAAAATAATACATTTTATGCAAGCTGCGATTTGAGGACGATAATGAATTATTATTCAGACCATAGGACAAAGTTTGGCCCGAATTTTAATTAAACGTACATGATCGACAAATCAAGCCCGAATGCGGACGTGTCCGCCACATCACCATGTCCTTCACTTCATCTTTTTGTTTTATGAGATAGAAAAATCGTGAAATACTAGCATTCTCTAAATAATTTTTTTATTAAAAGAATAAATGTTTTTTAAGTATCTTAAATTAATGTTAGAAATTAAAAAAAAAAAAACAGTGATAATCTAAACTAGTGTTATATATATAGTATATATATATATATACCATACTATTAACGAAACTTAAAATTAAATCACTATTTAAAATTAACAAATGTTTTTAATAGAACAACAATCTCATATTTACTACTACTATAGGATTGAGTAAATAAAAAAAAAAATTGATTAAGGGAGGGTGATGTGGCAGACACGTTCGCGTTCATGCTTAATTTATCAATCATGTGCGTTTAATTAGGATTCGGGCAAAATTTTGTCCTACAGCCAAATAATAATTAATTATTGCCTTCAAATGGCAACCCACATGTTAAGTGTCCTGAAATCGGACTGAGCCCTGAGTTACTGTCCTGAAAAAGCCTCTAACTTTGTACACACAGTCGCAATTCAAGTTGTATTTTAATAAGCTAAGAAAATTTCAATATAATGAGTAAATCTATATAGCTATACTAAAATAAATGAGCTTTGAGAAAATTTCCCGCCAAAATTTTTAGTCTTTTCATTCCTTTTTTTGTCCTCACGTAGAAAGTTGTATCATACAAATAATGAATTACTTTTTCACTCATTTGTCTATCTACACAAAACAAAGGTAATGAACAATCAATATATTTTTATTTTCCTAATGTTTTGTTTACAAAAATAAATAGTCTTTAATATGTTAAGATATTTTGCATTCATATTATTAATGTTATTTTTCTCTTCACTGCATCCATTATCTTGAGATATTTTTCCGTAAATTGAATGATTTTGGTTTGAAGACTATGAAAATAATGAAGATGATCATGATTAAGAGATTAACACGATGTGGAGAAAGAGCAACACTTGCTTTGAAGTTCTAGACTACAATTTTCACATTGCATTTCATATTATTTATTTGTTAGTTTAGTAGTAGTATTTATTTTTATATGAAAAGTCTATTTTAAAAATATATTAGTAGCACTTTATTCTGCAAGACTGCAACTTTAAAAAAATGAGTTTCCATGTTAGTAGGGGTGTAATCGAGCCGAGTCGAGTCGAATAGTGTCTTGCTCAAGATTGACTCGTTTAGCTAATCGAGCTTCTCATTTAATTATCGAACGAGCTTTAATCGAGTCGAGTGCAGAGCCGAGCCTAATCGAGCTTTTCAAATTTAGACTTACATTTAAAATTCTAGTTATTTTTCAAAAATATAAGTAATTTTATTCCACAATAATGTAATATAGTTACTATTTTCTTGTCAATAAATGAAGTTAATTAGATATGTGATCCAAATATTACTAATTATAGTATAAAACATAAGATATTTAATTATAATCTTATGTTTTTCAGAGAAATCACTTAACGAGCTTGCTCACGAGCTAACGAGTCGAGTATCGTCATGCTCAAGCTTGACTCGTTTTACTAAACGAGTTGCTCATTTAATTATCGATCGAACTTCTATCAAGTCGAATGCCGAATAGCTCACGAGTAGCTTGACTTGTTTACAACCCTATCTGTTAGTCCTATTTACTAAATTATTTTTCTGGCCTTTTTTTGGTTTGGTCTTTATTTTTGTTTGAACATATGACAATTTTTAAGATCAATTAGAAATACTTGATTCAAATATATTTTTTATATTGATAATTTAATTTTTATATGTTCCAAGTGATACTTTCGTGAAGTTAAAAATCATGAAAATTGTCATCTATATAAGCAAAAAAATCAAATAAATTATATTACAATTTATGATATATTTTATAAACTTTCTTTTAACTTTTGAAGTAATATAAATAAAAAATTACTCTATCAATCTCACTCATCTTGTCTACTTTGAATGGACACCGAGATTAAGAAGAAGTTATTTAGTGTATAAAGTTATTAGAACTACTTTATTTAGATGTGAGTAGGTAAAGTTTTTTGTGTTTTCTATTTATTTTAGTTAAGACTCTAATTTATTGTTAAATCATTTCTTATTTGAAAAGTACACAAGATAAATGGGGCATAAAGAATTAAAGATACTCGCATGCGACGATAGTATTTGCAATTCAAAGAAGGGTAATTCTAAACGTAGCCCCCAAATTGCTCTTCATAGCTCTCATTTAAAAATAATAATTATAATTATTGTAATTTTACTATTATAACCTCGTAGCCCCCAAATAATTATTAACTAATAATAAGTTAATTGGAATAGCCAAACCCCAATTCCACATAACCCCCCAAACCCCAATTCCATCGTACAGAAAAACATACCAACCCCCACCCACCCATCACCAGAAATTGGCATTAATTTTCTATTATCTTGTTTCTCCAGATTCATTTTTCTTCAAATTATTTGACTTGTTTCTACAGGTTTATTTTTCTTCAAATTTTTTGACTTTGACTGTCTTTCTTATGGTTGTTGAATTGATGAATTCGATGAGTTGTTTGTCTCTTTCTGTCAATCTTTTAGTTGAATTAGCAAATTATGGCTTCTTAGATGTTTTATCTTTTGGTAGCTATTTTTTATTTATCCTGCTCATTTCATTTTTCCGTGAAGGGAATGGACTTAGCTATTTCCAAATTGAATCGTGGAGGTTGGGTTCACATATTTCCTGAAGGTAGTCGCTCTCGAGATGGTGGGAAAACTATGGATCCGTCAAAAGAGGCATTGGAAGATACTTCATCATTTAATTGCATAAGCACTCTTGAATGTTTTCTTTAGTGACCCTCTTTAGCCGAATTATGTGCTATATTATCAGTGCTCCTGGCTGTAAATACTCCCATCTACCCCATAAGAAATTGTGGATGAATTTAAGTTGGAGTCAGAAATTGTGCAAAACTTTTGCAAACGGAGGCTCTTTTTATATATGTATACATAGGTGTTTCTATTTATACGTTGGAATCACTTTCATGAGATCAAGTTGGGGGCTATGGATTTTTAGGTTATATTACCTATCGGATTAATTATTGTTATTAGTTTAGGGTTTGTGTAGTTATTAATTAATTATAATTTTTTTCTTTACGATGGAATTGGGTGGGGGTTATGTGGAATTGGGGTCGGGGGCTTATGGTATGCCGTTTATTAGTTGTTGGGGTAATGGGGTTTGGCTATATACCAATTAACTTATTTTTAGTTAATTATTAGTTAATAATTATTTAGGACTATGAGATTATAATAGTAAAATTACAATAATTATAATTATTATTTTTAATTGGGGGCTATGATGAGCAATTTGGGGTTACACCTAGAATTACCCTTCAAAGAACAATACAAAATGATACATCAAATTACATTAATCATTTAAAAGGTAGGTCCGACTCGACCCAACCCATATTCTTTCAAAAAATAAAGTCCAATTGGGATCTATTTAGAAAACCCCTAAATGTGATACTTCAATGGGGAGGATCCAAAATAACCCGCACCACTTGCTCAACTGGGCTGAAACTATCTGTACTGGATTTAGAGCCGGCCCATTTTGAGAACCCTATTAATCAATCCCCTAGTGAAAGGAAGGAGAAAACAAAGAGGAAACAGAAACGAGAGAAAATACATAATAATATGTCGGTTAATCAGCTGCATCTCTCCAGCCTACGCTCATCTCTCCCGCACAAGTAACGTTCGACGTTTGTCAACGTGGCAATATCTGATTGGATTCATAATATGGTTTTCGTTGTACTCGAGTAAAATCGTCTGCTTCCCGCATCGCTATTTTGTTAATCCCTGATATGGCCCTCTACTGCCCTACAATCCCGAACATATCCCCGTCGAAGCCAACACTGCGATTTGCGAAAACCCAAAAGCCTTTCTTTTTTTTTCTTTTTTCCTCTGCCTTCTCTCTCTTAACTTGCCATCTCCCATCCTCTTCTTCCTCCTATTTCACTTTCTTCCCCTCCCAAATTTCATTAATTTCTCTTTGATTTGTCGATCAGGCTGCTGCAATCTCGTAATCCATGACGATGATGACTCCTCAACCGTTGGATGTAACTCCACTATCTCCAACTTCCAATTTTTGGTTTTATGCTCTTTTGCACTCTTCATGTCATCCATGTCTGTAGATATGCATGCATAGCGCTATTTTAATAATTTGTTCGAGTTAATGTTTATGACGGAGTTTTCCTTTCTTTATCCACGAACGCGCGTCTGTTTGTGGGGATTCAATGGGTTTGATCCAGTAGGGTTTTGCGAACTAAACGGAGGTTTATGTTACTTAATTTGATTTGTTTATGCAATAGAAATTCTTGATTGGAACTGCTTGAGTGCATGCTTAGTTCAAACCATGGAGTAAGTGTTATGGTTAAAACCGGATCAAGTTTTATTGATCGTATTGTTTTGCTTGTAAAACTGTAGCAACAGGAAGATGAAGAGATGCTGGTGCCAAACTCAGATTTACTTGAAGGTCCTTTAGTCGAAGGACCTCAGCCCATGGAAGGTACTCCCCTCTGCCCTGCTACTAGAATTTAGGTTTTCTGGTAGAGAGATGCACGAGTGTGTATGATGTTCTGTCTTAATCTATTACATATTTCTTTGAGGACTTTTGTTCTTGTATCTGGCATGCGTTCTTCAGAGTATGGCTGTTACTATTTGTGATTTTTCTTAGTGCATTCAGAGTTTTTGAGGTTTTCTTCTACTTGTGTCATGTTTTGAAAGCATTGTCAATTTCTTAGTGGTACCAGTGGAAAATGCTGGGACAGTGGAGAATCAGGCCAATGATGAGCCACAAGCGTCGCGTTACACTTGGGCAATCGAGAACTTTACCCGGTTGAATACGAAGAAGCTCTATTCAGATGTCTTCGTTGTTGGGAGCTATAAATGGTAATTTAAAGCTGTGATTTAGTTTATCTTCCTTCATTATATGTTGGTGTGGGTAGGGTGGAAATGTATTATGCTAGTTGGAATTTGTTGTAAATAGTACTATTACTTTATATTTTATAATGCCATGATTTAAAAATTACAAAGCTAGATTTGATTTGATTTGATTTGATTTTTTTCCTAATAGAGTGCTATGTATGACATTCGATTGCACTGGTTTCTGCAGGCGGGTGCTCATTTTTCCGAAGGGAAACAATGTGGACTACTTGTCAATGTATTTGGATGTGGCTGATTCTGCTACCTTGCCATATGGGTGGAACAGACATGCACAGTTTAGCTTGGCTGTAGTTAATCAAATGCATAACAAGCTCACAATGAAAAAAGGTACATCCTAGGAGTGCCTTCGGTTTGTTGTAGGCAGCAGACTGATCAATCTAGACATAACTGTGTATGCATGCTATAGGTTGACTCTGCTGGTTGCTTTATTAAGCTGTTTATTGCTGTAGTTAGATCTTATTTTTAGAATTTCTTAAATGCCTCAATCCCCACTCCCTCCCCTGTACCCCCACAAAATTCGAAGGATTGATTTGTTTGAATCATGGAACATAAAGTTTATCAATAAACCCCCGAATCCCCTTCTCAGTATTAGCTACCTACACCATGATTCTTGTGGTAAACTGAGCCTTGTGACTTCTACAGATACTCAGCACCAGTTCAATCAGAGGGAGAGTGATTGGGGTTTCACATCTTTCATGCCTCTTAGTGAGCTGTATGATCCCAACAAGGGTTACCTAGTGAATGATACTTGCATTATTGAAGCTGATGTGGCTGTACGTAAAGTCATTGATTATTGGACATATGACTCAAAGAAAGAGACAGGCTTTGTTGGACTTAAAAACCAGGGAGCAACTTGTTATATGAATTCTCTGCTCCAAACTCTGTACCATATTCCATACTTCAGAAAGGTTGCAATATGTTTCAGTCACCTATCTAATTCTTACATATTAATATGTCTTGTATATGACTAGGAAGCATGAAGAGGTCCCACTCTAACCTAAAAAATGTTCTGTCAGGCTGTATATCACATGCCAACAACAGAGAATGATAACCCCACGGGAAGCATTCCTTTGGCGTTACAGAGTTTATTTTACAAGCTCCAGTATCATGACACCAGCGTAGCTACAAAGGAATTGACTAAATCATTTGGATGGGACACATATGATTCCTTTTTGCAACATGATGTGCAAGAACTTAACAGAGTATTATGTGAAAAGCTTGAAGACAAGATGAAGGTACTGATGTCTGATAACATGATCCTTTTTAAGGTGTATCTATCTACTTATATAAATTTGAGAAAAGTAAGTTGTGAAGTAATAATGGCTCTTGTACTGGCATAGGGAACTGTTGTGGAAGGAACTATACAGAAGTTGTTTGAAGGGCACCATATAAATTACATAGCATGCATCAACGTAGACTTCAAGTCTACAAGAAAAGAATCATTTTATGGTAGTGGTTGTTTTTCATACAGTCGTACTTCTCCTGACATTCTAACATTAATGCAGTGATTTTTTTAACCATTATTTTTTGGCAGACCTTCAACTTGATGTAAAAGGTTGTAAGGATGTTTATGCTTCATTTGACAAGTATGTGGAAGTCGAACGTCTAGAGGGTGATAACAAATATCACGCTGAAGAACATGGTTTGCAGGTATGATGCTATCATGCTGCAGTAGCAAAAACTGGTATATATTCAAGAATATTCATTTTATTGTATATTTTGTTCTGAAATATTATTATACTCCACTAAGCTGAATGATGATCTAAGATATAATACATGGATGTTGGCATCTTGAAGGATACATGTGATATGCAAAGTCAACAAAAGAGGAGGACTATGTTACTAGGAGCTTGTCTATAGATGAGTTTTATGAGTCTTGCAATTTTAGGATATTGTTTGAAAATTCACTGATGCAAATTTCCAGGACTAGGTGACTAATAAATCCATTGGCATAGCCTCTCTCTGTCTCGCTTCTTGTGGATGTTGGAGATGACTATTCTTTTCACTTAGATGTTTTTGTTGAAACCATTCCTCACGTTAGTGACGATGTTCTCACAGTTTAGGTTTACCAAATGTGAGATCTGTGGTTCGTTTGTTTAGTATGCAAGAATACTAGTGTCTCAAGAGGCGTATCTGCTGTATCTGTGCAACCAAATTCATTGTCGAATAGTTATGATGTTAATCTTGTATGACGAGATTTTTCCCCTTTGACTTGTTTATGGGTCAGTTTGGGAGGTCCACCTCCACCCACCCACCCCCCCCAAAGAAAAAGGTCTTGGGCGGTTGGGCGTGATATGAGATGATACATTGAGGAGTATACATTGAAGAAAATGATGAGGAAGTTGTTTATTTTATTGATTTAAGGAATCTAATTAACTTCCTTTTCCCTAGGAAATTTTGTGTACTTTGTTATCTTTGGTTTCTGGTCCTTGATTGATAAATTGATCGATGTGACATTTGATCTCATTGTCCATTTCTCCTGGGCTGAAGTTTATTATCTGACCTTAGGATGCAAAGAAGGGTGTCTTGTTCATGGATTTCCCTCCAGTTCTTCAGCTTCAGTTAAAGCGCTTTGAGTACGATTTTATGAGGGACACAATGGTTAAGGTGAGTTATTGAAATATTGACCTTTTTTAGTTTTTGCTTGATGAGCTTGATGTTTGACCTTTTTATTGTTTTTTCTATATATATAATCTGGGTGCCTTAATAATTCGTTGCATCTTCGTCAATTGTTGGCTTAAACCCTATACAACCATAACTAAGAGTCAGAAAATATATCGTTGTCTATTTTTAAATTTATTTGTTTAAAAAAAGTTTTTCCTGTTCTGACTGGTGAATCTGGTAACTTCATGCTTATTTGTTGTTCTCCAGAGTCCTGTCTCTTTAGAACTAGACAAAATAAAGAAAAAAAAAACAGCAATAGATAAATTTATATACTCCCTCCGATCCACTCATATTGTCATCTTTTCCTTATATAGGTGTCCTACTCATATTGTCATCTTCCAAATAAGGAAAATCTTAACCCTTTAAAATTCTCCAAAAGTGATGAGACTTACATACTTTCTATCTTTTTTATCTTTATTCTTAATCTCCGTGCATAATCTCCGTGCCGAACAGTACATGACAATATCAATGGGTCGGAGGGAGTAGTTTCAAAAGTTGATAATTCACTCCCTCCTTCAACCATAAGTGTAACACTTTGGGGTTGGCACCGGTTTTAAGAAATAGTTGGTAGATTGGTTTTGAGCGGAGAAATGAACCCACCATATGAGTTGTTGTGAGGTTTAAAATTAAGTGTAGTGGGTGGGATCATTTTCCAAAATGGTAAGTGCTTCACTTATGGTGGATGTACGCAAAAGGAAATTGTGCTACACTTATCGTGGACGGAGGGAGTAACTGTTGTATTCTGTTTCAGATTTTAGTCATGGTAACTTGGGGGGTAGCTTTCTCTGTGTTTCCGCAAGAGGGAAATCTTGTTTCTATGTTGATTTTGCAAAATCTTGCTCTATCTTCTTCGTCTAAATTCTATGATAGGACGTAGCAATAGCGGTATCAGATGGTTAACTTATTTTGCTCTTATCTTTCTTTCTTGTACCATTGGTTATTATTGCTTGCAAGCAGTCAGCGTATCCTATTATCATTATGAAGATTGATCTGTATCAAATTTAATCCCCTTTACCATTCCTATTGGGGGCTTTCTGCCAGAAACAAGCTTCTACAGGAAATCTAGTATAAGAATCCTTGATATTCATTTTTTCATTAGGGATTAACAGTGGCCCTTGATGAATGTTTCAAAATTACTCTGGGTTGCAGATAAATGACCGATATGAATTCCCATTGGAGCTTGATCTAGATAGAGAAAATGGAAAGTATTTGTCACCAGATGCAGATAGAAGTATACGGAATCTCTACATGCTTCACAGGTTATTTTACCCGCTTTACCCAGCACTCTACTCTACAATTGTCCTGCCTTTTTAAAAATTATAATTCTGCATATTTTTATTTTTTTGAGGGTTTGGAATTATGAGGTATTAATCGAGGTTCAAAATTCAAATGTCTGAGAATTTCATTTATATCTATTATATGAATTTTTCACGCATGTTTGAATATAAGGTCATTGTGTGATAAGATAATTATATGGTATCTGATCCTATCAAGCTTTATTATTATTTTGTGTTCAATTCTTGTAATGTTTCAATTCCATTAGTTCCATAATGCATTAACCTGTAATTCACTGTCCTTCATTTACTAGCTGATGCTAGCATTTTATAACTTTTCCTCATTGTCCATGAGGTGACCGGATATGTTTACTCTTTGCCTGATATTGGTTGTGGGCCTCTGTTGTGCATTTCAAGATTCATATGAGATGCTTTAGAGTGGAATTGTTTTGATTGTAGTTGATAAATCTTGACAGAGATGCCATAATGTTTTCTTACTTACTTTTTAAGACGAGAAATTTGTACATGGGTCCTGTTAGTATCAGGTCCCTTAGAATGTGCTTCGCTCACTTTGTTTGTAGTGAATGGCCAATTTACTATAGAATGTAGTGTCTTCCTCATTCTATTTATCCTTTTACTTGATTAGATTTACTTGTTTCTTACCAAGAGAATGCTTTTCCCTCAAATGCTGTTCTACCTTAACCTTTTCTTTTCTTCTATGCTTTGTTTCTACAACAGTGTTTTAGTTCACAGCGGTGGGGTGCATGGTGGACACTATTATGCTTTTATCAGGCCCACACTTTCTGATCAGTGGTATGTGTTTTATTTCTTAAGAATCTCTATCCCTTGATCATCCTGATTCCTGCATCGACTTACATATATATTAAATTTTTAGTGAGGTTTGAAGCTTCCTAGTTTCTATATCAAGAATGAAAAAGCTGTTTCTGAATCTTTTGCTATACCCATGGGCCTATATAGCTAGCTATGGCTGCTTAATTAAATTGATTTCATCCTTTTGTATGAATTCGTCAGAATATCATATGAGACTTCATATTTTATGATCACTTTCCAGGTATAAGTTTGATGATGAAAGGGTCACGAAAGAAGATGTGAAGAGGGCATTGGAGGAACAGTATGGTGGTGAGGAAGAGGTGATTTTGGCAATTTTGATGTTTGCGTCTTTTACATCCCTTTTATTTGTATCCTTATGTTCCCTATATTTGGCAGTTGCCACAGGCGAATCCTGGCTACAACAATACACCCTTTAAATTTACAAAATACTCAAACGCATACATGCTTGTGTATATACGAGTGAGCGACAAGGATAAGATTATATGTGATGTGGAAGAGAAGGATATTGCAGAGCATCTTCGGGTAATATAAGCAATACTCTTGAATTGTTTTGGCCTTATCATTTTTGAAAGAGGTTTCTGATGAAACATCTGTTGCCTAATGATTCCAGATAAGACTGAAAAAAGAGCAAGAAGAAAAGGAGGACAAGAGAAAATACAAAGCACAAGCCCATCTTTATACTATTATCAAGGTTATTGCATCCATTCTGCATTCCCATTTAAAATTGATTTCTGCTATTTTGATAAATAGACTGCTGAAGCCGTTTATTAATTTTTTAGGTTGCTCGAGATGAGGATTTGAGGGAACAGATTGGAAAGGATATATTTTTTGATCTTGTAGATCATGATAAAGTCCATAACTTCCGTATCCAGAAGCAAATGTCTTTTAATCTCTTCAAGGTATCTTGTTGTTTCCTTATCCTTGATGTAGCAAATTGCATCAAATTAGCACTTTATGATACTACTAAAAGTTCATCATTAGAGTTACCTCTTTTTCATTCTTCAATAAAAACTGCTAGATGTGCTGATGCTTGGTAAGTAAAAGTAATTGCAATATTGTTACCAGAATCCTAGTATACGTCTGTGCAAAAATTACAGGAAGTGAATAGTGATATTACTCTAGAGGATTTGTATCATGTCATGGTTCCTATTTGGTTATTGCCTGTAAAGTGAATTGTAGAATAGGATATATCTAGCTAGCCAACGACAGATCCTTTTCCAGTCATGAGGTTTAAGTTCAGGACTGCATTTAACTTTGAAAGTCCTCATGGAACCTTTTGGCAGTAAGGCTTTCATGAATGCAATATGTGATAAAACTAACATCTCAAGAATTGTCTTTAGCGGTCTGATGATTGTATTGTGTTGCTAACAAAGTGACAGAAAGAAAAACTCAAGAATTTCACCCAAAATTGAGCATTGATCTTAAGAAATATCAGAGTACGTTTTGCTTTATGAGATATCTAGCTTTGGTGAGAACTAGACTAGTTACTCTCCCTCTTTAGTGGTGTGTCTGTAGTTTGGAATTTCATTCAAGTGACCCTTTCTGTCATGCACTCTGTAAGTGTATCTATTGTTTGTACAGCCCCCAATCAAGCAAGAGAGTGCTCGTCACCTCTCAATTCTTTCTGTGCCTGCATGTGCATGTGTTGGTTGGTCTGCAGTAGTTATCTCTTCTCACTTTAATATTTCAATAACTTGCTTTTGTCAAGTTAGTTTTCTTCTTGCTGTGTAATGATCTAATTCTTGCCGTATAATAGAACTTAGGCAGGCGTTTGTCTTTGTAGTTTTGTGTTTTCAAGTAAAGACTGGATAATTTTTTTGTTTCTTATGAAGGAAGAAGTTGCCAAAGAGCTTGGCATTCCAGTTCAATTTCAGCGCTTCTGGATATGGGCAAAAAGGCAGAATCACACTTATCGTCCAAACCGGCCGTTGACACCCCATGAGGAAGCTCAAACTGTAAGTATTTCTTTCTAATAGTTTTAAATAATTAGGTAACAATGTCTTTTCTGAGAATTATTAGTCCGTGTGTTTATTGTTGGGTTAAGTATATCATAGAAGTATGGTAAAATGCTGTGTGTACTTATAGTACTAAACAGTCACCTTGACTTAAAAAAGTTAATAATAGTAGGTACCTAAATTTAGAGAATAAATACATTTATGTTGACCTTTTATAGTAACTATTTAGCATACTTTGCTGGACTTAGCTATGGGTTGGGCAGTTTAAGCCGGTACCCTCTTTGATATGGGAACAAACCCATAATCAATTTGGGAAAAAATAGTGTGCGAGTTTGTCTATTTACATGTTCTTTTTTATAGTGATGAGAGCAACATGTTCATGTTACAATTGTTTTTGGTGATATATTGTTACCCTCTAATTGTATTTCAAACTGAAGTGGTAGATTTTTTAGTCTCTTTCTTATTGATGCAATGCGTAATGTTTATGTTATTTGCAAAGAATCAATAATGTACTCCTTATTTCAATGTGTTGCACTTAATTCTTTTAAAACAGATTAAAAGATACAAGCTTGGAACTATTTAGTATATAGATATAGAATGGAGCACCTAGAGCTAGAACCGGAAGTCAAACCAAAACTGGGCAACTTAAAACTGAACTAGGCTTCTGTTGACTAGTTCCTGATTGGTTCCGCGAATGATGGAACCCACGGTTCCTGAATCATTATCAAGCACACCCAGTGTCTCACTTGTTTTCACTATCATGATAATATGTCAGCTGAGTTGATTTTGGATTTGGCTTGCTAAATCTTAGACTAAGCTTACATTCATGATGCCTATGAGATGGTTCATTTCATCTATCTAGTTTGCTTTTTTGTTTTAGAATTTTGCGTCCTAATTTTGCTCTGCAGGTTGGAGCATTGAGGGAACTATCTAATAAGGCCCACAATGCAGACCTGAAATTATTTCTGGAAGTAGAGTTTGGACAGGTATATGGATGCATGATCTTTTGCAACTTAGATTTTTCTGATGAATCTTTTTTGTAGAAGTGACTATTGCTGGATTTTTGATACCCCTAGTTCAACTCTCTTTGTGCTGAATGTATAGGATTTATGTCCAATAGCTCCACCAGAAAGAATCAAGGATGACATACTTCTATTCTTTAAGCTTTATGATCCTGAGAAAGGAGAGCTTCGGTATTTCTTTAGATAAATTATTATCTTTGTCCTTTTCTTTTCAATTAGCCACCACTATACCAATCAGGATTTTACAGATATATTGGGAGGCTTCATGTCAAGAACACTCAAACGCCCATTGAAATCCTATCAAAGTTAAATGAAATGGCTGGATTTGCCCCTGATGAAGAGATTGAACTATTTGAGGTTTGTCTGTTATAGAATTACAGCGTAAGAAGAATCAAAAGAATTGCTTCTTTTGACATGCATTAGACGTTAAAATGATCATTTATTGCTAACTATGCAGGAAGTAAAATTTGAGCCATCTGTTATGTGTGAATGCCTTGATAGACGAGCTCCATTCCGATCCAGCCAGGTTTACTATTTATTCTTTTATATTATTATTTATTATTTATTATTCATTTTCCTACATATTATGTACTTATTCCTCCCTACCCCTCCTCTGCTCTCCAGATCGAAGATGGGGATATTATCTGCTTCCAGAAACGACTTCCGGAAGAACGCAAGGACCAAATTCGCTTCCCTGATGTTCCTTCATTCTTGGAGTATGTGAAAAATCGCCAGGTCAGTCTCTTTCTTGCTGCTAATGCAACATAGACTTAGACTCCAGGTTGTCGAATAAACGTTCTGACCATTAGCAGTATAATAGCAATCTTAATTTATTCTTTTATTTATTAAGGCAGGATCTTTCTAGCGACTTCTTGTGAATTTTGTAGATATTGGAGTTAGTTTCTTTATTTTAGTAAGAGTTAGTTTCTGTTGAGCAACTTTCTTTTAACCATTTATTTGTTCTTCAGCTTGTGCATTTTCGAGTCTTGGAGAGGCCCAAGGAAGATGAATTTTGCCTAGAATTGTGAGTACTATCGTATGGGCAACACACATAGATTGTTGAGGACTATGAATTTCAAGTACCATTTTCTTTTATTCCCTATTTTATCGAGGATATTTCTGTGAACGTATCTGGCTTGAACCTACAGAGCAAAGAATCACACGTATGATGATGTCGTGGAAAGAGTTGCCCAGCAACTAGGCTTGGATGATCCATCAAAAATTCGGCTTACTCCTCACAATTGCTATTCTCAGCAACCAAAGCCCAATCCAATCAAATATAGATCAGTTGATCATTTGCTAGACATGCTTGTGCACTACAATCAGGTATTAATGTGAAGTATCCCATCCCCACCCTTTTTCCCCCTTTCTTTTTTCCACTTTTTAAGGAATAAAGATAAAGGAAGTATAAATATAACTGTTTGTTTAATGATTTATCTGGCTCTTGAAATAGATTGCTGATATACTGTATTACGAAGTGCTGGACATTCCTCTTCCAGATTTGCAGTGTCTAAAGACACTGAAAGTCGCCTTCCATCATGCTACAAAGGATGAGGTGCTGATATTACTATGCATACCATTTTATTATTTTTTTTATGGTTTTTATCATTATCCTAAGCCCGTGTTTTTCCTTTCTCAGGCTGTAGTTCTCAACATTAGATTACCAAAGCAATGCACTGTTGCAGATGTTCTCAATGAAATCAAAACAAAGGTTAGACAGGCTTCATTCATATTCTGCTGCTAGCCATAGACCTTAAGCTTATCTTATCGCTTCATTACCAGTTGTCCTATTGGAGAATGAGGGATCCAAAACTGAAGTTGAACTTCTTGATGTTATTTATTCTTCCTTAGTTCCTTCCATTTCTTTGGATTATGCTTCTTTTAATGCCTTTTGCTTCTTATAACAGGTAGAATTGTCTCACCCAAATGCTGAGCTTAGGTTGCTTGAAGTTTTCTATCACAAGATTTATAAGGTGATGCCCTCGGCTCAAACATGTTCTTTTTATTCTTGATATGTTTACTAAATCTTTATTGTCATTTATTTATCTTTAGGATATAGTCCAGCACTGAGATCCATTTAGGATTTCTGGTTTCACTATGTGGCATGTCAAGCATTTTGGATGTAGTTAGATGAAAATAATTATATTGACTGATCTGGCGTATAGTTGCTTGACTGGGCGGCGTGAAGTTTATGCACTTAATTTCAAGCAAATTCTGAGGCCATGCTCTTATAAATATGTAGCTGAACTATTTTTCGGTATGGATAATCCTAATCATTCTTCTTACTTATGCAGATTTTCCCCCTGCATGAGAGGATTGAGAACATAAATGACCAGTATTGGACTTTGCGTGCTGAGGAGGTTTGTTCTATTTCCTAAGCATCATCTGATTCTCATTTCTTTGGATAAATCATTTGAACAGTTTGGCTATACTACCTGAACACTCGTAACCTTTAGACTTGAACATAATCAATCTAATGAGCAATGAACATGTTGAAACCCGATCAAGGGAATGACAAGCTTAACTTCTTTTATCATATATTCATATAGTCTTGTTTTTCTTCAGATTCCAGAAGAAGAAAAGAATCTTGGGCCCAACGATCGCTTGATTCATGTTTACCATTTCACGAAGGAGGCTGCCCAGAATCAAATGGTATTTCAGCCTTTTCTGAACTCTGGGTTTGTAACTAGATATGGATAAGGGTATAGTTTACGCAATGCTTGCTTTTTTTTTTTCCTGAACAGCAAGTGCAGAATTTCGGGGACCCATTCTTTTTGGTCATTCATGAAGGTGAAACTTTAGCAGATGTTAAACTCCGCATTCAAAAGAAATTGCAGGTGCCAGATGAAGAGTTTTCAAAGGTCTGCAGTAATATTTGTGATTTATCTGAATTTTGTGTTTTCTTTACTGTGTTACATTCTGATCAAGAAAATGCTTCCGCTGTGATCTTTTTTCTTTTTCTTTTTTTTTTTTGCTAAAATGCAGTGGAAGTCTGCCTTTCTGTCATTGGGACGTCCAGAGTATCTTGAGGACTCCGACATTGTCTCAACTCGTTTTCAGGTCCATATGTTCCTATCATCCCCCCCCCCCCCCCCCCTCTCATTATTTTTTGATAATTAAGTAAGTAATCATAGTTTCCAATTGAGACTGACAAAGTTGTTCTGTCTGTTTCCCAGAGAAGAGATGTTTACGGTGCTTGGGAGCAGTACCTGGGGCTAGAGCACTCTGATACTACTCCTAAAAGGGCATATACTGTGAACCAGGTCGGTCACCAGATTGCCATTTTTTTTTAAACTTGAAATTTCAGTTTTTCTATGGTCTTGTTCTGTAACAATGATTTTAGTTATTTATATACATGCAAAGCAAAAGAACACATTAATTGATGCTTTAGTTCCTTCCTTATAAAAATAATTTTGAACCGGCTCCAGTTGTTTTTCATAGAAAAAGGCATCATACTGTTCATGAACTTTTCTGAAATTTGTCTCTTGTTATCACAGAACCGGCACACATTTGAGAAGGCAGTTAAAATATACAATTGAAGTTGAGATTCTTTCTTCTGAAACCTATTTAAGAAAGAAGAAAACTCCGGGAAGTGTGGATATCAGGAAGAGTTGAGGTTTGACTGAAGGTGGGGATCCTTTCTAATGTTGATTAGTTTTCCATATCGGAAGAGTAGCTCGTTTCTTAGGCAGTAGATATTGTGTTACTTGTCTCGTCGTTATCACATTGCCCTGCTGGAGTAGGCAGGAATTATTACATTGCCCCCATTCCCCTTGTAATATCGTGCATAACAAGATTTTGGTTGATGGATGGGTCTGTAAAGTGGGTATAGTTAGTAGTCTCTTTTTATTGCATCCTTTTCAAGTTTTATATCTGTTTGTTTTGGTTTTTGTTAATGTCATGTAAGTAGGGATGTGTCTGTAGAAGAACACAATCAGTCATTTTCCAAATATTCATAGCCACCACTTTTCTGCCTCTGGCGATTCTATGCTTGTTTTATTCTTTGTCCCGAGTTTATCTCTTATTTCAACAACTTATGGTGTGTGTGTTGTGTTTACTGATGGATTTTATTTATTTATTTTTTTAACAAAGTAACAATCAAATTGAAAGATTGTTCCACAGTGGATTCGAATCCAAGACCTTTGGCCTCAGACCACTAGGCCAACTCACACTGCTGGTGGATTTTTCCATCACACATGGTGTTCCATTGGCCTCAGACCACTAGGCCAACTCACACTACCGGTGGATTTTTCCGTCACACATGGTGTTCGAGCAAGGGTGACATAAATAATAAATTAAAAATATATATATATATGGACCAACTAATTTATTAAAAACATTAATTTATAATTAATTATTATAAGTGGCTGCCTGCTGCTATCATGAAAAGGAACTCTTGGAAGCCCGAGTCTTAAAATTACAGAATCGGAATTCTACTGGCTTAGTCTATGGTATGAAAAAGAAAATTGAATTGCTTATGGTACGAAAAAGAAAAATTTACTAGAATCCAATTTTGGGCGATGATCACAAGTTTTGCTTGATTCAGTAAGTTGTGTTTCTCTCCATCGAATCAATGAAGTGAAAACAGTCCTCGCGCTATTTTGTAGGAGCGTCATAAAATTTACAACACTTTGTAGGAGATGACGCCTTCATTGGTCTCAATGCGTAGCCTATTCATTTTCAAGAGCAGCAACAGGTAAGATCTTGCTTTGTACCCTGCATAACATAAAAAACAAAAATAACGTAATTGAAGAAAAAACTGTTGCACAAAGTTCATCTATGCTCTATTTTGTAGATGCATAATTACATCAATCATCATGGATGGCAATGAGAGCGAAGCTATTTACGAACATTTCATGCTCTAGAAAAACCAAATTAGATGCAGTGTATAAATAGCAGAGGTCACAGGAGAGGCAGCCATAATAATTTTTTTGCGGCAAAGGGAAGTTTCAAATTAGTAAGAAGAATTGAACGACATACCTAGTCCAAGCAATTCAATTTCATCTTGCTGAAAAGTGTCTGTTTTTGTCTTCTTTGATCCTATGTAAGAATTCATTTCCTCAACCGCAATTTGGAGATCCTGCATAATGCACACTTCAGATTCTCTCTCTATCTCTCTCTCTCTACAATTCTTTACAGCTATAGAAGTTTAGAAAATCTTAGTTTTGCTGCTAACAGATGCACATGAATGGCAAGTCTGACCAAAGCTATGTTTTACGCATTGTTCAACCAATTCCGAATATTCTTGTATGTAATGTCAAAGAGGTGACAATTTACTACAAAAAAAAAAAAAAACCTCAATTTTATTGACATGTATCCATGTTACTAGGCACTGCATGATTATATGATGGAACAACTCCAAAATTGCGTCACATAGTAAAACTTACAAGTGTAAAGGTAAACTATTCATACATAGAGTTGATCAACAAAATTTCCCCTCAGGTGGCAAACCAAAACTAAGAAAAACAAACAAAAGAAGAATGCCCTACCTCCCATGATGCCAGGCCCTTCATGTGTTTAGGAAGACTTTCATAATCATCTCTCTGGATATTCAGGGAAAGTTTAAGATCTTCACATTGCTTCATGTCATCTGTCATTTCTCCTATGTTCGTCAAACAAATACATAAATCAGTCATTGCTTCCACTAGACTTACTATATGGGAGGACAAAAAATGGGAGAGAGTAACTTTTCTAACCTTCTATCTCAAAATCAGGTTCATACATCTTGACTTTATTGTGAGCTTCACCACAAAGCACGGTATACACAAGAGACAAATTAGTGCTTCAGAAAGTAGAAGACTCGCAACAATTTTTTTTGAAATCCAATCAAATCACCTTGAGATGCTATGGTTGCAAGACTAAGATCAGAGATCCCAAACTTTTTCAAACTCAACGAATCATCCAGCCTACATGTATGTTAAGGAAAGCAAAGCCAAAATGCAACACCAATCCACTCTGTAAAACCTCAGAACTGATGTGGAAAGCTACAAGAAACCAACAAACATGTTGCACAAATCTTACTGAAATCACATTCTTGTGAATATCCACAACACAATTCAGAGGATACAAGGGATCCTCTTCCACATCATCACTCCTCTTCAACGCATCAACGCTGGGCGAGAAATTATCCAGAGGAAAGTCATCTACCACAGCTTCTTCATCAAAATCAACTAACCCAACCAAATAATTTTTTTAGGAGAAAATTCATCAAAATTGTGCTAGAATAATGCAAAACAACTGCAAAAAAATGAATGGGACAAACGTGGGGGAATGTAGTTGGAGGAGGAATAGAGGTGATCCTGAAGGTCAGAAATGTCATTTTGATTTTTCTTCAAGACCTCATTGCAGTGTCCCAAGAGCTCCTCGAAAGACACCGTCGCGAATGACATGGATTCCAGAATGTTGAGGTCATCGCCGGCGGCGGATGCTCTCCGATTAATGCTTTGGATGAAGGTTGTTGAAGCGGAATCTAAGAGTTAGAGGATGGATTGATTAAAAAGGATTGGCGCAGATAGTGCAGTGAGTAGTTAATTAGTTAGGGCGTACCGAGGGGGATGGGGCGGCGGTCGACCGACTCTTTGAGGGCGGCGCAGCTAGTTTGTAGGTGGTTGCAGAATTTTGCCAGGGTTGTGCACAATTTTCCGACGGTTTCCTCCATTGTCTTCCTTTTCAGCTCTCTCTCTCTCTCTGCGCGTTGAAACACAATTCTAAATGCCGCCTTAATATATTTGAAATTTCATTATATTGTTTGATAAGTATAAATATGTGTTCATCCGAGTTATAAGTGCGCCTGTAGCTCAGTGGATAGAGCGTCTGTTTCCTAAGCAGAAAGTCGTAGGTTCGACCCCTACCTGGCGCGCGCATATTTTATTCTCTTTTATTACTTTTTTTGCCATTTTTTTTTGGATTTTTCCCTACTTTATTTTTTCTGAATACATTTTGTTTTGTTTTTTTTTCCTTGCCAAATTTTCATCTATTTTTTTCTGAATATATTTTGTTGTATTCTTTGTTCTTGCAAAATTTTTCATCTACAATATTTAATTCCCATGACTCAGTTTCCTCTTACGGGCATAAAGAGCTCCACATGAACAAGGACTAGCATGAAATTCCCAATTTCAAAATTTTGGACATGATAAGCGTATCTCAAAATTTTGGACAAAAGAATAATAAAACTTTACATTGTAATCTAATGGTAAAAGGGGGTCGAGTAAAGTTAAACTAGGCAACACCACTTTATACATAAACGTCAAGTGTTCACAAGACTCCCCAACATTTGACCCACTAATATTTTGAACACAAAACAAGATTCATCATACATGCTGGAAACAATGTGGTTCGCAGAGGCAGTCGATGGCGTGCATCAGCTTCCTCCTCGGGCCAATGGCATCTGTTCCCATGTCTTTGAGCTTCTGCATAGTAAGATTTGCCAGCTGAAATTTCCCGACCCTTCTCATCTCAAAAACTTTGATGAATCGTCCAAGACCGAGAGAAATGAGCCAATTCTCCAACCCTCCTGCCTTCCTAAGCTTCCTCTCTAGATGGTACGCTCTCATTCTTTGATTTAGAAATGAAGTGCTATCAGCAAATAACTTTATTCCCTGCCTAGCTTTTGAGATACTGCATAGACCAATGTCGTTCTTCTCTCTACGACAGAGAAGAGGAGGATTGTCCGAGGTGGCCCTCTGAGATAAACTTGGTGGCTTTTCAAAATTAACATTGGGTTCAGAAGGGTGCACTTCCAGGGGGGTTTGAACAGCCTGCTCTGCAGATGACCTCGATTTCACTGGTTCGTGAACTAATAGCTTTGAGGCGGAGTTCGCTGACGGACATGGTAACTGGGAGTTAGTTTTTCTAGGTGACTGGGATTTGGTGGTGGTGTTTCTTGGCGACTGGGAGTTGCTGATGCTTCTTAGCTTTTCTTGTGGCTGGGCCTCTCCTACACTGGGCATTGTCGATTGCTTCTTATTAGGCAAAGGTGGGATTATAATTGTGATTATCTGCTTCTTGACCACCATCCAATCTCCGTCATCAGGTGGATCAGCGTCAGGAGAACGTTTATTTTTCTTTTCAGGGCCGCCATGGTTCTGTCTCTGCTTAGGCTTTACCATTAGTTATCTGTATAAACCAATGTCAGAACATGAACTATTTAGAAACAAGAACTTCCAAACTCAACGCTATCAGCACGTGTATAGTATTGATATATAAGAGCTATACCAGATTACTGGAGCTGATTATGTTCCAGACACATTTCTACTTATTCTTAATTTCCCATGGCTTATATTGTCTACTGTCACAAACTCATTGGCAATCCATAAGAATAGCAGACATACACCACTGAATATTTTCAGTTTAACAACAAAAAAGACATTACAGAGAATTTTTCAATTTTCTCTTTGGCCACTTTTGATTCGAAGGAACATTAACAAGTTCAAGACATGACCTTACAACTTTTGTCTTTGAATGTTGGTTGAAAAGTTGACAGATAATGCACGCTTACAGCCATTTTCTACAGGATCCTACATGAGTTTTTTTACCTCATCTAACTCCCTGTTGAATCTTTCATATTTATTGCATCTTTCACAGATTCAGACCATCACTAACCATTTGAAACAGTATTAATATAACACTCATTTCCTCTTTCAAAGTTGGGAAATATTTCTCTAAAATTGCAGTTAACTGACTTTGTTCGAACAACTCTCATTGAGTCTCTACACCTATCCATTATTCTTTTCCCCTTTTCGAGCCTTGGAACCCCACGTTCATGGTCTGAAAAGCAAGCTCTAAGTTTGAGTGGTGTTCTACTCCTAACCACAATCCTTAAGTATGTTTTCTCCCAGCATCTAACATTCTAAGTAAAATTCTTTTTTTACAAGAAAAGATCCTAAGTAACACTATTAGAAAGACCTATCAAATGATGGAGAAGTGAGTGCCCCTGACAATTCAACATACGCTTTCTTGATGTCGATCCATTACTAGAAACTTGATCAACTTCGTTGTCATCTCGAAATCGCCATAACGTATCTAAATATCACCAGAAACTGGAATCACCTAAATTACAACATTCACTTAACCATATTTAAGTTTGCGATAGCTATCCAAATCACATAATCCAGCTTAGCCAAAACAATATGCAATAGAAAAAACAGTCAACTATTTCGACTTTCAAATTTTCGCCATTGACATGAACGATGAAAATGAGTTTTGAATCACTTAACCGAAAACGGTAATCATATATCAACTCGTAACTCAGAGGTTTTCTCGCCGATGAATCTGGATTACTTCATCACCAGTCATCAAAAATTTAAATAATATAGCAATTAGGGAAAATAATTTCGACATTTGCAAAATGTAATCCGTCCATCACTTCTATGCTAGTTGAAGCTCATTTAACGAGATGAACGAAATCTGAAATCAATCTAAACTCAAGAACTAGGAGTATCCCAATGAAAACAATGAAAGAGAGTATCGCAATTCCTTGACCAAACGAAAAAATTCAAGACATTGTTATTAAACGATGAAATTGCAAACCTGATTAATCTTCACGGGTAAAATATTTGGACTTGAATTAGAACAGAAAAACCGACGAACTCCGATGAAATCGCTGCTTCGATCTCCTGATATTATCTCCCGTGCCGTTCAATTGCACACTCACTCTCCCTCTCTCTCTCTCTTTCCAGAGTTTCCAACCTGCACCTAGATGCATATGCATCCCCACCCAAGATGATGCAGTGATGACAATGGGTCGGTACCCACCATTAAGCATTTCTCAAATCCAAACTCAAGAAAATTTTCAACATCCAAATTTGTCTCAAATTCGATTAAAAACTAATTTTAAAATTCATACCCGACCCAAATCCGTTGAATAATACCCGTTTATTACCCGCTAAAAATCCAAATACTAAAAAGTAAACATCAAATACCAAAATATTATAAATATAATTAAAATATAAACATCAGCATAAAATTTCACTAAAATTAAACTCAAAGTAAAATACACGAACTTACAAAATTTTAAAACATAACTAGATATATGAATTATTGATATTGTCGTTGTGTCGTCATATTTCGGAAGTAGATTTATAAAAGTAGTGGAGAAACATTAAAGACTTGACGGGTTAAGAAAATCAGATATAATACTAAATCTACTAATATTTATACTACTATTTATAATTATATAATAAATTATACATATAATAATATCTTTTATCTTATACTCCCTCCGTATTTGAAAAAGTGTAATGTTTGCCCAAAAAGACTGTAAAAAGTGTAATGTTTCACTTTATGGACTCTTATACCCTAAATATTCCTCTATATTTACATCAATGTGCCATTACTTTCCCCTTAATTAACAAAACTTAAATAAACTAACCTAATCTAATTATCTTAATTTAAACAACCCAACCCAATTAAAAAAACCAACCCAAACCCAAATCCTAAATTGAATTGACCCAAACCCACAATCTATGACCCAATTCCCCCAAATATATTGCGATTTTCTCTCCCAACCCAAACCCTAAATCGGCGCAGCTTCTCTCTCTCGTGTTCTTCACTGAACTAGGGTTTCTCCTCTCTCTCTGTCTCTCCACTCTCATCTCTGTCTACACTCTCATCTCTGTACTCATTGCCGTCCGTTCACTATTATGGCGCCGATCAATATTATCCCTCCCATCTCTGAGAGCCTGGTGGCGAAACATCCTTCGCCGCCGCTCTGTGACGAATTTGAGAACACTTCGCCGACGGTCTGTGACGAATCTCAGACGCAATCTCCTTCTCCGGCGGTGTGTGACGAGTCTGAGACTCAATCGCCTTCTCCGCCGCTCTTTGACGAATCTGAGAATCCTTCCCGACCGGTTTATGACGATTCTCAGCCGCAATCTCCTTCGCCAACGTTCTTTGACGAGTCTGAGACTCAATCTCCCTCTCCGCCGAGATTTCACGAATATAGTCCTCAATCCCGCCGGCGCCGCTCAGACTTCCGTCGCCGCCGCTCTGTGACGAAACCGTGGTGCCGGAGTCTGAATTCCCAACGCTCACTTGTCATTCTGCACAAAATCTGAGGGCCGGCATGGTGGCTGACAACCTGAGCTCGGTGCCGGCGATGCAGTGGGAGGATGAAGCTGACATTCATCTCACCTACAAGGAGTGGGTGCAGAAATACATTGCTAAGGGAATGCTTGAGTATAAAAGCTCCAGAAAATAGGTGATTGTGTTCTAATTTATGGTTTTCACTGCATTAATTCCCCTCGATTCTATGAACTGCATTTCTGTATTTGATCTTTCATGAGTGGGGGAAGGCTGGTGGTGCCTTATTTGTGCAATTTATGATCCTTATGATAATAATATGCTATGCTGTATTTGAGCTTCGAACTATTCTTGAATTGATACTGTATCTGCACTTGTGTTCTATGAACTGATACTGTATCTGCTTGTGTTCTATTGAATTGATACTACACTAGATACTGTGTGTATTGACTTGATAATCAATTCAGTTCTATTGAATTGATAATCCTATTTGGTTATATTCGTTTTTAATCCATTAACTGTATTCCTACGGTTCTTATCTTAAAGTAAGAATAGCAATTCAGTTCTATTGAATTGATGCTGCACTTGTGTCTGGTGTTGTGAAACTGATATTGAATTGATGCTACACTTGTGTCTGGTGTTGTGAAACTGATATTGAATGGATACTACACTTGTGTCTACACCAAACTGAATTGAATGTGAAGTGTTGTCTTCTTGGGAGTTGTTTGATGAATCTTATTACTGCCCCCACTATAAACTTGTGTTATATGTTTGGAGGTATAAATAGGATGCATAGTGAGTCAATGATGCAAAAATATTTCATTTAAGTAAGGCTGAGACTACATGCACTTACTAAACAACTGATCCAATGACAAATTTACATTCCAAGCAAAAAAACTGATCTACTTCCTGTTTGTCCCTGTAAACTGATCTATTTCCAAAAAACTGTACCATGTCCAAAAAACTGATCTATTTCCAAAAAACTGTACCATGTCCAAAAAACTGATCTGCACAGAATTTTTCACTCTTCTAAATGCATGTCTTCCACTCCTCTTGTGATGTCTTCAGTCTGCAATATTATCCCTCCTTCAACTCCATGCCGATTCAGATATTCCCATCCTTCTTTGACAACACCTTCATCCACTAATATAGAATCTGGCAGTGGCCCCTCCCTTGCCATTCTCTCCTTGTACATATGTGGAATTTTGTATGTGTTGTTTCCCCTGCACTTGATTATTTCTTGATAACAGCCTTACAAAGTGAGAAACACATTGGTTAGTTTCCATGGTGGAAATTCCTCAAATGCTTGCTTCACATTTCTGATCATGTCATCCACATTTCTTGCATTCTTCTCATCCTTTATTGTCTGTAGAGCTCTAAAAAACCCAAGATCATTGATGTTAGTGTCTGGTGAGTTTGGTGGTTGCTGAACAAGCTGTATGTTGAATCCATCTGATGATGCAGCAGCTCTGAAATCTGGATCATTGTTGTCTATGTGTGGTCTTGCATTATCTTGCTGGATTATGATATTTTTGCTCAATCCTTCTGGCCACTTTCTTTTAATGAGGGGTATCATCTGCATTGGGTAAGTGGAAAACATGTAAACTGCACTAAATGATGAATCACATTGATTCTGATAGTGAAAGAAACATGACAACCTCTTACCTCCTGCAGAAAAATATCCTTCATCACCTTTCTTGTAATGGTTGTGATTGGTTTAGTGATCATGGTGCCTTTCTCTCTATGTTTAGAATTCCTTTGTGCTGGTTCCTCATAAGTGAATGGTATGATTCCAAACTTGCCATCAAATATTATGCCACCATTGTTGTCTATGATTGGCTTTGAAACCATGCACTCAAACATGATTTTGTCAATGTTGTTCTTGGATTGCAAGTGTCTATGTGGTGCTGTTTCACCTTTTAGAAGGTAATACCTTGCTTTTTTTCTTGTTAAATTGAACCATTTCTCATATATATGTATCACATTGTAGTTGTTCTGAAAAACCAACTTTCCTTCCTCACTAATGCATGAAAGTTGGTTGAGGCTAAACTCCATTCTAGTGAGCATGTTCTTAGGAGTTAAGTAGGGTTTAATAGCACTAGTATGAGGCCTTATCTCTTCTGTTTTAAGCCAGCATTGTACCTGATAAGTGCTGATTCCCATAGCATGTGCAGTTTTTCTGATTGAGGTCCTCTGCAAAACTGAGAGAGCTTTCAGTTTTTCTGCATCTAACACTTTTTTATCACCGTGCTGACATCCTTTCTTCATGCCTTTAACTTGTATAGGTTTGCCCAATTCTTGTTGAGCTGCAGCTTCCTTCCATATGCGATACACAGTGACGTAGTCCACATTGAACATTGTTGCAGCCTCCTTTTTGGCACCATGCTTAAGGCCTGAAGTAGTGGACTGTTGTAGCAGCCACGACCTAACTACTCAGTTGCAGGAAGAGTAGGATCCTAAACCTTTTCAGGTGAAAGAAAATGGGGTTCCAACTAAAAGCTCGAACGTGAAGTGAGCTATGATCTAACTCTCTACGAACTCTCACTAAGTGATGTTCTCAAGGTTCGATCTAAAGACACAAAAACTAACTAACTCTAGAACTCTCAACAGGTGATGTTCTAAGAGATTCAGTTCAGCTCGTGAAGAATATTGCTCTTTCTTTCGCTCTCTGGTTTCTTCTCGCGTGTGTGTCTTGTGTCTTCTTCGAATGAATGAAGGCCTCTATTTATAGGCGGAGAGTATCAACTAGCCGTTGGAGGAGCTTGATCTCTGTTCTTTGAAAGCGATGGCTTGTCTCTGATCTCTGCAGACTTTCCCGATATGGCATCTGTGCTCTTCTGCTTTCCATCTGAGATAGCCTTGTGTTGGGCCAAATGAGGTGATGACTGAACGGTCAAACCCTCACGTGACTTCCTTTTTGAAATTCAAATCTTAACAACAGACTTCCAACAAGGAGTGGTCGGTTAAGACTTTCGATCTTCAACTAGCTTGTTCTTCAGCCGATGTTCTATCTGTCAACTAATAGTTGAACTCTCAGCTGACTTCATCTTCAAGCTGTTGATCTTCTTGGTTGAGTTCTACAACTGATGTTTTGAAACTGAACACTCAGTTGTCTTCCTTGTATCTAATCAGTTGGGTTCGAACGCTCAGATGGCTTTCTTTCATCTGATGTTCTCTTCCCCTTTACTGCTTCTCATCTGATGAACGCTCAGTTGTTTTCCTAACAACTGATGTTCTGTCCGAGTGATGCCATGTTGCCATCTTCAGCTGGAGACCTGTAAAGATAAAATCTTAACAATGCTCAAACAGCGAGCCTACCTACTAACATTAGGTTCTGGCAACATCTACTCGGTTGGGGTCAGTTGGTTTTGGAATTCATCAAAACTCTTACTAATAAATTTCCCAATAATTTCCCCCTTTTTGATGATGCCAAAACCACTTACAACTTTAAACCACTACTGATCTAAACCTCACTAACTTATCTAAAATTTCAGCTGAAATTCTAGACAGTCTATAAGATAAAACATCAAAGGGTTAGCACAATTATAACATGGTATTTAAAAGAATTTGCGATTCAGAGCTTGGACAATGAGGGATTGTTCATCAAGGTTAATCGAATATATATACTTGAAGTTTTCATTACAACTGATGATTACACAGATAGGTACAAAAACTAAAAATTACAACAGTTGCTAGAAAACTAACTGAGCTAAAATTGTAGCCCATACTTACTAAAGATCCTAACAAAAATCTCTCTCTTGGCAGGTGACTCCTTGGAAATGTCCACTCCATGCTCCTTGCAAACCTGCCTCGCCTCAGCTGCGATCATCGTGCGGTTCGGGTTGCTTGAGTCTGGGAGAAGAGGAGGCCGATAAGTAACCCTCTAGGGAACTGGAACTGTGTTCAAGTCCAGGTTGGCGTCAATCATAGCCCGTCTGAACTGGCTGAACATACCAGGATCCCCTGAGTGCAACTCAGTCAGCGCTTCCTTGAATGCTTTCCTTGAGTCGTCAGTTGCGTAAACCTTCCTGTAGTAGAAGTCGTTCACGAACTCCTGCTTGAACAACTCCCACTCTTCATTCCACTCGGTCGGCATCCACTTGTCAACATGCCTGAACCGACTCACGACCTTGAACTTTGCAGGCAACCTTTGTTGCATCAACCGAGCTTCCGCCTTTGATTGATGCTTGTTGATGCGGCGTCGGCTGCGGGAGGCAACGTTGCGGTCCAAATTTTGGGACAACTTCTTCAGCTCATCCTCGAACTGGTTCACCCTCCTCGCCTGGCTGGCGGCAAACTTTCTGATCTAGCTCGGGTTCATGTAGTCCTTCTCCTCTACATCCATAGCCTTGGCCGCTGCAATGCACTCTTCGGTTGTTATCCCGTCGAGTTCAGAATCCAGCTCGGCTGCGATCTCGGCTATGGAGCTGTAGGAAACTCCAATCTTCTCTGCCTGCTCCAAGTCTTTAGACATCTCAGCTCCACCGACTTCGGTTGACTTGGGAGCAGCAGACTTCCTCTTCCTCAGCTGAGATTTGGATGATTGAGCAGCTGGCACTCCTTGTTCTTGGGTCTCTTCTTCTTCCTGCGCCTCAACCTCCGTCTCCTTCTCTTCCCCCTTTTTGGCATCATCAACAAGGCTTGTTACTGAACCGTCTAGAGAGTTGAGTTTATCCTCGGTTAGTTGAACACGGTTGAAGAGTTCATCGACCTCACACTCCAGCTCGATCTTCTTCACCAGTTCGGAGTCCTGGCGCTCTTGTTCGGCCTTCTTCAAGACAGAGAGGTTGTCGATGACCTCTGTCTGAAAGGCAGCGAACTCAGCCCACCGCGACTCGAACCTGGATTCCCATTCTGCATCCTGTGTCTGTTGGGACTTGGCAAGATTTGAGTCAGCCAAGGATTTGAAGATGTTGAGCTCCGACTTCAATCCCAACAGTGTTGTCTTCAGCTCCGACACCTCTTGACTGGTGGAGGAGGAGAATTCGTTCAGCTTGGTCTTCAGATCAGCGTTCTCCTCCACCAGTTATTGGTTCTTGACCGCTTGTGCTTCCAACGCCCTCAGCTGGTCATCTTGTTGGTGCTGAAGGTTGGCGAGCAGTTCGGTCCTCAGCTGGTTGACCCTCTCAGCTACCAGCTCGCAGATTTCTTCAGTTGATGGAGCATGCTGAGCAGCTGGAGGGGCTTGAGCAGTCAGAGCTAGAGGCTCAGCTGTGACCATGGCTTGTCTGTTGGCTAGGTACAGCTTCAGATTTTCTTCTTCTTCTTCTTCTTTCGCTGCTGCATCGACATCCTCAAGGAAGTCAACTGATTTAGCCAACATGCTGCCGAGGAAGTCGACGTACTCCTTTCCAGCTGCCTCCCTTGTGTCCGTCCCTTCAGCTCGACTCTGGTCCATCCGTCGAGTGAGCAGCGCGATCCGGTTGTTGTATGCCACCTCCAAGTTGGAATAGTTGAAGTAGGCTTGGATGCGGGACTCATCGGACTTCAGCCTGTCCCAGCTCTGCACCCTGATCGTGTCTTCCTTGACGTACCAGTGGCTGAAGATCAGGTGGAACTGGTACAAGAGCTCGGTTCCCAGAGTGGCGAAGATGGGCATGTTGCGAGCCTCAGGGAACAGACCTAACAGCTTTTGAAAGCAGTAGGCCACCCTGCCTTCGTGCTCCTGAGCAATTGCCTGCAGGTCCTCCGCTTCATTAATTGGGGAGGGGGTAAGATTATATGGCTTTGGTTCAAGAGGTTCATCAATGTTGGCCAAAGAGTCGGTCGCAACATCGGCATCGAGCTGAGAGCTCGAAATTTGGGATTCGGTTGGGAGAGTGGGTTTAATGGTTTCCTCAACATCGGCCGAAGGAGCAGTCACGATGTTGGCATCGAGCAGAGTGCTCGGAATATCTGGCTCTAGTTGGGTAGAAAGAGCAAGAGGCTCTGGGGGCGGTACAACATTATCTCCTGCCATGAGGGAGGTAGAAAATATCAGCTGGAAGAGTTGTGCTATGCGGAATGTGGTGGAAAATAAACTCGTAAAACAACTCACGCTTTTATGGACGGCTGGTCAAAAACCAAAACAGTTGAGAATGCACAAATGTGGTTTGTATGCTGGTTAGTCAGTCAGATGAGAATGCAAGAAATAACTGATTAAAGAAAAATACAAGCACACAGAGAATTAACGTGGTTCGGAGCTAACACTCCTACGTCCACGGGGAGTTGTGAGTCCACACAACTCTGTCCAAGTTCTTCTGGACAAACCACTCAGCTTACGCGGGCTGAGCAACCGTTATGGATAAGTTTGCGGGTACTTATCAACCTTACAGTTTAGTTTTCAGGTACTAAACGACCTAACTACTCAGTTGCAGGAAGAGTAGGATCCTAAATCTTTTCAGGTGAAAGAAAATGGGGTTCCAACTAAAAGCTCGAACGTGAAGTGAGCTATGATCTAACTCTCTACGAACTCTCACTAAGTGATGTTCTCAAGGTTCGATCTAAAGACACAAAAACTAACTAACTCTAGAACTCTCAACAGGTGATGTTCTAAGAGATTCAGTTCAGCTCGTGAAGAATATTGCTCTTTCTTTCGCTCTCTGGTTTCTTCTCGCGTGTGTGTCTTGTGTCTTCTTCGAATGAATGAAGGCCTCTATTTATAGGCGGAGAGTATCAACTAGCCGTTGGAGGAGCTGTTGATCTCTGTTCTTTGAAAGCGATGGCTTGTCTCTGATCTCTGCAGACTTTCCCGATATGGCATCTGTGCTCTTCTGCTTTCCATCTGAGATAGCCTTGTGTTGGGCCAAATGGGGTGATGACTGAACGGTCAAACCCTCACGTGACTTCCTTTTTGAAATTCAAATCTTAACAACAGACTTCCAACAAGGAGTGGTCGGTTAAGACTTTCGATCTTCAACTAGCTTGTTCTTCAGTCGATGTTCTATTTGTCAACTAATAGTTGAACTCTCAGCTGACTTCATCTTCAAGCTGTTGATCTTCTTGGTTGAGTTCTACAACTGATGTTCTGAAACTGAACACTCAGTTGTCTTCCTTGTATCTAATCAGTTGGGTTCGAACGCTCAGATGACTTTCTTTCATCTGATGTTCTCTTCCCCTTTACTGCTTCTCATCTGATGAACGCTCAGTTGTTTTCCTAACAACTGATGTTCTGTCCGAGTGATGCCATGTTGCCATCTTCAGCTGGAGACCTGTAAAGATAAAATCTTAACAATGCTCAAACAGCGAGCCTACCTACTAACATTAGGTTCTGGCAACATCTACTCGGTTGGGGTCAGTTGGTTTTGGAATTCATCAAAACTCTTACTAATAAATTTCCCAACAGTTTCAACCTCTAAATATATAATAATTCAGTTTTCTTACTTTATTTTCTCTGTCTTGTACACATCATTACAAGTAAAAAATTAATATTTGAGTGTGTATTAGCCTAATAGTAGTGTGATTAATATTCGGGCCAAAAGGTTATGGGTTCGAGTCCACCGTCACGCGGTTTTTAAGTTTCTTTGTAATGTTGTTAAAAAAAATTAATATTTAAAATGGTCTTATCGATTGGAAATTGGGGAACCTCGAATTTACGGTTTCATGAGTTTTTTGATCGAGTCAGGTTTTTGAACAACCAAATCGTCATTGTTTTATTTCAAATTTTTGCAACTTCCTATATAAGACTGAGAACATTTTCCATCAGTTTTAGATTTATAGGTGCTTGTAGATTAATTCTTCGTTCTCATTTAATGTGCTATTCTTTTATAAATAGTATTAATATTTGAAATGGTCTTATCGACTGGAAATTGGGGAACCTCGAATTTAGGGTTTCATGAGTTTTTTGATTGAGTCAGGTTTTCGAACAGCCAGACCGTCATTGTTTTATTTCAAATTCTGCAACTTACTATAAGATTGAGAACATTTTCCATGAGTTTTAGATTTATAGGTGCTTGTAGATTAATTCTTCGTTCTCATTTAATGTGCTATTCTTTTATAAATAGTAAATAGTCCGTCGAGATTCGACGGTAAATAATTTTATATTTTTATTTATATAAATATATTTTAAAAATTCGCGTGCTGTCCGCGTGTCATTCTGGGTCAGCGCGCAACGTTTTTGCTTTAACCCGTTCTCCTTCGTTATAATTCCAATTTTGGGTCCATTTTCACCTACGGACTCCTATCGAACTGTACTTTAATCCTATCATACTCAATTGTATAATATTAACTCCAATTTTCTGCAAAATCAAATAAAGTACGAACGGACATCATATTTCACAAATTAACAATACTTAAGCACAAAACCCATTACAAACATGATTTTTCAATACAAATTGACATCAATTAAACTTATTGAAGATGAGAAAATCCATATTTATCAGTAGCCGCGTTGGAAAGGGTCGTTTGAGCTCTACCACAAAGCATGACTCCTCACCTAATCTCTGCAAACTTTCCATAAATGATAACTGCGAGACTTGCTTTATGCTTGTCTTTGTTGTTGGTCCATAAAAGGAAAGTTCCAGGCTATCTTGTACTCTGAGTAGGTTTGAATTTTTAATTTAAGTTCTTCTTTCTTCTTAGTCTTCCAAGTCTTCTCCTTTGGACTTCAAGACTTGTGACTTCAACAATACTGAACACACGTGGTTGCATGGCTCAATTCTGGAGTCGACTGATTTAACTTCTGATTTTGATTCGAACTGCCTTGACAATTTGATGAACCCATATTTGTGTCCGTCTTTTCTGGTATTTTTCTTGTTCTTTTTAGTCTTTATCGAGTCAAAGTGTGTCTGGGAGGACACAAAGTTGAGAGATGGTGTGCAGGAAAGAACAGGTGGGATCTTGGGTAAAAGCGGTGAAAATCTGTTGTTTAGGTGCTGAGATGGTGATACAATGCAAATGGGCATAGGGTTGGAAGCTTGTAGTTGGGCAACAACGTTCTATTCAATCTACAAGTCAGGAAACACCTCCCCATATTCTTGAAGCCAACAGACAGAGTACTCGGAGGAGCCAGGATCTTGGTCAGCATAGATAGTGATACAGGATGCAGACATCGAAGTCAAGATGTAAGTCGGGAGCAGCTGCAGATTTCTTCTTTTCCAAGGAAGAGGATAAGGATCGAAGATTTCTTTCCTTATCCTAGCTAAACCTAATCAATGAAGATATCCACCACGGAAGGGAAGTAAATCGCAGCCGGATAGACAAGGAAGGAGGCAGATAAGGATGGGAAGAATCCTTGGCCAACAAGGAATCTAACCTAACCCTAATGCCATCGCCTATATATATATATGGCCGACTTCATTGTGTAACGGGGGGAGAGGGGGGGGGGGAGTTTTGAGAGCATAGTTCTGCATTTTAGATTGCGTGAGAGTGAGGAAGAAACAAGTCCTTCGGGTGAATTTGCTTTTACATTTCATTTTTAGTATTTCTGCACTAGTTCTTAGTTGTTGGCTTGAAGCCAAGACCTTAGTTGCTGACTTATGTTTCTGAGCAGCAACCGTTTCCAATTTAATTTCAAGTATGATTTCCCTTATATATTTTGTGTTTTCATTTAAATTATGTCTAGCTAAATTTATTGTTTGGGTTGGATGTAGATGACGTGATCTTAATTACTCATTCTAAACTTGTGAGATCGAATTGTGTAAGTTCGTTATTTGATTTTATTCCCGAAACACTTAGGAATAAGTCTAGACTTAATTGATATTGACATATGCTTGATCTCTATCTAGATATTGAGATTAAGTCATTAACAGGATTTGGGATTAAACTCGAGAGAGTCTCTCGTGCCCAAGAAGGTAAAGAGTGTTGGAGAGCAGTCGGTATTGACCTACTTCTTGACTGTTTTGGGTCTGTTTATTCTTAATGCCTTTTGGGCAGCATCGTTACTGAAATGTCTTCATGACTTTGTTGATCAAAAGAGGAGATCTTGCCTTCTGGTCAAAATCTGTAAAATTGGATAGACATAGGCTTAGTGTGTTTATATCGTGACTTCGTGACCATTAGGGTATAATTTAATCTTTGTCTTAAACCACGTAATGAAATCAAGTAATTGAATATCATTGCACTAATGAACGAGTAATGAGTAATTATGATCATTGATTCGAAACTCAATCCAAACTTCTTTGTTATTTGATATTTCACTTGTTGAGTTACAGGATATTGAGATACATCTCGACTATAACCCCTTTTGTTAAGAACTACATGAAGAGCAGATCTACGCCAAGTCCCTTGGGATCAACCCCACTTACCATTAACTACTACCTTGTTGGGCAAGAGGCGTTTTATAAATTTATTTGTGCGAAGAGTGTAACGACGGCCTTCGTCAAATTGGCGCCGTTGCCGGGGATTTGAGTTGAGCGCAGTTTATGCCCAAGCCACATCTACGGAGTGACGGAGATCCACAAGATCACGGTGCATGTCCGGAGGTGATAGCTAGGAGAAATCGAGCAGAACTACGCAAGAAGAAGAAAGATCTGGAGAAAGACATCAACGAACCTTCAGAGCCCCCGTGCTTGGCAGAAGATCAGGATATTGAGCAAGAAGATGATTCTTGCCCAACAGCGAGTATAGACAGCGAAGAGTCAACATCCAGTTCAGAAGCAGAGACATCAACAACCATGAGGACAACAAGAGAAAACCATCCGTCGGATTATGTTCCCTGACTATAAGGGAATCAGACCTTCAAGTATCCAGTTGCCCACCATCAATGGCAACTGAGAGCTCAAACATTCGCTGATACAGATATTGCCCAAGTTCAGCGATCATTCCGGAGAAGACCCTCAGATCCATCTTCAAGACTTTGAGATGGTGATCAACACTGTGAGGAACAATGCCCCTCCTGCCCGAGATGCTGCTCGAGATACGTTTTCCGACTACGTAAGGTTACTCACGTTCCCATTTTCACGACTAGATGGAGCACGTAAGTGGCTCTACACTTTGTTAGAGGAAAGCATCGACACCTGGAAAAAGATGCAGCAGTCTTTTCTTGACAAGTACATACCCGTTGGCCGGATACAAAGTGGGAGGAATGCCATTTCCTCGATCAAGATAGGTGGAAGTAAGTCGCTGTATGACTACTATGAAAGATTCAAGAAGTTGATAGCAAGATGTCTACAACATCGAATTCAGGACATTGACTTGATTGAACACTTCTTAAAAGGATTGAGGCCATCAGAGAGGAAATGTATAATTGCAGCTTGTGGAGGAGCAATATGTGATCAACCACCTTCGAAGGTGTTTAAGAGAATCGGAGCAATGGCGGAACAATCACGAGATGAAGATGATATCCCGAGAGGGGGGGTATGAAGACAACAAGGGCAACTCAAACAACTTGGTCAATACCATGAAAGACTTCATGACCAAGATGGATGGTCAAATAGAGGCCTTGAATAAGAAGGTAGATGACAAGGAAGTTTAAAGAGCCTTGAAGAAATACGAGGTATGTCTGTTGGGAAATTTATTAGTATAAGTTTTGATGAATTCCAAAACCGGCTGACCCCAACCGAGTAGATCTTGCCAGTACCTAATGTTAGAATTTAGGCTCGCTGTTTGAGCAAAGTTAAGTTTTTATCTTTACAGGTCTCCAGCTGAAGATGGCAACAAGGCGTCACTCAGACAGAACATCAGTTGTGAAGAAAGACAACTGAGAGTTCATTTGTTCAGATGTAAACGAGGGGAAGTCTTCAGAACATCAGTTGAAGGAAACCAACTGAGCGTTCATCAAATGAGAAACAGTTGAAAGGAAGAGAACATCAGATGAAAAAGAAATCATCTGAGGGTTCAAACCCAACTGAGTAAAGAAGTGGAAGACAACTGAGGGTTCAGTTTCAGAGCCTCAGTTATAGAATCTGAACAAGGAGTTCAACTGTTTTGAAGTTCAAAGTCAGCTGAGAACTCGACAGATCGAAACATCAGCTGAAGATCACTCAGATGAAGGTCAAGACTTTCAACCGACAAACCGAAGTTGACTGTCAAAGATTTGAATTTCAAAAGAAAGTCACATGAGGGTTTGACCGTTCAGTCATTACCCCATCTGGCCCAACACAAGGCTGTCTCAGATGGAAAGCAGAAGAGCACAGATGCCATATCGGGAAAGTCTGCAGAGATGAGAGACAAGCCATCGCTTTCAACCGATCAGAGATCAACTGCTCCTCCAACGGCTAGTTGATTCTCTCCGCCTATAAATAGAGGCATCATCTCATTCGAGAAAAAAAGAGATGCAGATAGACACATAGACGACTAAAAATTCAAAAGCTTTCTCGAGAGAAATCAAAGCAAATCTGCAAAATCATCATCTAAGAGCATCAGCAGCTGAGAGTTCCAATTTGAGAGAACATTAGTAGCTGAGGGTTCCTAGAATTCGAAACTGTTTTTGATCTTAGGTTGAGTGTTTATTCGTTCAAGCCTTAGATCCAGCTCTCATTCTTGATCGAGCTGTAGTTGGATATCCTACCCTTTCTCACACCCTAAAAAGTGTGCTAGGACCTTACTCTTCCTGTAATTGAGTAGTCAGGTCATCAAGTACCCGTAAACTTGACTTAGGCTGTTTAGTGCCCGGAAACTAAACTGTAACGGTTACTCAGCCCGCGTAAGCTGAGTGGTTCTGTCCAGAAGAACTTGGACTGAGGTGTGTGGACTCACATCTCCCCTTGGACGTAGGAGTTATCTCCGAACCACGTAAATCTTGTGTGTCGTGCTTATTTTTCAGTCCATATTGCATTTCTAACTGACCGAACTAACCAGCATTCAAACCTCTTTTGCACCTTTTCAACCGAGCTGTTTTGGTTCTTGACCAACCGAGCTGGTTTGCGTGAGTTGTTTTTAACGAGTTTATTTTCCACCACATTCCGCACAGCACCGCTCTTCCAGCTGAGTTTGCTTACTCAGCTGAGAGATCCCACCTGAGTCCTTTTACTCAGTTGAAGTTGTTTTCAAGTGTTAAGTTTTTCGAAAACTGAAAAATCCTAACTGGTGTATTCCCCCCCCGCCCCATACACCAGTAACTCGTTTCGGGACCATCAATGTCAGGCAGCATCCTACATCACCACAGAATGTCCTAGTTGGTTCGTGGAAGAAGGAGAGGAGGTGAAGGTAATAGGTCAGAACCAGCAAGGCGGTGGGCAACAAAGGTTCCAATATGGCAATAACAACAACTATGGCAACAACTTCGACTATAGGCAGAACCAGCACGAGAGCCTGAGGTATGGCAACAACCACTATCAAATACCTCCTGCCCACCAACAACCGCAGCAGCCGGTTCAATAGCAACATCAATACATTCCTCCACCCCAACAACCACCTCAACAGAAACATAACTATGTTCCTCCACATCGAGAACCAGCCAAGACGGAGTTCATGAAGGAGACCATTGATCTGTTTACCAACGAGAACCAAAGACTGAGGAGGGATTTGTAGGATAATTAATGAAAAATAGGAGATCTGTTGTATACATTTGTAAAATAGGATCTACAAATAACATAAGAGAGGCTTTAGGAATATTTTTATGAGCAAAAATTTAAGAGATTTGTTGTGGATGCTCTTATAAGTTTCGTCAAGCCTCAATTTGTTGTCAAAATAATGTCCGTCCATCACCGTCACCACACCTAGATTGAGAACAACGTCGTGACAGTTGTGGTTTCGAAGTTGTATGGGTTCTATTTTCTCTTGTTCAAAATCGAGTTTAATCCATCCCAAAAAAGAATACGTCTTAGAGATTGTGTTATCATCTGTTTCTTATATTTTCTTTTAATGAATTTATTTTATCAAAATTGTAATTTAGGCGTAGGTGCTATAGGGACAAATGAATAAAGTTGTTAATCTTTATATTGTTCTAATAAATATAGAGCTATAAAGAGTAAAATGAGGGCTATATTTAATAGGGTTGTTTAATCGGTTCCGGTTAGTCAGTTTTTAACCAAAAAACGCAATAACTAATTGGCTATTGGTGACCAAAAACTGATTTTGTTGGTTATTGGTGCAGTTATCGGTTCGAATTTGTTAAGTCAATCGGTTATTGGTTATAACCAAAATCAAACCATAATAACCGATTAACCGAATTAATTAATTAATTAATTAATTATTAATTAATAATATATAATATAATATGTATCATAATTACAAATTATATCCCTAAATAAGTGCCTGGCAGCACCGAAAATATAGTCCGAAATTATTTTGAATTAGTTGTTAGGATTGAACTTTTATTATGTTATAGTCTAAAGTTTGGATATTATTTATGATTTTATGGTTTGAAATTTGATAATGTAACGTGTTAATGAACATGAGCAATTAACATTATGTAGAAATGCTCCTAATTTCTTAGTATTTTTTGGTTATTTGGGTAAACTGATAACCAAATCGACTAACGAAAATTGATTTTTGGCTAATCAAAACTAGCGTATAACCTGTCGAAAATCGATGAAAAATTATTTTTAATAAAATTAATAAAATTGTTATATAGTACTAACATGTGATAGATTAAGAAAATTATTAATAATTTAATTATTTTAGGATTAAATCATTCGATTATGCAATTTATTAAACTCGTTTAGAATCGTTTTCATCTTAATTGTATAGTTATATTAATATTCACTAATGACGATTATAAATTATGCAAAGTTGTAAACCCAGCTACAAATAATGTAAATTTAATTCATAGATGACGATTCTAAATTTTAAAAAATACATGAACAAAATGAATAAAATGAAAATTTAAAATAAATAAGAATAAATAATGGAGATGTGCCACATGAGATTTCGAGTTGAGGTACCTGTTAGTTGGGAATTAGCCGTCTACCTAATTGATTTAATTCATAGATAACAATTTTAAATTTTAGAAAATACATGAACAAAATGAATCAAATGAAAATTTTAAAACAAATAAGAATAAAGAATGGAGATGTGTCACGTGGGATCCCGAATTAAGGTACCCGTTAGTTGGAAATTGACTCGTCTACCTAATTAATTGGCAAATTAAAAATTAATTATTTTTTTATCAAACATTTATTCGACCAACTAATAAATTAGTTCCCTACAAAAACTAAGTTTTATTAGATCAACTATTAAATTGGTCAAATTAAATTAAAATAAATTATAAATATATAGTTATTTATTCGGCCGACTAATAAATAAATTGGCCAAATAAAATTGGTGGAGCAAAAGTTGGAAATTGACTCATCTACCTAATTAATTGTCAAATTAAAAATTAATTATTTTTTATCAAACATTTATTTGACTAACTAATAAATTAGTTCCCTACAAAAACTATTTTTTTATTCGGCCAACTAATAATTTAGCCAAATTAAATTAAAATAAAGTATAAAAATATAGTTATTCATCCGGCCACTAATAAATAAATTGGTCACATAAAACTGGTGCAACAAAAGATGTGACAATATACACATTGATTCTAGGTATTTATAGCATTTTCAATAGATAAAGTTTAATTAAAAAATCGATGTGAGATACAAGATTGTAGTAGATATTTAAAATCTATTATTTATCATTTAAAAATTAAAAAAATTGAGAATGTAGATAAATAGGATTGGAGGATTAAGAGGGGTGCCACGTATAATTTTTTCAATGTAAGATTCATTTTCCTTTTAGTAATATAACTAGTAAGTAACCCGTCGAAAAAATTCGACGGGATTAATTTATGTAGTATTTAGATTTCTTAAACTTAAAATGTATGTCACTTTTTCAAATCACGAGCTCATGTCAAGAAATTTTCAATAAGCATTATAAATAATTTTTTGATAAAAGTCCTACATGACATAATTAAAAAACAAAAATATATCGTTCATAAAATAATAAAGGCAATCAGGAAGTTTTGTCGTTGGTTTTCTCCGACTTTATCTCCAATAAATCAAACACCATATTTTTTAAGCTAAACAAAGAAATTGAATACTAATTAATTAAATCTAATGCTAAATTATGAAATTTTAACTTTTCAATTACCTCATAGTCTGTCGAAATTTCACCGTACACGACATTAGTTGTTTTGTCATAGGTTTGGCCATTCATGTCAGTTACTAAAATTTTGAGATTTTTTTTGCTAATGACTCTTGAGATTGCAACATACAATTGACGATGGCTGAACACAGGTTAAGACAGGTATAATCCTACGTTCGAAAGAGACTGTCCCTCACTCTTATTTATGGTCATCTCGAGGCAAACTACCAAGGAAAATTATCGCCTTTGAAACCGAATGGGAAATTTAGTGTTGTCTGAAGGGCTCATTATCATTCTTACAATTGGAAACTTCTTGCACGCATTTATTCCCAAAATCAATTGGGCTTTGATCACTAAATTACTTAGCAATATAAACTGCAACTCTAACGGGTTATTGTAGCATTAGCAATCGAATATCATATCCACAAGGACCATTTGACCGAACTTATAGGGGAAACAAAATTCATGCGCTTTCCTACTATTCAAACTCTAGATTCATCATGATTTTGATTGTTTCAAATTCTCAAATATAAAATTAAAGCAAACAAGACAATCATAAACAATGAAACAAATAAGAATTGATCAAAGATACAATATGAGATAAATGTTGTACCTAGGGATTCAATTTGATTCTAGATGACATGACAATGACTTCATAATTCACAAAACTATTCACTATCCTCTCTCGATAGATAGTAAAAGATGATCAAACTATTGACTCTCTCGGCTAAGACTCAAGACAACAATTCGACTCCAAAAGGCACAAAGAATTAAAGCTCTCATGCGTGAATTCATCACTTGCTAAGTCTTAAAATCATGCATGATGTGACAATTTGATTTCCATGCATGTAAAAACCTATTAAGAATTTCCACAAACACTTGGCATGCAAGAAAGATGATCAATAATTCCCACATGAAATCAAGACCCAAATCCACAATCAAATAGATGAAGGCAATTAGAATTAGAAAGTTAAGATCAAAGCCACCATTGAATCATCTCAATTCCCCAAAACTAACTAAAAGGATTTAGCTAGACATAAGAGAAGAAATAGCACAAGAAAAGATAATTGAATGCATTAATAGAGATACTAAGAACCCAAATGGAGAAATCTTCAAAGCAATCCAAATCCAACCTTCTTACTTGATTACAATGATTAAAAGCTAAATCAAACCTTAAATGGGAACTTTGGAAGGAGGAAACTAAGCTAGGATGAGAGTTATCATGTTTTGGGGCTGGATTCTACTTTAAATAGGGTACAAGAAGTGCTAAAGGGTATTGAAAACGTAAAAAGGGCATTGGAATTTATGGTGTATAAATAGCCGAATCAGTAGTCTGAGTCTCCAAACCGGCGATCCGGCTAGCCAGATCGGTGGTCTGGGCCCCAGGTACCGAGTGGACCGCCGGTTGGCTTTATAACATGACTTTCAATCCAGTGAAAATCGGCGGTCTGACTGGCGGTTCAGGGCTGAACCGCTGATTTGGGCAGTGAGACCGCCGGTTCTTCATCTTGGGGCGCCGGTTTGTATTTTTGCTCCCTTCCGTCCAATTTTTCACTTCTTCGTCCCGATTCTTTGATTCCGCTCTTCTTTGAACCTTTTCTTCCAACTTAACGAACCTCGATTTACCTACACATATGTACAAACTCCACCAAACGTGATACAAATCCAAAATAACAAAATCAATGCAAAACACATCACATTTAAAGGCTAAATCTTGGCAAAAAGTGAAGATAAACAAGCTTAGTTGCTAATAAAATGAGTGTTTATCACTCCCCCAAATTTAGGTACTGTTCGTCCTCGAACAATAGATCGAATATAGAATATAAACACGAATGGGGTAGCAACTTTAGATCCTTAATGCCTCAAAATTCACAAACCATTTGAAAGCCAAAACCGAGCATAACTTTCACAATTCTACACAAATCAAAAGCATGCCAACCTCGACAATTCAACAATTGAAACTTCACAAGAAAGTGTATCTCTCAACCCTCAATTGTATGGTTATGTACTCATCGAAATCATATAATGCAATCTACTCACCATATGCTTGCAAATCGTCTAATATCTCCATTACAAAACAAATCATGCAAGAACAAGGATCACAAAGGACTTTTCTTAAGTTGTAATGTAGGCACATTGGTTTAAGAAGGGAAAATTTCGGTAAGTGACTATTATTATACCCACTAACCTTATAACTTCTTCAAAACAAGCACAAAATCAATCATCTTCCTTCTTCACCTTGCACTACTCATTTTTGGACTCAACAATGCACACAATATGAATAAGTGCAACAAATCAATTCCCTTATGCTCTCATTTGTCTTCTTTTTCTCATTTTTTTCCTTCAATTTCAAGTGAAAATACTCTATAAAGCAAAATAGATCTCATTTCTTTCAACTCTTCACTTCTTTTAATTTTTTTTTCTTTGAGCTTATGGGAATTAGCAAATTCTAAACAAAGAGCCCTTAAAAATAACTACCCTCTTCTTCTTTTTTTTCAATTAAACCCCAATCCGAGATACCTTTACACTCCATCACCCATTTTTCTCCGATTTGTCAAAGAAAGGTTATTAAAGCTCAACAAGGGCTAACAGCAAATAATTTAAGGCACAAGGTAGTGTTTAAGTTTTGAGGTGGCTAACAAAAATGGCCTAAGATCATTTCCAAGTCATTGCACAAACAAGCATTCTCAATATAGAAACCAAAGCAAGTTCTAGGAGTAGAAATGCATGTATGACCAATCTCACAAGAATGAAATACAAATTATAGCAATATAAGGCTCAAATTCTCACGGGTTCCATTCAAAAGTCAAAAAGTCAAGATCAACACACCATCAATCCATGCAAAATCAATCAAGAAATACTCAATTCCAACCAATTTTCACAAAAACATAACATTATCATCATCGGCATTTCTCTAAAGTCACCATGAGCCACAAACACCATAAACATAGCAACCACACTTCAAAATTTTCCCAAAAATTTCAAAAACAACAAACTAAACTAACAACCAACCAAACACCAAAGCGACAAGCTACTAAAAGCAAGCAAACCCGACACACACATATTTACAAATGTATTTGTATCCCTCTCCCCCTCCCCCAAACTTATTCAAAAACCAATGGTAGGCGAATAAGTTTGGAGGGAAGAAAAGAATACAAATACGACCATACCTCAAAACATCATTGGGGAGGAGGAGGCGGAGGCCACAGACCTTGATCGAGTTGGTGAGCTTGAAAATAGTGTACGAGCTTCAACATTTCTTGTTGGTTGACTTAGTTAGCGTCACTCCGAGCGTACATATCTTGATAGAATTGATCTTGACGCGTGTACAAGTCTTGTTGGAAGGTATCTTGCCGGTCAAACCAAGCTTGTTGGAAGTTCTCTTGTCGAGCATACAAATCTTGTTGAAAACTTTCTTGCCGAGCATACAAATCTTATTGGAACTCATCATATCTTTGGTACATCTCGGCTTAAAAGCTTTGTTGGTTCCCTATTTGTTGTTGTTAGAGCTCGACCATTTCTTGTTGGCGAAGACGGATTGTTTGGATGTCATTCCGCATCACCGCAAATTCATTGTCCCATTGAGTGCAATAGTTGTCGATGTGCTCCACTCTAGCCCCCATGCCTTCAAACTTACCACCATAAAAATCCGAGGGCCTCCCATAAAAGCTTGAAGACCCCGATGGTCCTCCAAAATTATGTTGCCCCCCAAATATTTGTTGTCTCCGGCCAAAAGCTTGGTGTCGCCTACCACCTCTTGCTTGGCCTTCATCTCTCTCTTCTTTTTCCCATCTCCTTCCTCTCGGTCTTCACTATCCGGACCTTCCTCCTCGTCTTCTCCTTCTTCCTCATCGCCATCATCCATCTTAATTCTAGGATCCCCGGCTTGTTCTATTGCCGCCTAATGAAATAGTGTATCCATTTTCCAATTTTGCCTGTCGGTTAAGTTAGTCACCATAGTAAGGTTGGGGTTGGGCAAAGGAAACACTTCTACTACCACTTTTTCCCCCTTCTTAACCTTCTCCTCCGTGTGTTGCCAAAAATAATAAGGCCGAGATGCCGCGGCAAGCACCCGCATGTTCTTCCACGTCACCACATCTATGGCGAAGGAATCCGAAAGCTTTGACCATCTCGAATAATCACTAGAAAGAACCATGGCAATAGGAGTGATAAGGCCACCACAACAAAGAACTCCTTTCTTTTGATTCTTTTGTGTAAGCAATTGATGGAAAAGAAATTAAGCTAGGTTGAGTCGGGTGGAAGTGAGTATGGCCCAAATAACAAGGAGATTGGAGCTCCTACACAAGCTATACTCTCCCCTTTAAAAGATAGTGTGAGCCAATATGCGTTGGACCACTCTAAAAACGAGATTGTGGAGAAGTGTGGCCTTGGAGCTTCCGGACTCATAGGTTCTCTTTGCATATGTCATTGCTTGCCACATTTTCTTTGGGTTGAAATCCTTTGGCTTTTGACATATTCCTCCCTCCGGACAATTGAAGATCTCATTGATTTATGTCATTTTCATGGTGTAGGTTTCATTCCCCATTTGAAAGAAAGCCGTGTGAGGGAGCTTAGAGGCATGTATCGGGATGTACAAAGTAGTGAGTAACTCCAAAGTAGCTCGTGGACAAGTGGGCCACATGCCGGTCAAGATAAAGCCACATCCTATCCGATCAAAGAGCTCTTTGACGTTGTCTCATAATCCGAGAGCCTTCAAGGTCTGTTGATCCGGGTATTTACATGAAGCAAGGCCTCTTTTGGCAAGCTTGACGAATAAGGCCTTGTGATTGGCCCTATGTAACTCCACCCCAAACACCGAATGGGCATACGGGCCATCAAACTGTTGGTCGAGTTTAGAATTAGCATCTTGAGGTAAACTTCTTAGGTACTCGGCTAGACGCATCCCTTGACGGGAGGAGGATTCCAGAGGTGGTTGCTCTTCTTGTGGCGGAACCTCAATATGTGGACGTGTATCCTTGCTTTTTCCCTTAGTACCTACCCTACACCACACAAGATTAGTCTCCAATCTCCAAATCAAAATCAATACAAAAATAATGCCTAGTTTTAAACCATTAATAGAACACTCCAACACCCACACTTACGCACTTAACAATTCACCAAAATTTCAAATGAAGAACCAAGTTCCTTCACAACTACAATTCCAAACACTTAACAATGAAGCACAATTTCATCATCACCAACCCTCATAAACAAAGTATCATGCTTATTTTAACTAATATCCTCAAAATAATATGCTAGCAATCATTTGAGGGAGCCAAAATATCAAAACAATTAAAGAATAACCCTAAGTAATCAACTAACATGCTCAATTCATCAATACTTCATAGTGTAGCATGATTAATTACACAAATAAGCATTAAAACCCCTAAAATTCGAAATTATAGCCCTAGAAAAATTACCCAAAAATAAAAAATGAAAATTAACAAAATTAACTACACAAATAAGCAAAAAAACTAAAAAATAAAGAAGAAAATACCTTAAAATTTGAAGGAAAAAAAGAGAAAAAGAGCGAAAACTTCAAAACTTGGGAGGTGAAGATTGGGTGGGTGAAAACCCACTTTGCTTGGATAGAAATGTAACTTAGGTGATGGGTAGGAGGTGTATGGAAGGAATTAAAGAGATATGGAAGATTGAGGGAGAAATTTGGAGTGGAAGGGGGAGTATGTGTGCGTGTGTTTTTGGAGGAGAAAGGTAAGAATGAGAGAGAGAAAGAAAAGAAATAAAGAAAAGGGGAAATAAAACAGCGAACCGGCGATCCAATAAGCCGAATTGGCAGTTTGGACCCCTAATCGGCGGTTCAGTGCTGGGGCGCTGATCCGGCCACCAATTCGGATTAAAACGGGCAATGGAATCCAGTAAGTTTTTGGCGGTCGACACGCCGAAATCGGCAGTCCAGTCGGTGAGGTGTCGGTTTGGCCGCCGATTAGCATTAGAACGGAAGTCGGACTCCAGAAACTTCCGGCCCTCCACCCGGCGGTCCAGCCGCCGACTGCTGATTTGGCGGGTCCAAGCATCGATTTGGACAGTCGGTTAGCATTTCCCCGGTTCTTTCTTCAAGAAGAAGAAAAACGAAACACGACGAACACATAACACGAAACAAAAAGAACAAACAAGCATATTTACCACCAAACAAACACAACCAACGAAAGAAACAAAAACTAAAAATGGAAACTAAAAGAAATGAAAACGAAAGCAAGTAAAAGTGTTGGGGTGCCTCCCAACAAGCGCTTTATTCAACGTCTAAAGCTAGATGATACCTTACTTTCACGGGTTGTTGAGGAGTGTGACCGTGACATTCCGGTCCGGCTCACAATTGATGTAATGCTTGAGACGATGGTCATTCACCACAAAGGTTTCTCCATTGGACTTGAGAAGCTCATAAGTCCCTTTTTTATTGCACTTATACACAATATACGGACCTATCCATCTAGACTTCAACTTGTCAGAAATAAACGAAGACGAGAATTATGAAGAAGTACCTCATCTCCGTGAGCGAAGTCTTTGGAACGAATGGCACGATCATGGAACTTCTTTGCCCTCTCCTTGTAGATCCGAGAACTTTAAAAAGCTTCATTCCTCCACTCATCAAGCTCAAAAAGCTTTTCAAGCCTTGTATATCCAGCTTCCTTGAATTCAAGATTAATCCGCCTCATAGCCCAATATGTCTTATGCTCAAGCTCAACGGGTAGATGACATGACTTTCCAAAAACAAGTTGAAATGGAGACATACCAATGAGAGTCTTGTATGCGGTGCGATAGGCCCAAAGTGCATTATCCAAATGATTTGTCCAATCCTTCCTATGCGCTACCGACTTCTCAAGGATTTGCTTTATCTCCCAATTTGCTAACTCCGCTTGGCCATTCCCTTTAGGATGATAAGGAGTGGCAATCTTGTGCTTCACCCCATATCGAGAAAACAAACTCCCCAACCACTTGTTATTGAAATGTGATCCCCCATCTCTTATTAAAGCCCTTGGAGTCCCAAAAGGATATGCTTTTGCAAGAACTTGAGGACCACCTTTGAATCATTCTTCACAGTGGGAATCGCATCCACCCATCGAGATACATATTCCACCGCAAGTAAAATGTAAGTATAGCCTTGGGATTTGGGAAAGGATCCCATTCCACCATGATATTTTGCGGCATCTCGTCTCTCTTGGAGATGTTTCCCATTCGTTGCCACCTATCACAAGACTTGACAAAAGCAAAGCAATCCTTAAAGATGGAGGGTCAAAAGAAGCCACCATGGAAAACCTTTATAGCGGTCCGATGAGCACCGAAATGACCTCCACTTGGAGAGCTATGGCATTCTTCCATGATTCTCACCCAATCGGTTTGCTTCACACACTTACGGATGATGCCATCGGTGCAACGCCGATATAAGTTGAGGTCTTCTCAATAGTAAAATTTCATATCATGCAAGAACTTCTTCCTTTGATAATGAGTAAGATCACCCGGAAATTCACCAATGACTAGATAGTTAACATAATCAGCAAAACAATGAGTGTAATCTACCAACTTCAACACTTGCTCATCGGAAAAGCAATCGTTAATACGTACCTGAGAGTCTTCTCCTTCGACCGAGTTCTCAAGATGGGATAGGTGATCGGCAATAACATTTTCACACCATTTTCTATCTCTTATCTCCATATCGAACTCTTGGAGAAGAAGGATCCACTAGATGAGACAAGGGTTGGAATCTTTCTTCGCAAAGAGATATCTAATGGCGGCATGATCCGTATATATGATGGAATGAGTGCCCACTAGGTACGGTCTGAACTTATCAAAAGCATACATGGCCGCAAGAAGCTCCCTCTCGGTTGTTGTATAGTTTATTTGAGTTGAGTCGAGTGTTTTACTTGCTTAGTAAATAGCCCGAAAGAGTTTGTCCCTCTTTTGACCCAACACAGCTCCCACGGCCCAATCACTAGCATCGCACATCAATACAAAGGGCTCGTTCCAATCCAGCGAGATCAAAACGGAGGTTGACACCAAAGCTTTCTTCCATTTCTCAAAAGACTCAAGGCATGCATTAATAAAGTTAAATTTAGAATCTTTTTCCAACAAAGAACAAAGAGGCTTGGATACCTGTGAGAAGTCTTTAATGAATCTTCGATAGAATTTTGCATGGTCAAGGAAACTTCGGATCTATTTCACATTGGTTGGAGGAGGAAGCTTTTCAATGGCTACTATCTTAGCTCGATCAACCGCTAATCCATTTCTCGATACTTTGTGTCCCAAGACAATGCCCTCTCTCACCATGAAGTGACATTTTTCCCAATTGAGACATAGAGAAGTTTCTTCACATCTTTGCAAGACTTGAGAAAGGTTTTTCAAACAATCATCAAAGGAGACACCAAAGACCAAAAAATCATCCATAAAGACCTCCATAATCTTTTCGATGAGTCCGTGAAAAATTGGCTCGGCGGTCTGAGTCTCCAAACCGGTGGTCCGGCAAGCCAAATTGACGGTATGGGCCCCAAGCGCCGAGTGGACCGCCGATTGGCTTTATAACATGACTTTTAATCCAGTGAAAATCGGCGGTTCAGGGCTGAACCGCCGATTTGGGCAGTCAGACCGTCGGTTCTTCATCTTGGGGATCCGGTTTGTATTTTTGCTCCCTTCCGTCCGATTTTTCACTTTTTCGTCCCAATTCTTCGATTCCGCTCTTCTTTGAACCTTTTATTCCAGCTTAACGAACCTCGATTTACCTGCACACATGCACAAACTCCACCAAACGTGATACAAATCCGAAATAACGAAATCAATGCAAAACACATCACATTTAAAGGCTAAAGTTTGGCAAAAAGTAAAGATAAACAAGCATAGTTGCTAATAAAATGAGTGTTTATCAGGCTTCCATTACGCGGTCCCCAAGTTCATTTACTATCATCCTCGTGCCATTGCAAAGCTTATTGGCGAGGTCAATATTTCTCAAGATTCGATCGGCTTATTGCACTTTCTACATTTGTTTCCTACATTACTTTTTGTAGCATTTTTGGTTTCCTCTTTGGTTTCCACATCCTTTATAATACCATTGCTCTTCATTATCAAAGTTGATAATCTTTCCCTTACAAATATAGGCTCCACACTATAAACTAATAAAAAACATGAGTAATTTTATCTTGAGAATATATTGCAATATGTACACTAAAATAAATTTACCTCTTTCTAGTTTTCGATCTCGTTGATGGTTCTCATGGTTGGAGGAAGTTCTATTAACATCACCCCTAAATTGTCATATGATCATAAATAAAATATGAAATTATTTCAAAAAAAATATTATGAGAATTGCATTAAACAATTATAATATGAACAAAATATAGTACAAACCTTAAATAAAATCCTTAACTTCTTGTATGTCAAGATGGATAAAAAAATCTACTTACATTCTTCATTGAGGAAACCGTAAGTTTTCCTAAAAAAATATGGTCAACACTTTACAAAATTTAACCAAGCTAATGAATACAATGGTACCAAAATTAGTTAATGAAATTTTTACCATTAAATGTTGATTTCATTGCAAATTGTAAAGCAATTAATACAGGCTCTTTATCTTCACTTGACTTGTTTTACAAAAATAACTTCAACTCTTCAACTTATAACTCCTACAATACGCATTTTATTTTTTTCACCACTACTAAAAAGACAACACAATATTTAGATATAAAGGAGAAAAAAATATATAGATTAATTATAAATTGAATGAATGAACATTATACTTTGCATCTTTCAATGTGATGTCACACTTATTTGTTTGGGATTTTCCAACGTTTTATTGGAACTATGCTAATAATTGACGAAGTGACCTCGCCAAGAATATCTGCAAAACATGCATATAAATAATAAATCAAAATTAAATATATAATAGATCTTATATGAATTATTAATAAATTGAGATGTAAAATTAAAATTCTCAAACATCATATATCCATATCAAACTATGAAGGAAAATACATATTTGAAAAATGAACATATAAAAGTATGTACTCTTCTACAAAAAAATCAATATCGTGCGTGTCCATATCGTTGAAAGGAATAAAATTAACCCATTTTTAACAATATTTGGGCATTTCGACTGGTTCAAACACCCTTGTGGTAATGCCAATGCTAATCCTCCACTTGTGATTGACTTTCGATTTCTGAAATTGAGAATTATTTTGCACAACTTGAAAGCCACTAATAACGATTAGTTGGCCCTCTTTCATAGAAGATTCAAACTTTCTCTTGTGCCCTGTTGATACGAACGCTTGGATTCAATTGCCCTGTATAAGAAAATTATGTATAAATTCCATAATTAAATAATTAAATTTGAAAAGATTCAATCTTTCTCTTGTGCCCTGTTGATATGGACGCTTGGATTTAATTACCCTGTATAAAAAATTTATTTATAAATTTCATAATTAAATAATTAAAATTTTAAATAAAAAGTATTATAATTATTAAAATTTGTACATATAGTTACCATTCATCGATTACAATCATTCTATTGATTCATTTTTCTTGACATCTCTCTGAACCCACGGTCTCAAAATTCCAACAACCACATATTTATCCTATGTTTTCTGTGGATGGCCTTCAAGCTGATGCTATCAATATTTGGCGTCATTTTCTATATATTTGTATAAACATATGAAAACATATACTCTCTCCGTTCACAAACAAGTGTCCTACTTATCACATTTCATTCGTTCACAAACAAGTGTCCTACTCTACTTTTTGGACAATATTACCCTCTTTACTTTAATAAAATTACTACCCTTTGTCACTCATTTACCCACCCACTTTTAATTAACCAAAATTAAAATCACTAATTAACCTGTTAATTAACTCATTTCTTAAACTGATTTGGGCACACATAATAGCCCAAAGCTTGGGCTCGATATTTTATTTCCATCTGTTGATCCATTTTATCGATCCAAAAGCTTGGATATCTTCAACAAACTCTAGATCCTCTTCACTCTCGATCCTCTCTCGATCCTTCTTCTGTTCCTCTGCACTCTTCAAACGAATCGATCGACTCTCGATCCTTCTTCCTGGACCCTTACTCCCGATCTAGATTTTTCCCTCACTCGATCCATCTCTTCACCCATCCTTTTCCCTGTTTGATGTCGATCGATGAAAACTCCCAAGAAATCTGTCCTCTCTTCGATTTGACTCCCAATTCGGATGTTTCATGCTCGACGGCGACCCACTTGTCTCCGATTCCTACCTATTCATGGGAATTGGAGTCTTGCTCGATCGATATGGTTCCTGAAACTATTTTCTCCGATCTAGATTCGGAGACGCCACCCGTGCTGGAGGCGACTCCAGCGACTCCGATGCCACCCTCTGGATCTTCGATGCTGGAGGTACCACCCGTGCCGGAGGCAGCACACGCTCCGATGCCACCCTCTGGATCTCAGATGGTGGCGACTCTGGCGTCGGTGGCCGAAGCTTCGATGCCGCCCTCTAGATCTGTGACTCCGGCGTCGGTGGCCAAAGCTTTGATGCCGCCCTTTAGATCTGCTACTCTAGCGACTCCGGTGATGGCTGACGAACCCTACTTCTTTTTGTTGTCCAAATTAGCAAAATTTCGAGCTAAACGGAAGGTAATCGAAGATTGGGTTGCTGAGCGTCGCTCCATGGACTCCGATGAACTCCAACCACCAAAAATGAGGCGTTTGAGAGACGAATAGTCTCTCCCAAATCCCTCATTAATCTGATCAGGTTCTTATGTTCTTACTTTACGGTGTTGGGGGCTGGTGATGCCAATTTTTTGATATTTGTGATTTCTGATGATTTAAGCTTGGGCTCTTTCTTATTTTCTGGTGTTTGGGGCTGGTGATGCCGATTTTGTGATATTTCATGCCTTATGATGATTTGTGATGAATGTGTGTTGGGGGCTAGCGATGCCGATCTTTTGATTTCTCATGTCTCTGATGATTATATGATGAATGCTCTTTGATTCCCAGCATTCTGATGATTAGATGATGAATTGCATATGCTGATTTGCATTTATCTTCATAGAACATGATACTGCACTTGATTGTACTGCATTCATGAAAAAAAGAACAAGATACTGCACTTGATTGTTCTGGATTAAGTTTGTTTGTGAGCTGTGAATTGTGTTCTGATGTGGCCCTCTTATATGGATGCCACCACTAGGTTTCAATCTAGTTTAGGAGGTTGACATATGCTGAAAAAATAGTCAATTATGCAATATTTTTTTCATTCAAAGCTGAGACTTGATAGCTTACAAAAACAGGGTCATCAATACACATTTACACTCCAAACAACAAAAATCATCTGATATTGTTTGTCCCTGTAAATCTGCTGCAAATAAAAGATGATGTACCTGCTCCTATTCTCCTAGATTGACCTGCTGAATGTCAGTAATTAGTGATTCAAGGCTGTAATTTGCAGCATCTTCATTCCCCTCCTCATTTAGATATTCCATGCCTTCTTTCACTACTTGCTCATCCACATCAATGCATTCTGGGAGTCTGTCCTCTCTTCTAAGTCTATCTTTTCCAATGTGTGGTATCTTGTAATTGTTCCTTCCCTTGACTTTGATGATTTACTCATAGCATCCTTGCAAAGTTAAGAAGACATTGTTAAGTTTGTAGGATGGATACTCCTCAAATGCTTCTGTGACATTCTTGATCAAATAATCCACTGTAAATGCATGCTTCTTGTCCTTTAATGACTAAATTGATCTGAAAAACCCTAAGTCATTCACATTTGTATCTGGGGAGTTAGATGGTTGGCAAATCAGTTGGATATTAAATCCATCACTTAGTGCTGCTGCTTGAAATTCAGGGTCATTGTTAGTGAAGTGTAGCTTTGCATTGTCCTGCTGAATTAGGATATGTTTGCTGACTCCTTCTGGCCACTTTTGTTTAATGCATGGTACAAGCTGCATTTTACAGAAATTAATACATACACTAAATGATGAGTGTGAAACCACTCTGATAGTTAAAATGAGAATCCAACTAACCTGCTTTATGTAACTGTCTTTCATGACTTGTCTGTTGATTACTGAAATTGTCTTTGTGATGATGGTGCCTTTGTCTCTATTCTTTGAATTTCTCACTGCTGGTTCCAGAAATATGAAGGGAAATATCCCAAACTTGTCATCAAAAATCTGATTTCCATGCATATCATGATGTGATCTTCCAACAGCACAAAGAAACATTATTTTCTCAATGAATTTCTTTGACTTGCATGTTATGTGAGGCTTTTCTTCATCAACCAACAAGTAATTCATGTGTGATGTCTTGGTGAGATTAAACCATTTCTCATTTACATGTATAATGTTGTACATGGGCTGAAAGGGTATTCTTCCATTTGCACCAATACAAGTGAGCATACTAAGGCTCCATTTCAACCTAGCAACCTTGTTTGCATCTGTCAAAAAGGGTTTGATTGCATTTGTATGTGCCCGAATTTTTTTGCTTTATCCACTTATGAACTTACCCAATACTCACTCCAAGGTTACCTGCAAGTTTCCTTATGCTGCTTCTCTCAAGAACTGACAGATTCCTCATCTTTTCTTCATCCAACAGTTTTTTATTTGCATGAGCTGCTCCTTTTTTCATGTTCACTACATGAACAGGTTTCCCCAAACTTTTTTTGCTTTAATGCAACCTTCCAAATGCGTGATACAATTCTGACACTAATCTTGAATAGGATAGCAGCTTCTTTTTGGGAACCATATCGAAGAGTGCCATTGTGGTTATTTTGGAGAAGCCACTGTGCAAGCAGATTCCTGTTTTCATCTGTCAAGTTTGGCCTTGCATTTGTGATGCTCATTTTGGATTTTTCTGTATTTATGGTGCAAGCAGATTTTTGTTGTAATGAATGTTGTGGTTTGTGTTGTAATGAATGGCTCTATTTATACTTGATATGTAGTGTTAGTTGTAGTTTAAATTTCCTACCATTTCTATTTTTAGGTGGGAAAGTTTGAAACTTCTGTAAAAAAAATCTACTGTTCTTGGTTAATGAAAAGATTTCCCTCCTTTTTTTTTTTTTTTAATTTTTTATCAAATCAGCAGCTTTTCATTATTTTAATGCCATGTACTGGTTTTCATTATTTTTTATCAAATTTGGTGTACAGTTTTTCATTTACAGGTTACCATAAGTTGTAAAAAAAAACGAAAACTGAAAAAAAAAATGAAAATTGTTTACAACTTGTATAGATAAAAATAGATCATCATTTCAATAAAAAAACGAAAAAGATCCAAAATGAGATGTTTAAAGGGATAAAAA